>CAWUFW010015198.1:0-373368 GCA_963921515.1 Calotriton arnoldi | reverse complement strand
AGAAGGATGGTTAGGTTAAAGGAGTTAAGCTTGCCCCTGAACTGACACCTGAACAGCAGGTGGAGTGTAAAGAGCTGCTAGGGAGATTTTTCCATCTCTTTTCACTTACCCCTGGGCTGACACCTGTCTGTGTTCATGACACAGACACAGGGGACACCCTGCCTATTAAGAGCAAGACGTACAGGATGTCAGAACCGGGTTCAAGAGTGCATCAAGACTAAAGTGACCAAGATGCTGGACCTGGGTGTTGTTGAGCCTTGCCGCAGTCCCTAGGCCAGTGCAGTGGTGTTAGTGCCTAAGCAAGGGTCAGTTCACCTGCGCTTCTGTGCGGACTATCACGGTCTAAACACTGTGACAAAAACTGATGTCCATCCTATTCCGCAAGCTGATGAGCTAGTTAATAGGTTGGGTGCTGCAAAGTAACTTAGTTCTTTTGATCTAACCAGCGGTTACTGTCAGATTGCCTTAACCCCTGGTGCCGAGGAGAAAACAGCATTTTCAACCCCAGGGGTCCTCTACCAATTTAAAGCTATGCCTTTTGGATTGAAGAATGCTTCGCCACTTTCCAGCACCTAGTCAACCATGTATTGTCAGGCCTGGAAAAGTTCTATGTGGCATATCTGGATAACATTGCTGTGCTGTGTTCAGTACCTCCTGGAAGGACAACATGGAACACTTGGAACAGGGGTCCAAACTGACCATCAAGGCAACCAAGTGTCAAGTTGGGCAGCCCTCTGATGGTTATCTTGGGCATCAGATGGGTAATGAGAAGGCACACTCCCTGGAGGCTAAAGTGTAGGCAGTGTTGGACTGTGAGATTCCCACTACCCAGACCCAGGTAAGGGCCTTTTGGGCCTTACTGATTATTGCTGGAACTTTGTTGCACACTAAGGGACCAAAGTTGATCCATTAACAGCCCTGACCTTTAAGAGGCAGCCTACGAAGGTGATCTGGACTGAAGAGTGTCAAAAGGCATTTGATGAATTGAAAGCAGCACCATGCAATGCACCTGTTTTGAAGGGAATTCCCGACAACACTGGGCAGGAAAAGGAAATACCCGTCATAGCGTGGATGCCGTACTAAAACCAGCCTGTCTCTTTTAAAATCCGGGTCTGAGGAAGACAACAACCTATTTAGAAGACACAGGGTAGAGGAAGACATAAGTCAAAGAGCAGGAAGGGGCATAAAGGAGGCAGACAGAAGGAAGACGAATGTCATCGCAGATGCAGACAGTGAGGAGACGGGACCAATTCAGGAAGGGTAGCGCGCCGGGAGAACAGGTGCGGGACCGCCTGAGACCACTGAAGACTTCCACGAGCCAGACAACGACCGTCAGCCCAAAGGAGAAGAAGAGGACGCCAAGACTGGACCAGAGGAGTGACAGTTGGCCCCGGAGGATGCCCAATGACTGCCACAATTCAGGAGAGTTGCGGCTGAGCTGGGTTAGGGGCGAAAGCGGGAATCGAGTGGGAGTCGGGGATATTACAGGCGTAGCTCACATTGTGCTTCGTGGTGGGAAAACGTTACAGTCAACCCAATGTGCTAAAACCTGCATGTTTACCTACCTTAATGGATAAAAGGTCCGAGAAAGAAAACCAAAAGAAAGAGGCTTACCAGAAGCTTTATTTTTATGTTATTTGTTTCCGCTTTACACGTTATTATTTCTTTTTCTTTTCTTTGGGGCACAAAATATATATATCTTTTTGTGTGTTAAAGCTACCAAACAAAGTTAGCACCCAGGTACATCTGTCCCAGAGAGGACACAGATGGGCATAACAATTCCCGAAGGGGAAAGAAACACGCCTGGTGATTACTACTGGTGTGGGGAAGAAAACAGATAAGCAGTTCAAACCCATACTCACTGCTCGCCTACTTTTTCTTTTCTTTTTGTTTCTTTTTCATGTTACTCCGAGGACCTCCACTGGTGCTGAGTAACCTGGAAGAAAAGAAGATCCTGATTAGCCCAAGTAGGAGTTTCCCTTATGAATGTATAAACCTTTCAATATCAATAAACAAACAACACTGAGCCACCAAAACAGCCTCCTCACATTTACCTCCGACCCAGCCTTGTAAAACCTCCACAAGTATGTCAGAAGTGGGATCTGGAAGTATGGAGGCTGTGATAAATAAAATATCTGAAAGTCAGGAGAAATTAGAGCAAGCAATGGAGAAATTCCTCAATGCCACTGCAGAAGATCGAGAGGCCATCCATAAAGTGTTGTCATCCCAATCCACCACACAGGAAGCTGCCTTAGGGAGGCTGGCGGATACCTTAGGCCAACAACGGGATCATACGTACATATATAATTTCACTACAAGAATTGGTATCCTGGCTATAGCGAATGAGAGCAACCCTGTGCAACATGGTCTGTAATATGCAATGCTAATTGTGTGTCTACATGTTAACTGTGTTTTTACAGTGCTTAGTGTCTAGGCGCTATAATACTGTTTGGGGTCAGAACTCTGGCCCAGAGGGTTGTAGATATATCTGGTTTTCAGTGTTTATCCTAGTTTTATGTGTAGTATATTTCTCTTGTGTGTATTGAAGTACTTTTCATTTTAAAAAGTAAAGCACTAACCGGACATTGATTTTATCAGCTAGTAGTACGGTGTGCACTGAATTCTGAATGTCTAAACGCACCTCACCTCCTTGAGTATGTCTCGCTACCCTGAGAGACTCAAGTGCTGGAGAGGAGTACTTGGTTATCCAGTTTTGGGACCACTAGTACCAAGGCCCCAGGGCACCAGCTGGGAACACTCCAGTTGATGCGATTGGAGCAAAGTAACCCCTGAGTGCCCTAGCGCCCAGGAAGCCGGGTCTAACAGTCATATTCTAATTTATGGACACCTCTTAATCGAGAATATGGTCTCAGATCAGAGACTCATCTAGCCATGTAACAGCTCTTTTTTTGCAGTTTTATATAGCGCAAAATCGACTCCCCACCGCCAAAAAAAAATGTAATGTAATGGGGAGCCAAGGCCAACTGGTCAAGGGAGCCGCTGGTTGAGAAAGTTTGGGAATCACTGGCATAATACCTCCCATCAATATGAGTCTTAAATATCTCTGACCCTGAATAAATTAGACCTCTGTAGCAACATATGGTACAGGATACATTCAATCAGCCAGCGCACATAGGCGATAACACCAGATTCCATCCTTTGCCATCAATATTTGCAAATGTAATGGGGGAACATATCCACCCTCCCCTCTTGTTTTTTTTACAGGAGCCATTAGTGACAATCCTTTATTTTTTTAGCTGGAAATATATATCATATCATATTTTCTTACCTAAAAATTAGCCATCACAGATTTTTCACCCATGTCTCACGAAATCTCTCAAAAACACGCCCAATAGCCACATGATAACTACAAAACACTGGCCCAAGGCAGATGAGGCCACGCATATAGAGCATGCCAATGTCTGCAGACCTTGTCAACACAAGAGGAACAAGGAAGTGGCTCCACTCGTGACCGACATTTTGGAAACGAGTGAGCGGCCTAGATGCTCTATACAGTGCAGCAAGGACTCACAGCCCACAAGCCTGATCACCAGCATATATTATATGAACAGCTCAATGAGGTGAGAACGGTAATATTCAGGCCTCTGTGCAGTTCCTTAGGTGATTGGGCCTTGAGAATGCCTTGAAGCAGTGAGTACGGCACAGCCGTTTATGTGCCCATATGGCATAGTTATTTCTACGAGTGAGCTCATCTTTACGAGCATGACATGATGGCTATGATTTATTTGTTTTTTTACCCCATAGAAAGTGACTACAGGCTTGCCTTGTCACCGGAGGACCTATGATGCAAACGTCTTGCCTCATTTTTGTATGTAGTGTTTGTGCTATGTTTGTGTGTTATTGTGCTTTGTGTTTTACGTCACAGGGATCATTGTTTTATTGGATGTGCTCACCTCAGCAAGCATTGTATTTTAAATTGCATGACCTGCCACGTAGAAGTGATTTCCTAAGAATATATAATAGGCATATACAGAGAGCTTTGTTTAATTTACTAGTATAAGCGCCCTGTTATCCTGTTTTCTGCAAAACCTTTGGGAGGCGAACTCTCTCATTATATATTACAGGCTGCCAAGCAGTAACACCAAGTAGGTGCTAAAAAACGTTTTCTATTAGCATGCTTAGTGTGTGAAGTCACTTTGCCAGTACTACTTTAGGAGTGGAATCAGGGAGTTAGATCTTTGGTCCTGTGGGTTCCGAGGAAAAGCCATGGGGATTGGCTTGAAACATGTAGACCTATAGAAAGCAAGGTAAATTGCAATCTACACTTTCTATTCTCTCTCCCAACTTTTTAACTATACCGCCTGGAGGACGGATTAAAGTTTTACTTACCTACCAGGCACGTATTTTTAAATCTCCCACAATACCTCTTCCACTCCTATTCTTTTCATCATTTAGAGCATATTAATTAGTGTTCCTGCATAACTCGCAGGTCGTAGCATGCCCTGTTCTGCAGCAGAATGGGAGGAAGCCTATCATGAAGCATGCCACCAAGGGTCAACCCTGGTGGGTGAGGGTTATGTAAGAAAACCTAGAGTTTTCTCTCTATCTTGTGGCGGGTTAGCAGCACAGAGTACGGACGGGCTCTCTTGTTTTGAAGATAGGCAAATAGGAAAACGAGCCCCTCTGTGATATTTCTCTCATCTACCATTTTCTTTTGAGAAAACAACATCCTGCCCATGACCGATAAGGGAAGAAAGCTCCAGAGATGGATACTACCCTCAGGGATGTCACTGCCCTAAATATATTGCTCTCAAGAATGTCTGCCTCATCACGGTATAACTGAGCCCCCAGATAGTGGCACAAGACAGATTCCCATTGAAGACCCCATTAGCTAATGTGCCTGTCAGGTCCAATGGTATTGGGCTTATCAGGGAAAATGCAAGCCTTCATCCAATTGGACCTTAATCCTGGCAATTTACCAAAGGGCGGTATACTACTGCCAACATTGATAGCAAATCTGAAGTAACACTCCTAATATAAAGCAGTATATCGTCTGAGCATAGAGATATAATATGTGTGGTGTGCTGTATGAGATATGTTGATTCCTCTATCTTTCTTATCACATCTTATTTCATTAGCCATACCCACCATCACCATAGCAAAAGTAAAGGCTGAGAAACCATACATGGTGAGTCCACCTCTCTATCTTGTTTGACTCTCACACCGTTCACCCTGTCTTAAAGCATGCGAGTGGTTGAGCAAATATGAGA
Source organism: Calotriton arnoldi (assembly GCA_963921515.1). NCBI lineage: Eukaryota > Metazoa > Chordata > Amphibia > Caudata > Salamandridae > Calotriton > Calotriton arnoldi. The sequence continues at coordinate 368,137 of CAWUFW010015198.1, read as the reverse complement.
GAGCGACCCATTGCATGATATTAGGCCTATGGACTAGTATTCTCTTGACTGCGAAGTTAGTTCAGAATCCTATTGTGCCAAAATCTTTTTCCAGATCAGTTATGACCACTACCCGCCTTAATATGGTGAAAGGGGTCATGTCCAGGTTTTGGCAATGACAGATTCATAACTTTTCTTGGTGAGTCAGGAAGCAGTAGTGTATACCTCTGCTAGCCCCAGGGCTAGCTCCTTCATGTATGTCATGTAAATATCTGCTAATAGTCTAGTGGCCACAGGGGTTTTGCCCCGGGCAACTCAATTATCACTTTTATAACCCCAGGGACATTTAATACAACCTCTAGAGCTTCAATTAAGTTGGGAGTTAAGGACCCCATTCTGGTCATGCTACAAAGTTTTCTAGAGCCAAGCCAGAAACCTCAGTATTTTCCTTACACCAACTCAAGAAATAACCGAAGAAAACTTGACTAATACCCTTTTGGGTTTGTATCACCTGCCCCTCTGTATACTGTATTCTAGTGCTTTGTCTCCCGCTGGGTTTCGGTTTGCTCAATCAGGCCAGTAGCCTCATGGATTTATTCTGCTTGCTATGCCATTTCATCGTGTATTCTTTGCCTCTTTAATATTTCCATTAAGGTGGCGGCGTGTTTCTCCCTGTGTAAACGTAGCTCTTTTTTTCCGTCCAAGTCTCATCAGAGACCTGTTCCCATTCCCTGGGGCAGTGGTCTAGCGTAGTCATTTGCCTCTCTAATTCTTTCCTGTCTCTCTAGGCCGCCCTTATGATGTTCCCCTGATCGCCATCTACCATTCTATCAACCTGTCAGAGGATGTACCGATGTTCTCCGTGAAATAGTGGCAAATCTCTTCACTCATAGTGTCCCTAAACATAGAGACCTCCTGTGCAGAAGATTGAAGTCTCAGAGTAGAGACTGCTGACCTGGGACAGGGGATGAAATAATAGACTTATGGCCCTGAAGAAGCGATCTTGGCCGAGTATTTCTAAAAAAAGAAAATAACCGAGATATGAGATACTCTTTGTATTCATGGCCTTTGCTTTTGAAGTTGTGAACACATTAGAAACTTATACTCTTATAAGGAGGGACCATCACTATATTCAGAACAGGTGACAGGATGGAAACAGCTCCCTACCACTAACGCACCCATGGATGACCTTTTTAATTACCAACAACCATGTGTTGCAGCATAAGATGGAGTGAAAATATTCAATTTGTCAAATTCTGAACGTTAGATCGGACAGCCTTAGTGTGGTCTTTTCCCAAACTTTCTGCCTTCTGATCCAGCGGGTTACTAGCAACAAGTATTCACACACAAAATACTCACCTGGGCCCATTCATTCACACAAACTAGCAATTACCGCTGGGTGTGTCAGTTGTACTCTTTTATCAAATCCCTGCTACCAATTACCTTTCCTGATTGAAGAGTAATGACTTACCAATGGACCTTTTGATAACTGGGGATTAAATGAAAATATACAATACAGTTTCATAAAAACCTGAAATAATCACTGACTCAGGAAGTTTAAAAATGTTTATCTAAAATTTTAGCAGAGTAAAATACAAATCACATAATACTTAAATCGCATATCAAGGAGGAAGTACACTATATAGTCACCTATTAATCATAAATGACGGCCCTCAGAAAGGAGAAGATAGAGACAGCAGTACAACTAAAGAATACGTGTTGATAGTTACCTGTGAAAACCAAACCCCTTGGCCAAGGAGTTGGAAAAGGGTCCCCAGGATAGAATGAAGACCAAGACCTCCGGACCGGATTCAGGACAGGACAGATGACCTCTCTACCAACGACGCCTGCGCCGTTCCCCTCTCTGACACTTGGTTCCTCCTCGGTTCTTCCGTGTCTTCTTCTAATAGAGTCTGCCGCCCCCACCTCAGGACCTCTTCAAGCAGCGAATTTAGTCTCTGGTTTTGCGCTGCAACAGCTTCAGTTTTCTGCTACTGCATCTATGTTCATCTGTGCCTCTTCAAAAATCTAGCGCTAACTAATTAACTAATCTACATCTATTATACCTTTCTACACCCATGTACCTCCCATTAATGTTTCAAAATTATGGGCCCACTAATTCTGATTGGACAGGGACAGGGGGTTGATCCTCACACCATGTCAATTTAGTTCGATTTTCTTAAGACCATTGTTTTAAAAACCCGCCCCTCACAATTAATACATTTGCTTTATTTCCCACCCGACTCGTACATGTTTTAATACACATTATATACAAAATGTATCAATTGTTGGACATTCGGTGCGACTGGGAAGGTGATCAGCGGGTCATGTCCTTGGACGTCTTCCAAGTTGACTTAATCATTTTGCTTTGTTAGTCTTCAGAGAGCATGCGCAGGTCACATGACTCTCAAGCTGCCATTTGCCAACCCCGGCCCATTTATGTAATTAAATAGAAAAGTCAAGAAGAAAAATATTAAAATCAAAAATAAATGTTTTCACTGTATACCTCCTACTTCTACACTAATCCCATTTACTTAATATATCTATCCCGCATTAATAGCTTTAATATAACACACTATTAATTGCAGCAATGCGAAAGCTTTAGCATGTGAGAGCGTTAAAGCAGCCATTTTAGCCCACACTGCGCAGAAGCGAAAGATTCCCTCCAAGCAAAGATAGACGTCATACCACGTGATATGGTTGACACATGCGCAGTAGAGTTCCCGCGTCTTAGCGGCCATTTTGGATTAGACAAGTATTACGTATTAGTGGGAAACACATAGGCAAGCGTCTTCTAGATAAAAATAATTTTTTTTGTGCATTGTTAGTAAAGACATTACCAAGTTTTAATACAAATTAGTTAATCCTATGAGAGGATTGCTTCCGAACAAGTCTCATTGTGAGTCCTTGCTCCATCAATCCCCTCTCTGATGGTGTTTCTGAGCCATTAAAAACTACCTACAAAAACCGTTGCCAACTTCAGCAAATTTCATTCACATTTTCATTTTTACTCTTTTCATTCTTATCTCTTCCCTTTAATCTTTTGTAAATTTCACTTCTAAGGTCTTCTAATTCGATTTCTTCAAATTTTCGTTTTTTGCCTCTTCCTGTCACACTATAATTTTCTTTCTTTTTACAACATTTGCACCATATCATTATTGATAATACTGTTATTGCTATCCCTACTAAGGGCACTAATATTTGACCTATAAGCCCTTTTCCTACATTAGTAAACCATGTACCAATTGACGCAATGCTATTTGTCAATCTTTCCCATACACTATCAACTTCCAGTGGTTTCAGTTCCTTCTCAAGTCTTGTAATATTCTTTATATAGGTTCCAATTTCTGCACCTTTGTCCGGAATATATGTGCAACAATGTTTCGTTTTCAACAATTTGCAGACTCCACCCTCTTTCGCTAATAATATATCAAGAGCAAGTCGGTTTTGCATTACCATAGATCTAATGGCAACCATCTCCGCATTTATCATTAGAAATCCTCCAGCAGTATCCGTTGATAAACGATCAACTACTGTAGACAATTTACATATTCTCCTTGAGTTCAGAATTACTCTCACTGAAGGTATCAATGCACCAAATATATCCCCTACAATTTCTGAAAACTAGCTCTCTTACTACGTGTCAATTCACTATTATTTTCATTGGTCCCAGTGTTTCTTTTGACGTGGTATATTTTTGGAAAGACTATTCCAAAATAACAACTTCCATACCACCGTGCAGGAAGCCTAAAGTAAGCCTTATTCCCACACACATAATAGATCCCAGGAAAAACTGAATCTGTTCCTCCTTTTAATCCCCAACCCCCAAGAATCAAAAAATTGTGTTCACATTCACTGGTACCGATGAAAATATTGTTATAATCAGTCTTTAACCTATGTAGACAAATTTTCCCTGTCTTCACAAAATCCAGAGCCATAGCAGCTTGAGCCTTGCCAGGTGTGTAAATACCCTCTTTCTCAGCCCAAGGTGGAAGATGAGCCTTATGCTCAGATGCCTTCTTTTGGAAATTCTGTCTTCTATCTTCAACTAAGTTTAGAAATATCTTTTCTTCTTCATGTAATGAACAAGTTAGATTGCTTCTATGTGCATGTGTTATGTCTATCGACTTCATTGTTAGGAAAAATTCTCCCATAAATTGTGCATCTTGACTACTAAGCACTGGGTTCAGATTCTTTCGAATAGGAACCTCTGAAAATATCACATCTATATTTGAATAATAATACTGAAGTTTTCCTGTTCTGTAAAATAAACTTGTTAATACACTACATGATATACCATAGGTTAAAGGCAAATGATGATAAGTAAGACCCTCTGCTACTGATTCAGGTAACTTCATACAAGCATAACAATCACTAACATCCATGGTATCTACATATTGAAACAATAATTTAGTAAAGACATTTAAGCTAGTTTCATTGTCTGCCACAATATGATGAAAATCTGGTTTATCTTCTGCTTCTAATTCTACTCTGCCACTTCTCAAATTATCTATCCTTTCTCTTGTCTCTGTGTTATTCTGTTTGTCCATTATCATAAGATAAGGAATTGCTACGATCATAACTAACCATACTATAAGCACCACTACCAGACTAAATATGCATATAGCACAGCATCTTTTACAACATTTCCGTTTCGGTCTCCCAGCAACTCTATCCTCAGCCATTTTTGACCAAGAAGATTTCTCTTCTTTCCTTTTTCCTTGAAAGCTTTAACGTTATCAAGGTGGTCTCACTTCTTTTTCATAAATCAGCTCTGCACTTGTTCCTTCGTCACCACTTTCACTATTTTCTGAACTTTCACAGTCTTCGAGAATTATATAAGTCCAATCGGGACCTTTGAACTTGTTGTTTACGAGTTTCAATCTTGGGCTTTTGCGTTTTGCAGATCCACTTGCTGATCCAGATGAACTTGTTACTTCATTCACTTGTTCTGGGTCTTCACTTCGAGTTACTATGCGATATTTTATTCTCTTAATAGCACTAGGCCAATGATTACCTTTTCTGACCTTTTGGTTTGCACTGTACTTTCACTTTCTGAGTCTTGTCCAAGTACTCTTTTATTCACATTAATGTGTGGCACAATTTGTTTGTCTTCGTTCTCAGTTTCCTTTTCTGTCCGCTCTTGTTCAGGTCTTATTGTAGTTTCTTCATTTGCCTGAATTTGCGTCTCTTCTAACTTGCCCTGTTCAGGATTGGCGTTTTCTTGTTTGATATTTTCAGATTCGATGTTTTCTTGATTTTCTTCTCCCTGAACGGTTCACTGACAGAATATCGAACACAGAAATATCGTGTGGACAGAATATCGTGTCCAAAATTTCGAGGACAAGAATATCGAGTAGGTAAGTGCAAATAGATAGGTATAAATTTACTATTCTTAACTCCAGATCTATGTACCTTGAAGATATATATATCGTCAAAGTACATATATGTGGAGTTATATATAGTAAAACTTTACTTACCCATAAGAAATGACCTTCACGATATTCTTGTCCTTGATATTTTTGACACGATATTGTGTCTGACGATATTTGTGTTTTCGATATTTTGTCCACCCACCCCCTGAACGTGATTTTCTAATCCTAACTGGTTCTGATCAGGGCTTATTGCACTTTGTACTTCTGCAGCCTGACCGCATTCTTCTAGACCTGTCTGTCCCTGCTCAAACTCTGTTGTTTCGCCGTCAGTTTGAGCCCATTTTCCTTTCCCTATCTGGTCCTGCTCAGGTTCACTTATAAATTTTATCTCCCTATCCTGAGCGGGTTCTTCTACACCTATCTGGTCCTTTCTAATTTCTTCGAATTTCGCTCTGCTCCTGGTTTTGACAAAGACTTCAGGTATCTCAACCACTGGTATCCAGTCCTGACTTGTGCTCGGTTGTTCTTCTTCAGCTATTCCTGAATCTATTACTTGTGATTCTTCAGCTGTACAACCTTCAGCTTCCTCAGCTATTGGAGCTAACTGAGGATCTCTTTCTTCAGGAGCTGGCACTCTTTTGGTATGACTTACATGAATCCAATTAGGCAAACCTGCACATTTCACTGCTGTATTTGTAACCAATATAATCTGACAAGGTTCTCCCCACCTGGGTGATAAACACGTTTCTCTGGTGTGATTCTTCACTACCACCCAGTCTCCGGGGTTCAGATCATGCTCTTGTTCAGGCTGCCTGGAAACTGCGTCTTCTCCAACCTGGTGAGAGACAGAACGCACTAGGTCAGCCAATGCTTTGCAATACTCCAGAACCATATCATCAGTTATGTTCAGTAGTTTATTTCCTGGTACATGCGCTTGTCTCATCGCTCTTCCCATAATGATTTCATGGGGACTCAATCCTGTATTTCTATCAGGAATACTTCTGAGCCCCATTAAGACAAGAGGTAACGCATCTGGCCAGTTCAACGAGGTAGATGCATAAATTTTTGACAATCTTGATTTTATTGTGCCATTTATTTGTTCGACCACTCCAGAAGCCTCTGGGCGGTATGCACAGTGCAATTTCTGTTCGATTTTAAATGCTTCACAGATTATTCGAATTACATCATTATTGAAGTGACTTCCTCTATCTGATTCCAAAGTTACTGGGAAACCGAACCTGGGATGAGCTCTCTTAATAATAGTTTTGCAACTGTTATACTGTCATTCCTCCTGGTAGGGTAAGCCTCCACCCACTTTGAAAACAGACACACTATGACAAGTACATATTTCAGTCCTTTACATGGGGGTAACTGAATGAAATCTAACTGCAGTCTCACAAATGGGCCTTTTGCCTTTCCGATTTTCCCCAGACCAACCACGGTTTTCCTCCCTGGATTATTCATTTGACAAGTTAAACACCTCTGGCAAAGGCTTTCTGCTGCAGCCCTAAACTTTGGATTGTACCAACTCTGTCTGAAAAGTCTGATCATGGCATCTCTTCCTACGTGTGTGTCTCCATGATACATTCTGGCCATGTGTGAAATCAAGCAATCGGGGATGATTGGTCTGTCATCTGAATAAACCCACACATCATCATCTGCTCTTCGAGTACACCCTATCTTTATCCAAACCTCTTTCTCACTCTCTTCAGCATCACCCTGCAATCTTTTCACATCATTCCAGGTTTCAGGTGTTGAACATAGCATAAGTTGGCAGCTGATTCCCATTGTTTCAATTTTTCTGTTTACTGCCATTCTATTGCTGGCACAATGTCGTGCCATGAGGTCTGCATATCTGTTACCGGCTACCACCCAGTCATCTCCTGACTGGTGTGCGGCACATTTTACCACTGCCAATTCTTTTGGTAATTGTATTGCCTCCAATAATTCTTTTACAAACTGCCCATTTTTGATGGGGGATCCTGAAGAAGTCATGAAATCCCTCTGCATCCACAGTTGGCCAAAATCATGCACAACCCCATAACCATATTGACTATCCGTAAATATGGGCACCTTTAAATTTTTCCCAATTTTGGAGGCTTTAATCAAAGCAACCAATTCAGCTACTTGTGCAGATTTGACTCCTGGTAAATAGGATGCTTCGACTATTCCAGTTAGTTCACATATAGCATAAGCTGCACTTAATTTGCCATCTTCATGCCTTAGGCATGAGCCATCCACAAACAGCTCCCTGTCTGGGTTCTTGAGGGGTATTTCCTGAATGTCAGGACGTGGCTTGGTGCATAATTCTGTGACTTCCAAGCAATCATGTTCTTCTGCATCGTCCTTGACTTCCTCACAATATGGATCTGGTAATAATGTTGCAGGATTTACAACTGTGCACCTAGCTATAGTCACATTCTCAGCACCTAGAATTATTCTCTCATATTTTGTCATTCGACTGGGGGTAAGATGCTGGGTTCTGGTTCTGGTCAACAGAATCACCATTGCATGGGGAACAAACACTTTAACAGGATGTCCCATTACAATTGACTCACTTTGTTCAATGCTCATACAAGAAGCAGCTACTGCTTTTAAGCAGCCTGGCAATGCTGCAGCCACTGGGTCCAATGTAGCAGAAAAGTATGCTATAGGACATCTGTCCAATCCATGTCTTTGTGTTAAGACGGAAAGCGCACAACTTTCTCTTTCATAGCAGAACAATGTAAATTCCTTTGTATAGTCAGGCATGCCCAGGGCAGGTGCTTCACATAAAGCATTTCTTAGTTTTACAAATGCACTGACACTTTCATCATCCCATTCAACTGGGTCCTTTGCCTTCTTTTTCGTTAACTGAATTAAAGGCTTTGCTAGTAGAGAAAACCCTACAATCCACTGTCGACAGTATCCCACTATTCCAAGAAACATCCTCACCTCTCTTTGTGTTACTGGCATCTTCATTTGCTTAATTATTTTTATTCTCTCAGAGGTTATTCTTTTTCCCCTCTCAATTTGGTGTCCTAAGTACTTAACTGCTGTTGTACAAAACTGTAACTTCTCAGGTGACACTTTGTGACCTTCCTCAGACAAATGATTTAGTAATGCGATTGAGTCAGCAACACAATCATCACAGGTGCTAGATGCCACTAGTAAATCATCTATATACTGCACCAAGACTGAGTTTCTGGGCATTACTAGCTTCTCTAAACACTTTTTCAGTATCTGATTAAATATGGAGGGACTTTCCGTGTACCCCTGAGGAACACGATTCCATACATAAACATGATTTTCAAATTTGAACGAAAACAAATACTGACTATCTGGGTGCAATGGAATCGAGAAAAATGCTTGGCACAAATCAATTACCGTAAACCATTCTGCATCCCAGGGTATCTGGTATAAGATTACTGCAGGATTTGGTACTATAGGACAACAAGGTACCACGATTTTATTTACCTTGCGTAAATCTTGAACGATCTATATTTTCCACTAGGCTTTTTCAAACCCATGATTGGTGAATTACAAGGGCTACTCATAACTTCTTTTAATATACCTTGTTTTACCATTCTGTTAATTTCCTCAATGACTCCTGCTTTCACTACAGCACTCATTTTATACTGTCAGGTATTTGGGAAAATCGCACCTTCCTTCACAGATACCTTTACTGGGTCAATATTTGCCATCAGACCTACTTCTTTCCCTGTAAAATCCCACACTTTTGAACTCACTGTAGTTTTTAACTCGTCTGGTAATTCATCTTTTGTTATCAAGGAGAACATTTCATCTACTTCTGTACCTTGCTTGGCAATCATAAATTTGTACACATGATCTTCGTCCGGGGTCTGTATTGCAACACCATACGGTGTGCAGAAAATAGTACAGTTCATTTTGCACAATAAATCTCTGCCCAGTACGTTTACTGGACTAGAATCACACACCACAAATTGGTGCATTTCTCGGAAGTTTCCAATTCTTACTTCCATAAGTTCAGTAAGGGGTGTTCTAATCTTTTGATCTGCTACACCTACAACTTGGATAGCTTCTCCAGAGAGAGGGAGGTCTGGGATGTCTGCTGTTCTTACAGTAGACCTGGTAGCACCAGTGTCCAAAAGAAAAGTGATATTACCTTTTACTTTCCCTTCAACATATGGACCTGACTGATCTACCGGCAAGGATGCGCCAAGTACGCACTCCTTCTCCCCCTCTCTTAGGCACCGTCATTGATAACTATATTGATTAAATTCGTCCTGCAAAAGAAACTGTGTAGTTACATATTCATTCTTACCACTTCCTCCTTGATATCCGACGTCTGTACCGTGCTTTGCTCTGCTTACTTTACCCTGAATAGGGGCAGGTGGCAACTGACTCTGATGACTTACACCCTGCTGTGAGTCATTCTGCGTCTGTGGATTTAAATTATGATTTGGGCCATTATTATTTTGAATCTTTTTACATTCGTTCTTCCAATGTCCCAACTTTCCGCATCCATGACAAGGAAATTTCTTTTTAGCCTCTTCTCTACTCATTCGTCCTCTTACCTTTCCACCATTTCCTGTGTCAGCATTCGATCCAGATTCTTTTCCCTGACTTTCGGATGGATTATCTAAATTAATTCCCTGTCGCTCAGCCATTTTCACTTGAGCCCACATCAACTTTTCTTGTAGCTTCTTGTGCCGGTCCTCGATGTCATCCCCACAATACTTAGCATATTTCAAAATCTCATCGATAGGTTTTCCCTGCCAACATAACATATGTTGCTTAATCATCTGACAAATCTCTGGCTTTAAACCATAAACAAACCGATAGACGAACTGACTCATATTTTTGTCTCCAATATTATCAAATCCACTATACTGTTTGAACACTTGCAACAACCTTTCATAGTAGGCATGGACCGACTCATTTGCTTCTTGAGTAGTTCTGTCTATTTTCACCCAATCCGTCTCCTTTGGGGGTATCTTTCCTTTCAAGTACGTGATTACCTGATGATACTTTTTCATCACGTCATTTGATGGGGCACCTGTCTTTGAATCCCTAGGATACTCTTCACTAGGCCAGTCGATTGTAATTTTACAATCTGTCCATATATCGGCAGGTACCACTATGTCAAACAGACCATCTAAGTCCTTCAACAAAACTTTTGAAACCTTCACAAACCTCTCAACCTGCTTATACCATTCAATTGGTTTTTCTCTCAATTTTGGAAAGTCATTGGTAAATGACAATATGTCTTGTCTACTCCACGGAACATGAACATAACCTCCTCCTGGTACCTCTCGCATTGGATACATCTGTTCTACTTTTCCTGTTTCTTTCAACAAATATTCAGATGCCGTTCTACTTGAACGTGCTTCTTCCTTTTTCTTTGTCCATCTAGCTTTCCATTTATCCAGTTCTCCCCATTTCTGTAAAACTGTCATTAATTCCTTAACTTGCAATTTTCTACCCGATGCATTCATATTTTCTAGGTCTTTGTCAGTAAAATCTGCTCTATATGGTCTCGGCAAAACTTTTGACTTCCTTATTTCAATTCCCATTTCTGAGGCCAAATCTGTTAATTTTTCATGGAATATTTTCACATTTCTGGTTATACTCCTGCATATGAACAGTAGTTCTTCTTCACTGTATGTATTTAGGCGATCCACTCCTACGTTGCCTATCATTTCTTCTAATTCGACTTTTAATTTATAAATGCCCAAACTTTTTGGAGGTGAACTCTGTCTATTCCTTGTGCCCATCTTTCTAAGTCTTCTGGAGTTACTACTGTTGCACTTTTAGCTCCTGAGGAGGTTATTATATTTACATCCCTTGAACAACTAGGTGTGGCTCTTCTGGGGGTGCTATTTACAGATTCTCGAATGGGTAAGTCCATTAGTGAAATCATAGATTCACAATCACTGATATGATCATCAGTTATTACAACTTCATTTTTAGTATTTTCCACACGTGTAGGCATAACTAAGGGCTTCGGGCAATTTACCTTGTCTCCGTATAAAGGAACTACGGGACCAATGGTCACAGGTATAGTCAACGAATCAGGATGTACATTTAACTGGGTCATTTTCTGTATGAGTTCTGCTCTGTTTCTGTCTAAGGCCTCTCTTTCCTTATCCTGAAGTATTCTATTAACTAATGGATTATGCAATACTTGAGGTACCATTGGTGTTCTCAGAATTGGTGCACTTGGGGAACATCCACTTGACCCTTCCTGATATGGTGGAGGGTTCTTTAATATTTCTTCCATAAATTCATCTTCGGATTCTCCAAACCCTGTCATATGTTTAGTCTTTTCCTTGCATTTACTCCCTAACGGCTCATCTGTCATGAATACTGGATACAAACCCTCGGTAAGCATCGCTCGTCTCCACTGTTTCATCTGACTTTCTCGTGTCTCATTTTGGGGTCTAGGGAAAAATCACCTATAACCCCTATTGCTTCTAGGTCTATCACGTTCAAATGCCTCTGTTTCCCATTCTTCTAGGGCTTCGTATTGCGTTAATCTTGGTCTGGGTTCTAATTCATTCATTCTTAAATTTTGAAGAACTCTCCCATTGAAAGTACCATTCTCTGGGAAAGCTAATATTCCGTCATCTTTTGTATATTCTATCCAATTTTCTAACCATACACAAGTATGATAACCCCTCTCCATCATCATGAATGAGGCGGGCGTCTTTGCTGGTGGAATGATCATTCCTTCCCTAGTTTTGATTGGCTTATCCTTCTTAAAATAATTCTTAATCTTTTGTAAGAATGACAATTTTCTCTTTTCTCCGTACATTTTGGGTAAATATCTATGTATTGAATTATATTCTGCAAAACCTAAAAATCTCCTGTCTGGACGGGTTCCTGTCAAAGTCGGATCACGTTTCCACATATAATCTACACTGTCCACTAAGATTTCGACTTCTATGCTGACAACCAATCAAATTCCAGATAACATTGGTCTTGGGACCAATCCTAGCGCGGCTTCTCTGTGACGTCTATTCACCCTCTCAGACGACCCCTCCTTTACAATCTGCGCTTCTCTGTCCCTCGCTGTGTCGACCAATCCCAGCGCGGCACCTGTGACGTCAGCTACTCCTTACTACTGACCCCTCCTTTACAAGCTCACTCCACGCCCGCTGTCTCAGCCAATCCTAGCGCGGCGCTTGTACCGTCAGCTTCTACTCTGGCAGCTGACCCTCCCTTTACAAAAATCATACGCAAAACTTTAATTTCTCAACACTTTTCATTAAAATTTCATAGCAACATAAAACATTCGCTATCGTGCCAGTTTCTCTAAATTAAAAGAATAGAATTTTTCTCATACTTAATAAAACCCTTCCGTTTACTAGACATACACTACGAGTAAAACCCTTCCGTTTACTCTTCACGTAAGCTTCAGAATACCTGCTACTCCTTCAATGTTACCCTTTCTAGGTGATATAACATCAAAATTTCACCAACGTATTCCTTCACTGTCTCTCCCGCACACACAGAGTCCCTACCAAGTACTTATAGCCCTACTTAACTTTTCAGTACCTTTTCTGCCTGACAGATAACCTCACTGCAGTATGGTTTCCACTTACCATCCGCTATTCAAGTTTCCCCGGGGATTTCTAGACAACATAAAACAAAACTTAAAACACACGCGGATGTTAGTTCATAAAAAGAAAATTTTCATTACCCAGTCAACAAAATTCAACCATCCTCTGATAGCCAGAAAACTGATCCAGCGGGTTACTAGCAACAAGTATTCACACACAAAATACTCACCTGGGCCCATTCATTCACACAAACTAGCAATTACTGCTGGGTGTGTCAGTTGTACTCTTTTATCAAATCCCTGCTACCAATTACCTTTCCTGATTGAAGAGTAATGACTTACCAATGGACCTTTTGATAACTGGGGATTAAATGAAAATATACAATACAGTTTCATAAAAACCTGAAATAATCACTGACTCAGGAAGTTTTAAAATGTTTATCTAAAATTTTAGCAGAGTAAAATACAAATCACATAATACTTAAATCGCATATCAAGGAGGAAGTACACTATATAGTCACCTATTAATCATAAATGACGGCCCTCAGAAAGGAGAAGATAGACAGCAGTACAACTAAAGAATACGTGTTGATAGTTACCTAAAAGTGTGAAAACCAAACCCCTTGGCCAAGGAGTTGGAAAAGGGTCCCCGGGATAGAATGAAGACCAAGACCTCCGGACCGGATTCAGGACAGATGACCTCTCTACCAACGACGCCTGCGCCGTTCCCCTCTCTGACACTTGGTTCCTCCTCGGTTCTTCCGTGTCTTCTTCTAATAGAGTCCGCCGCCCCCACCTCAGGACCTCTTCAAGCAGCGATTTAGTCTCTGGTTTTGCGCTGCAACAGCTTCAGTTCTCTGCTACTGCATCTATGTTCATCTGTCTCTCTTCAAAAATCTAGCGCTAACTAATTAACTAATCTACATCTATTATACCTTTCTACACCCATGTACCTCCCATTAATGTTTCAAAATTATGGGCCCACTAATTCTGATTGGACAGGGGGTTGATCCTCACACCATGTCAATTTAGTTCGATTTTCTTAAGACCATTGTTTTAAAAACCCGCCCCTCACAATTAATACATTTGCTTTATTTCCCACCCGTCTCGTACATGTTTTAATACACATTATATACAAAATGTATCACGTGTTGGACATTCGGTGCGACTGGGAAGGTGATCAGCGGGTCATGTCCTTGGATGTCTTCCAAGTTGACTTCATCATTTTGCTTTGTTAGTCTTCAGAGAGCATGCGCAGGTCACATGACTCTCGAGCTGCCATTTGCCAACCCCGGCCCATTTATGTAACTAAATAGAAAAGTCAAGAAGAAACATATTAAAATCAAAAATAAATGTTTTCACTGTATACCTCCTACTTCTACACTAATCCCATTTACTTAATATATCTATCCCGCATTAATAGCTTTAATATAACACACTATTAATTGCAGCAATGCGAAAGCTTTAGCATTTGAGAGCGTTAAAGCAGCCATTTTAGCCCACACTGCGCAGAAGCGAAAGATTCCCTCCAAGCAAAGATAGACGTCATACCACGTGATATGATTGACACATGCGCAGTAGAGTTCCCGCGTCTTAGCGGCCATTTTGGATTAGACAAGGATTACGTATTAGTGGGAAACACATAGGCAAGCGTCTTCTAGATAAAAATAAATTGTTTTTGTGCATAGTTAGTAAAGACATTACCAAGTTTTAATACATATTAGTTAATCCTATGAGAGGATTGCTTCCGAACAAGTCTCATTGTGAGTCCTTGCTCCATCACTTCTCCCCTCCTGTTTTGCTCTAATTCGTTTTTGCTGGCTTTCGGACCCTGTACACTCTGTTAACCAGTGCTAAAGTGCTTGTGCTCACTCCTTAAAACATATTGCCATTGGCCTACACGCGACTGGCACATTTAATTTAATTATAAGTCCCTAGTAGAGTGGCATAACATGTATCCAGGCCTATAATCTAAATGCTATTGGTGGGCTAGCAGCACTTATTGTGCTACCCACTTAAGTAGACTATCAAACATGTCTCGGGCTTGCCATTGTAGCCTATGTGCAGTTTTAAACTGTCAATTCAACTTGGCAAAATAACGCTTTGCCAGGCCTAAAAATCATATTTTTAATACCAATAAGGTACCCCTTAGGCAGGCTCTAATCAGCCCTAGGGCAGGGTGTCGTGTATTTGAAAAGTTGGACATGTAGTTTTAAGTTTTACATGTCCTTGTAGTGAAAAACTCCCAAATTCGTTTTTTACTACTCTGAGGCCTACCTCTCCCATAGAATAACATTGGGTTACCGTATTCCATTTATTAAGTTGGTGGGAAGGAAAAGTCCTCTGCATGGTAAGTGACGTGTACCCCTGCCATGAGTGCCCAACTGTACTGTTTGTCTGAATCCCAAACGCTGATTTTTTTGTCATAGGCAAACACGAACATGACCATAACCATGACATCATGACATCGGCCTGTCTCACGGCTGCGGTCTTGTTGGACCAGGAGGGATGCCCAAAGCACAACCTCATAGTGGTGGAAGGCTACCGCCTTCACCAGGAGTTGAGCAGCACAAGCATGGTGGTGGCAGCAGACCGTCGAGTGATCAGCAGTAGGGAACAGGTCCTGTTTACCCTCTGCCACTGAAGTGAGGCCTACAGACTACTCACCAATTTAAAAGTTCTTCTGCTGTGTGCTTAAGTCACCCTTGGCCTACATCAGTTAGATGTGGAAGTGCTACGCAGCGCAGGAGTAGTGCCTCTGTATGTGTGCCTGTGAAGGGTATAGTGCAGGGCTAGAGAAGTTCTGCACAGTATATGTATGGTTAGTGCACGCACGGAATGTATTTATGCTTGTTGGGCTACAGTACACAGAGATGCAGAGCTGCGCAAGGAAAACTTGTGCTGAGTCTATATGTGCTTGCATATTGTAAAATACATGAAGGGTGAAGTGTTATGCAGCACACATGATGAGTGTGTGTGCTGGCAGTGTGTGTGTTATAAAAAACAAAAGTACACCCTTGTATAATGCATAAAGGCTTAAGTGCTGAACAGAACGCAGAGATTTAATGTGTGTGCTGAATGAATTTGTGCATGTAATGGTACAATGAATGGAAGTAGCAGTGCTGTACGAATGTATGATAGAACAACGAAAGCCTTTGCAATGAAGGCTTCAACAGCGGCTGTGGAAGAACGACATTACCATTACAACGCCAGTATACATAACGAAAGCCATTATCATGCCGCATAGGGTATCATGTAAACTAACGTAATCACGAACGTAAATATCACCCATCATTTTCCTACCCATACTGTTAAAACGCCAATTTTAAGTAAACATAAGCAGTCTTTGTAATCTGAAATATTAGAGATATAGAAATTATTTCCCAAAGTTAAAGTGTGAAAAAATTTCAAATACAGCATCCTAGCTAACCTGTTTATGCTGTAGTCCTACCTTTTTGTTTACCATATATTTTCCGTGCTTCCTGATTGTAAATGGCTTTCATTGTTTGTCCTCCTTGTCTTTTTCCATTATTAATCTGGAGGCCCACAAGCTCCTCTTGCCGATATCCAGATATGCCCTCTGCCTCAATTCAAGTCACGTGGGTGGAATATTTCCGATGGCGAACATTCAAACAAGTGAGAGCTTGGCTTTTGACTTGCCTACCACACACCTCTGCTGTCCAGCCGAGCCTCCGACCCTGCCAGCATGTCGATAGGGGTAATTCGCTCACACTCTGCAGCACCGGCGGCTCTCTAGAGCTACTTCACAGGCTCACATTTGCATCTCTCACCTTAGTGTGAGAGGAAATCCACTCAACACCTAATGCACGATGTTATCAGACCCTTATTCAAATATTTGGTAACTTCTTTCCGTGCACCTTTCTCATACTCATTTGTGCTAAAGCGTCACTTTTTTAATTTATCTTTTTTTATTGATTTTCATATTTATCGTAACAGTCACATTTTCATCCGCTTAGGTACACATTCAAGAACTGTGCCCGTGGCTTCATATCTTGTTGGCTTCATATCCCTGAATCACAGCCCGTCCAGGAACCGATTGGTCAGTTTGGGGAATTGCAAACAGTTTAGGTGGGTGGGTCCATACTAATGCCATTCGTTGTAATGGCAGTCTTGTTGTTAAAGCTGGTGTAGTAATGACTCCCTCGTACTTCCGGATTCATTGTAAAGGCTTCTCGTACTTAAGCCTTCATAGTACTGGATGTTTCCCACGCTGTACAGTAAGTGTGCTGCGAAAGCACACTGAGTGCTAATGCGCCCGCAATGGTACATTACATGTGGGGCTCTGGCTTCCTCTTTAGGAGGTCCGGGCCGGCTTGGTGAAGACTGATGGTGGGTGCAATGTTTTATTCCGCCCATTGAATTTGGTGAATCTGCATTACTCTTGCAGCGCAGAGTTCCGGCTAATTATGATAAATCGCTGTGTGGCACAGTTTTTTTCGTGCGAGGCTCCAGAAATGAGAGCGAGATTTGGCCTCCCATAGCTCCTTTTTCTAACAAGGGCGGTTGCGGTCAGAGGGCTGTTTCACGCGTAGATTTTCTGCCACTCAAGTCGATTTTCTACTTGAGCTGCAGCAAAATCAACTTGAATGGCCACGCGGTCATGCTAGTGGCTCTAAATTGCAGTGCGAGCAGCGCAACATGCATATTTTCCGCTTGCTGGCAGAACTCTGTGAAATCTTGTGCAGATTTTTTTATATAACTCCACAGAATTCTGCAGAGGGAAACTCCGAATGTTCCGCCCACCCCTAGTGAAGACATGAGAAGTAAAGGAATTCCCCCAGACAGATGTGTGTTGCTGCATTCCTGTGAGCTGGGTGCGACACACTGCAGGAGGGAAGGCAAGGCTCCCCCCCTACATTCAGTGATAGATCACAATGAAGGGGTCTGGACACATCTCAGGAAGGGAGTTGGGTCTGATAAAGGTATCATAAAGAGTATGTCTGGGAGCCCGGGATTAACCTTTTTATGCACATAGCACTGTGGCTGACATCCAAGTGTGAACTCGGGTCATTCCAATGAATTGTGTTGTGGGTCAATAATCCTCAGAGTCATGTTTGAGTTAGAAATAAGATACTTCTTTTTTATATAAAAGCAAGTATTGGACTGGACATTGGTTTATTGTCCTTACTGTTTGCACTTTGAGTTATGAGTCGTGTTCACTAACCTGTGTCTATATCCCCCCAGAGGAAGACTTGACTGCTTGACCACAGTTACCACTGAGAGTCAAGTGCAAAAGGAGTACTTGACCCAGTTGCTCAGAATCCACAGTTGGTCGGTCCTTGGGATACCAGGAGTAAATGGCCGCTACCACCACAGTTGAGCCCTGTGGCCACCGCGTGCCCTGTGGCCCACTGAAAGGGGTTCTGACATAAGTGATAACGTTTTTTAGGAACTGATAAAAATTTCATGCTTGGTTTCTAAAGAACTGTAATTTAAAATCTACTTTAATGGTAAAGTCAGATTTTAGATCTCAATGCTGAAAATGCTGCTTTTAGAAAGATATAGCAGGAAGGGGTTTGGCCTTAATCTGAAGGACAGGGCCTTAATATTAGACTAGAAAAAGAGTTTGTCCTAACCGTCGTATTTGTGTGCTGGTAAAGCAATTAAACAGACTTGAGCCCATAAACTTAATTAATATGGACCTATGCATTTATTTGCAAAGTCGTTCTTTTGTTTAAACAAATTTGATCCAATTTATATCATAAGTCAGACAAGCATGGATATGCATCAATTAGTACACATTGAAACAAACCATATAACAAAAAGTGAAAGAGCAATAAAATCAACTTTGTGCCAAAACCATTGTAACAAACAAACAATTAGTGAATGTGATACAACACCAGTCACAGTTCATAGAACAAAAGCAGCAAGTGGACAATATTTTGCATTCAAATTGTCTTCCAACCATTCAGTGCTGCTATACACGGGGGAAAGAAAACATTGTGCCTAGTAGTTAGGAATTTATACAACATATCTACTAGGGCAAACTTAATTCCACTAAATAGGTCCCCGTGCTGTAAAGTGCCGACGCGTTTCGATTCCCAGTATTTTTTATGGGACTCTCTTCAGGGCGTGGACTGGTTTCTATAGGAATAAAGGGAGTGTAAATTAGTAAAAAGATCTCTAAACCTTCCATGTACTACATGATTGTCAAAGTTAATTATATAAAATACCTGGACGACAGAGATGTGTTTTCTGTGCACGCTCGGGGGGCCGGAAGATAGACCAAAGACTCTGTCTGTAAAATTAATTGGAACTCATGTTGATTTCTAAGTAAGTAGTATATTTGTCACTTTGTTGCCTGAATAACAAGGAAGGCACTTACTTGCAATGGGCTGGGAAGTGTGCTTATTATCACAACTTCTTTACTGTCAGCTGGCTTGCTAGTTTTCGAATCCTTGTTAAATGAGCCCTGTGTGAATGACCAGAATGATTTATTTAGTATGAAGTGTGATGGTCGTTTTATTTGCAAGTTGTAAAGTAAAATGCAGGTTTACTTTTTATGTGCTCGTGTTGTCTCGTAACAGGGCAGCTTTTAAAGTCAATCTGTGAATTAAAAGATGGAACGTCAGCATCTAGCATGTCTTTTTCCAAAACAGTTCTGAATTTAAGCTAATGAAATTCGCTGCAGTCTTACTTGTTTCAAGACGGTGCGGCTCCTCTGCCTGTGTTCTGATCTCCATTTTTTCATTTGCATTTTACTTCCGGGTCGCTTGGTATTATAGAGTTGACTCGCAAATGTAGTATTATGGATTTTGGAGATGACGAACGCGAAAACATTGTTTATTATGCACTTCTGGCAATTTTGGCAGGCATTCTTTTTATTTGTATAGAGCTTGCTTAGCTTTTATCGTTTTTCAATCAGTAAAAAGAAATGTTCTGAGAGCTTTAACAGTTTTCCGCTGAACTGCATTATGGGAAAAGTAGTTGTTCCAATATATGGTGGTATTGTTTTAACATCTGCCTAATTCTGACATTTCATTAAGTCCTTGTGTGATACTATTGTATCTAGCAATCATGTAGGCCTCTTTTCTTAGCAACAGGGATTCAGTATAGCCACCTCTTGTTGATGATTTGATGACAGCCAGCACAGTCCATTTGAAATCAGTTTCTTGATGCTTCAAGTCCGTGAAGTGGTTGACCATCGGTGCTGTAATTACTTTATTTTTGATCCTGGATCGATGTTGTACTATACGTTGGAGAATTGTCTGTGTAGTTTTGCCTATGTAGATTTTAGGGCAGGGGCAGGTGATGGCGTATATGACGTTTTTTGTCTTGCAATTTGAGAAGTGTTTCCTGGTCCACTTGATGTCATCATGTATGAAGTCGATGCCAACCACCGTATTGCTACAGCTTGTGCAAGTACCACATTTATGATGGCCCTGTAGTGGCTTCATGTTAAAAAGTGTTCTGAGATCTTTGTTTTTTTCGGGAGAAGGTAACTCAGCCCTTATGATCCGTTGCCCAATACTCATATTTTTTTTCATTGCAAAGAGTGGAACATCAAGGCCCGAATCCAAGTTCTTTATTAAGTGCCAGTTCTTCAAAATAATTGACCGAAATTTGTTGGCGTGCGGTCCGTATGTTGAGACACCCACCAACTTCATCTTGGGTCTTTCTTTGGGTGTGAGTAGACATTCTCTTGGAGTACACTGTGCTCTTTTGGGTGCGTGTTTTAGCAACTTTTTGGGGTAGCCCCAGTTTCTTCACCTGCTCGCAAAAGGCTTCTCCATGTATTTGAAAGGCTTCATTCCGAGAACAATTTCTTCGGATCCTAAGTAGTATTCCGTATGGGAGGTTATCCTTAAGGTTCCTTAAATGATGGCTTTGAAAGTGTAGGATGGCATTCTTGTCTGTCTCCTTTGTATGTAACGTTGTGATGAGTTTATTGTGGTGAAGAATAACCTCAACATCGAGGAATGTTAATTTTTGCTGACTTTTGGTCACAGTAAATTGGATGTCAGGGTGTCGGTGGTTTAACCATTCATGGAAGGCATCCAATTGTACTTCAGTGCCACTACAAAGGCACCAAATGTCATCAATATATCGGTACCATTGAATGAGATGTTGTTCAAATGGATTATTATTATGGCCAAATTTGTCCTCAAACCTTGCCATGTAGAGGACTGCCATTTCTGGAGCAAAGGGACAACCCATGGCAGTCCCTTTGATCTGCCAATAGAAGGTCTCCTGAAACTTGAAGAAGTTTTTCTTTAAAGCTATCTCGGCCAGTTGGAGAATGAATGTTGTAGGGACCCTGTGTGGTCGTGTTCTGGAGTCCAGATAAAATTCCAATGCCTCTAGTGCCTCGTCCTGCGGGATCTGGGTGTACAATGACACGATGTCAAAGGACACTAGCCATTGTTGCAGGTGATCAAAGGCTGTGCCTTCAATTTTATTGATAAAATCCATAGTGTCTCGTAGGTACGAGGGAACCTCAGGTAGGAACTGTTTAAGAAAGGTATCCACATATTTTGCTATCGGTTCCAGGATCGAATCGCAGCCTGATACTATTGGCCTGCCTGGAGGCTCTGGTAGTCGCTTGTGGATCTTTGGGAGAAAATAAATGACTGGGGTCCTAGGGTGGTTCTTAGACAAAAATTCATATTCCTTCTTCCCAAGGATTACCTCCTCTAGTCCCACATTGATTATTTGACGTATTTTGTTCAGTGAGTTCACATGAGGGGTCCTCGTGGTTTGGTCTGTAACACGAAAGGTTGTGGACCTGCTTGTGTCCTTCTCTTAGATACAGCGCTTTAGGCCAGACCACCACTGCTCCTCCTTTGTCCGCTTCCTTTATAACTATTGATTCATCCTCTTTCAAGGCGTGTATCACTCTTTGTTGTGCGCTGGTCAAGTTATTTTTGCTGAAAGTTTTCTTTTTTTCAAGCTGTTGAATGGAGGAAAGAACAACCTGTTTGAATACCAAAATCTCTTTGGGAATAGTATGTGATGGGGGTACAAAACTAGATTTATTGGCCAAGCCCGATGGTTCTATAGAAGAGGGAATGTCCCTTGTTGAAAAGAAGGCTCTGAGTCGAATTTTGCGAAAGAATTCCATTGCTTCCATTTTAAGTCTAGCAAAGTCTGTGCGGGATGTTGGCACAAACTTCAATCCTAGTTGTAGGACGTGTTCTTCCTCCTTTGTAAGTTGTTTGTTTGACAAATTAACGATGATTGTATTAGTTAAGTCTTGTAGAATTGTCATCGTGTTCGCATCTCCCAAGGCTGTACCTTGAAGCATACTTTTTTTTGGGGTTGGTGTTATATTTGACTTGTGTCTCTCTTTTCCCTGGCCGTGACTTCTCTGCTGCTCAGCTAGTGTGAGTGTCAGAATGCCTGATGACCTCATGGAATGTTGGAGTGCCTGGCTGGTGTGTGGAGTGGCAGTTGATGGCAGGCAGGCTGAGCGGCAGGGAGGCTGCTCCTGGTGGGGCTTTGCTTTATTATGCTTGAATTACCTGAAACTTAACCTGGAACTAAGCCTTAATAAATGTACCTTGTTTTATACACTCGGCTAATGGACTTTTAATTACCACATTTTTGGCAACGATTTTAAAGAACCTATGCGTTGAGGAAGGAAGGCTGTGCTGTCTTCTCTGGAACTAAGGAACCTACTAAAGAGATTGGATTTACTGCAACCTTAAGGAAAAGGAAACGTTATGGAAACGCCCTGCTCGGCCCCACAAGTGTCCCTCATCAACAGGACAGCCTGCAGCCTAGGGCGTTTGACCTTCTACTAATGTGGAGTTTGCTGTCATTATGCTGCCTTGGAAGAGTTGCTTCTGTCCTGCAGCATGGGCGTTTGACAGTCCACTTTTGAGGAGCCCTGCTGTCTTGGAATATTTGTGCTTTTCGACAGTCTCTCCAGATACAAGAGTTTCCCAGAGGAGCAACAGGTTTGGCACATTCTGCTAAGTGATGGGTTTAATTTCGGACCTCGACCCCTGTTGGGAGTGTCAAAGTGACAGCGACGTCTGCCCACATCCTTTGCGTGCTTTCTACAGTGTGGGCAACCTGACCTTTTGAGCGAGTTTAATCATTTGGATGCTGTAGAAAATGAATTTTTGCCACCCCAGAGGTACTGCAAGGAACGGCTTGTTGAGAGTGAAACGGCACTGTTGGAGAGCCTATGCACTTGTTTAGAAAGGCGGAGACTGCTGACCGGGTGTTATTTAGTGAGTGTGACAATTTTTTTTTGTTTTTCACGTTTTTGGATTCCTTGTGTCGTTGCTGCTGCGCCATGGCAGTTGAGCCGCTGACGGTCATTCAAACATCTCTCGAGCTGTGCATAGCGCGCGCAGCCTTACCTCTCCTGTGACGCCTCCATTCTTTATCCGGTCACGCTTTTGACTCTACGCATCTCAGGGCTGGAAAGGGTCGTTCTGCAGCATGGACGTGCTGCGAGCCATCCGGCGCAGCGTCACTGAGCGTGCCGCCATTTTGTGGTTGACGGCTACTTTGATTCTATCTGCTTCTTTGGTTCACTCTGGTTACTCCTGTCTGATTCGCCAACCACGTCCTGTTTCGCCAACCACGCATCTTTGCATGAGCGACGTGCAGGGAAAGGTCGAAACGCTGTGTCTTGACTGAAAGAGGAGACACACGGAACACCCTGTAGGCTGTGGGAGGAAGAGAAAAGCTGCCGGAGGAGTCGTGCAGTGAGGCAACGCATGACTGACATGGAGCGGGTGTCGGAGCTGAAGGGAAAATGAGACGTGCTTTCAACACAGAGGGAAGCCGTAGTGGTAAGGAGAGTACTGCGGGGAGCAAGCAGTGGAAAGTAGAGGTGTTAAGGACGGCGCAGCGGGCAGTGAGCTGCTGTTGAAAGTAGCGCTGTGAGGAGAGCACTGTGGGGGTAAGAGATGCCGTGGGGAACTGGGAGCTCTTAACTTAAGCCAAGCGTCGAGAGCTGTAAGAGGATCTAACAGGCAAGGCATGCGCTGTTAAAGGCAGAATAGTCAAGCACTTTACCGTGTGAGGAGCGCACCAACATCTCCGATCTTCGTGTGGGAGAGCAGGCTTGTACTTCACAGTGGATGTGTGGGAGGGCTCTAAAAAACGAAGATCAATCGTAGCTGTGTGTTGCCCTGTCATTGGTTGAAATACGTTTTTAGAAAAGACATTCAAGGTGACAGAACATGTTGCATGTTCCATTTGAGAAAAATGGTATGGCAAACATTTTGAACTGAATTGCAGGACACACTACATTGTCGTTTACTATTCACACTCCATGGGGGACGATAACCAAGAGGATGTCACTGCGCCACCGTGGCTCGGGTGGCAACATCAACATGGAACTATCACAATAAGAGAACACCTTTGATGCGGACTTCGGGTGGAAGATCGTCCACCGGAGTATAACACTTTCCTTGTGTTTGTTTCCATTGCTATTTATTGTAATGCTTGACTTCTTGTGTATTGGTGTGTGGGTTTGTTGCAAAATGGTTGTAGAGTCTATTACAATGAGGTTGGGTGATCTGTGCCCCAGTTCAGTCTTCTAGTATGGCTAGTACTCTTTTATGGTGTTGTAGGTGTTTGGTGCCACTGTGCTTCATAGGGATGTGTGTTCCCTGTTGCGTGGAGGTTGTGGGGTGGTGAAGTTGAGTGCCCCAGTATGTTTTTGGGGGTGGTGTGTGAAGTTGTTGGCGTTAAGTGCCCCAGTCCAGTTTCTTGGGGCGGATAGTGCCCCAGTTATGTTCTACAAGGTGGTGTGTGTGCCCTGTTATGGGTAGGTTGTGGGGTGGGTGGTTAGTACCCTATTACGTTGAGGTTGTGTGGTGGTGAGTGCCCCAGTTCTGGCTTTCAAGGGTGGTGAGTACCCTGTTGTGTTGAGGTTGTGGGGTGGTTAGTGCCCCAGTTCTATTGTTTGCCATTGTCTTGGGTGGTCAGTACCCTATTACGGAATTTAGTTGGGTGGTTAGTGCCCAATGCTCTAAATGTTTTTCCTTCCTTCACTTCAGAGTGGAGCAGAGTCGACAGCGTTTCTGAGAGCTGTCCCTGGTGTATGTGTGGAGACTACGAGAAATTTGGGAGCACTGAAGGTCTGAGAGAGAGGATTTTATGAGCACAATCCGAAGGAGCCCACAAGAACATGGGAGGAGTTGTTTTTGCCCAGCTGTCCCTGCCACAGGCCCTGCTGGTTTGGTTTGGCGGTGCTGAGTGGTGCACGAGAGTTGCCAGCAGCTAGCTGTTCTGGGATAGCTGATGGACACCCCCGGTGAGATGTTTTGGCAGTGTGAGGAAAGCCTACACATCGCGCTGATTTATAGAGTAGAGGCTGGGGATGTCTCTAAAGCCGCGGCCTGTGTGAGGCTGGAGATGTCCCACGATTGAGGTGTTGGGTGACTTGGAGCATACTTTCTCAGTCTACTGAGGTACTGTGTGGAGAATTTAATGTGAAAATAATTTTTTTATGTTACCACTTTATTTTTTTTCTCGCAGCGCTGCAGTGGGCAGTTTAACTGTCAAGTTGTTGTTTTTTTACAAAAAAGTGCGCGAGCCGGGTAATGCGTGTATTGCTTACCTGCTTCGTTGTCGCGAGGAGCACCTCAGTGGCCTGTGAATACGTTTTTTAAAATAAGCGCAATGGAATGTGGCATTCTTCTGTTTGAGAGGCAGGAGGACATGGAACTTTGCCTGCAGTTGGGGGGTCTGCTTAACAACATAGCACATTATTTTTTTTAACTGCGCCACAGTGATAGCTACATGGAGCTTATGGACAAGTGCTTCACTTTGCGTGAGGATCTCGGGTGAGAGACAGCTCACCGGAGCTCAAGACTTTCTTTT
Organism: Calotriton arnoldi; assembly: GCA_963921515.1. Lineage (NCBI taxonomy): Eukaryota > Metazoa > Chordata > Amphibia > Caudata > Salamandridae > Calotriton > Calotriton arnoldi. The sequence continues at coordinate 342,448 of CAWUFW010015198.1, read as the reverse complement.
AATTATATTGTTGGACATCATAATGCATGTCTCTAGTAGTGTGTGTGTGCTTTAGGTCCAGTTCGTGCGTAGGGTTTTTATCAGCTGTAGGGCAGCCACTGTGTACCTTTTTTTGGGAGGTCATGGGGGTGGTGTACTGTGTGTGTGGGTGGTTGCTATCTCCCAGTCAGTCTATGGTGTTGTTTCCACCGATTTTTACACATGTTATGGGTGTGGCGCACCTTGTCATGGTGAGGTTGTGGGGGCAGTCAGTAACTTAATTCAAATTTTTAGTGTGATCTTTACTCTGCTATGCGGTCAGGGCTCTTAATGCTTAAAATGTACTTTTTGTTCATTTCATCACTGTGTTATTGTTTGGTGGGGGTGGTTGCAGAGTGGTGAAGTTGAGTGCCCCCCAGTTAGGTTTCACAGGGTGGTGTGTACCCTGTAATGAGAGGTCGTGGGGTGGTGAGTACCCCAGTTATGTTCCACAGGGTGGTGTGTACCCTGTTATGTGTAGGTTGAGGGGCGGTATGTGCTCTAGTTATGTTTCACAGGGTGGTGTGTACCCTGTTATGAGAGGTCGTGGGGTGGTGAGTACCCCAGTTATGTTCCACAAGATGGTGTGTACCCTGTTATGAGAGGTCGTGGGGTGGTGAGTACCCCAGTTATGTTCCACAGGGTGGTGTGTACCCTGTTATGTGTAGGTTGAGGGGCGGTATGTGCTCTAGTTATGTTTCACAGGGTGGTGTGTACCCTGTTATGAGAGGTCGTGGGGTGGTGAGTACCCCAGTTATGTTCCACAAGATGGTGTGTACCCTGTTATGAGAGGTCGTGGGGTGGTGAGTACCCCAGTTATGTTCCACAGGGTTGTGTGTACCCTGTTATGTGTAGGTTGAGGGGCGGTATGTACACTAGTTATGTTTCACAGGGTGGCGTGTACCCTGCTACGTGAGGTTGTGGGGTGGTGAGTGCCCCAGTTCTGGTTTTCAAGGGTGGTGAGTACCCTGTTGTGTTGAGGTTTTGGGGTGGTGAGTGCCCCAGTTCTATGGTCAAGGGTGGTGAGTACCCTGTTGGTTTGTGGTTGTGGGGCGGTGAGTGTCCCAGTTCTGGATTTCAAGGGTTGTGAGTACCCTGTTGTGTTGAGGTTGTGGGGTGGTGAGTGCCCCAGCTCTATTGTTTGCCATTGTCTAGGGTGGTCAGTACCCTATTACGGTATGTTGTTGGGTGGTTAGTGCCCAATGCTCTTAGTTTTGAGCCTTGCCCTTGCAATGCTCGTTTTTCTTTATTTTCCCCAAGGGAGGGGGATGGGGTTAATCTCTATGTCTTTATTTGGGGTCAATCTCAATGTCTTTAAAATGCAATGTAAACGTTTTCCTTTCTTCACTTCAGTTTTTTTGTTTCCCTAAGGAAGGGGGATATGTTATATTTGACTTGTGTCTCTCTTTTCCCTGGCCGTGACTTCTCTGCTGCTCAGCTAGTGTGAGTGTCAGAATGCCTGATGACCTCATGGAATGTTGGAGTGCCTGGCTGGTGTGTGGAGTGGCAGTTGATGGCAGGCAGGCTGAGCGGCAGGGAGGCTGCTCCTGGTGGGGCTTTGCTTTATTATGCTTGAATTACCTGAAACTTAACCTGGAACTAAGCCTTAATAAATGTACCTTGTTTTATACACTCGGCTAATGGACTTTTAATTACCACAGTTGGCCTTTCTCTAAAAAATAATTTTGACGTCCTTGGTTCCTATTTAAAGGTCCTTCGCCAGAATCAGAATCGTTTGTGGATTCTGAAGAAGATGTCTCAGAGAATGTCTGGACTCTGTTCCTCGACCGGCCTTGGTACTCTGTAAGAGCCCGCCGTGCCTCAACTTTTGTGTAAAAGTCCTCTTTCAGGTACGGGTATACTGACTCCAAGTTGAACGTTTTGATATCCTTCTCTAGTTTAGATGTTTTGAAACTGATTGTATTGCCTTTGAAAGTTGTCAATTCTTTTTTCAATTTTTTTATACCAAGGATTTGGCCTCACTGGGGGTATGATTGTCCTTTATTGCTTGGGTAAGTTCTTCCAATTCCTCAGCTTCTTTTTTGCAAATGCGTTGGGGTGTTTCGATGGTGTGTACCATCAAATCTCGGCTACACTTTGTGCTGATGGAACTAAAGCCCCTCTTATATTCCTGATCATCTGTGAAAATCACTGGTACGTTTTTCACTTGTAGGCCCCACGGAATTATTCCTGCTTTGAGACTTTCTAAAAGAAAAAAGCCATGTAATTCTGTCCTCGTGTGTTTTTTGTGAAGACGCATTAATTTCTCTGACCCATTTTGTTGTCATGCGGAAGTGCTTAGTGAAATTGTGGAAAACGGGGAAGGAATGGAGATCAATTTTTGAATGTGTTCTTCCATGAATGACAACGTATCCCTCGCTGACATGCTGGGTTCGTGGTTTCGAATCCTGCAGGATTGCACCACCTGGTCCCTAAAAGGTGAGTAATCATTAGAATAAATCAATAGTAACACCCTCGCGAGTGTGCACCCGCTTGTACCCAGAGCCTGCACAGAAAACACATCTCTGTCGTCCAGGTATGTTATATAATTAACTTTGACAATCATGTAGTACATGGAAGGTTTAGAGATCTTTTTACTAATTTACACTCCCTTTATTCCTATAGAAACCAGTCCACGCCCTGAAGAGAGTCCCATAAAAAATACTAGGAATGGAAACGCGACGGCACTTTACAACGCAGGGACCTATTTAATGGAATTAATTTTGCCCTAGTAGATATGTTGTATAAATTCCTAACTACTAGGCACAAGGTTTTCTTTCCCCGTGTATAGCAGCACTGAATAGTTGGAAGACAATTTGAATGCAAAAGATCCTGCCAGGATGTGTAGAGTGGAGCTGTTCCCTGCTCCACTTACATTTCAAAGGAGCTGCTTCAGCACACTTACAAAGAACTTCACACTAGCCCTTTGTCAACCCAGACCACTTGGCCGGAAAAGGAGGCAGGCAATTCCAGAACCAACTGTAGGGGGGAAACTCCAGAAGTTTCTTCCACTTCAAATCTGGCACCAGGTATATAAATAGACCCTCAGACCTACTCTTCAGTTCACTCTTGGACCCACAGAGGACACTAATAAAACCTGCCCTGTTCTTTAGAAGACTGCCCTGCTGCTTGCCAAGGACTAACCTGCTGCTTGTAGCCTGTGTTGGACTCTCAGAGGACTGCCCTGCTGTTTGAAAACTGCCTTGCTGCTATGACCCAGGACTACCGGAGTGACTCCAAGTGCCAGTTGGCTGGCCTCTTGTTCTGAGCTAAAGGGACATAAAAAGCTCCAAAACTATTAATTTGCACCTAGACACTGCCTGAAATGAGTCTTACCCTCCAAGTGGTGCCCACCCTGTCCTGAACTCTTGAAAGTGGTGCAAAACATGCCCAAACAGCCAAAATAGAAATCTTGGGACTGGAAAGATTTTAGCCATAAAGTGCCTTGAGACCTGGGAGGAGACCAGGACTTAGGACACCCTCGCCTGCCTTCCCCCGCTGAACTTTACTTTCTCAGTCATTTTTCTTCAAAACATTTTTTACGTTTAAAGGTAATCCGAAACTAGGCCAAATTTACTTCTTGCACCCGTCTCGCAGGACTAAATGCCTGTGATTGCCACTTTGATCTTTTAAGTGCTATTTTTCACTAAAAACTATAAGATTCTTAACTCTAGTTCTACTGATTTGTGTTGTTTTGGCCTCAATTTTTTTAATTAAATGTAATATTTTCTAAATTGGTGTGGTATTTTTTCTTGTGTTGTGTTTTCACTTTATTACTGTTTATGTGCTGCATATATACTGTACACATCGCCCCTAAGTTAAGCCCGGATGATTTTGTGCCTAGCTACCAGAGAGTTAAGCACATTGTAGGAGGCTGGCTTAGTATATGGTGCTCACTTATGTAAGTGTAGCACCCTGCACTAATCCAGACAACTCTTATGGTGATTTTAGTGGTCTAGACAACCTTAAAAAGCTGGTAGCTGTGGAGAGCAGCCTTCAGGCTTAGTCCAGAAGGAGTGTAAAGCAGCTTGTTTTACCAGAACTTAATCTTATTGGTATAGGTTAAGTGAAAAAGAACCACACAGTGTATTTATAAAAATATGTATTTATTATAAGACACTCACTAACACATAACGATATCTCCTACCCGGAGATATAAACACAATGCACACAATACTTTGCAAATAGAACAGGTAAGTAGCCCAAATACACAGTGGTCGCCAGGGGGAGACCAAACCATATACTAAAATAGTGAGATGCGAACCACGAATCAAGTCAAGACTGTACCCAGAAGACGTACAAGTGCAGGGGACCCAAGAAACCACCCGAGGTAAGTACCCAGGACCCCACAGAGGTTGTGTGCAGAGTGGAAACACAACAGCGTGCTCAATTCAAGTCAATCGGTAAGTCACGTTTTCAAGTTTAAAGAAAAAGGACCCTTCCCAGTGGACCCTGAAGAAACCCCGTGGAAGACAGAAGGTTGGAGAGTCACCCCACCCGTGGATACCCTAGGAACCAGGATACCTACACCAGGGAAGCCGAGTGCATAGGTGCGAAGTGGCATCAGAAACCGCAGTCGAACTAAATGGAGGACTTCAGGAAGATGCTGCTGGCGAAGAAGGTGAAAGTGTTCGGTGGAACCCAAAGGTGGATTCAAGATGAGAAGTACCTGCAAGCAGAAGGGACAAAGTCTATGGCACTCAGGAGTGACCAGGATGCACGGAAGACGAATGCCCACTGATGTCGGGTGATGCAGAAGAGTTGACGATGACCTTGGAGCTGCAGCTGTGTGGACCAGGCGACACTGTCGAAGACCAGGAGCCTTTCACGAGCTGTCCCACCTCCGATGTCGAGAGCTGAGGGGTCGGTGTCCGTCGGGAGCAACAACAAGCCTTGGCAACTGCAAACAAAGTGACAAGCAAAAAAGGTGCAGTGTCAGGACCAGCAAGGTCCAAGTGACTCACCAGGAGCAGGGGAGTCAGAGTAGGCCCGATCAATCAGGGGAGCCCACTGGAGTCAAAGAAGACCCTCAAGAGGACCCACAGGCCGGAGGCACAGGAGTCGCAAGAGGACCTTGAACTGGTCACCAAAGATGCAGGCCCATGGTGCAAAGGATGCGTTGAGGACGACGATCTTAGCTTCAGTAGATGCTTGAGGTTGGAGCTTCTTGGAGCCTGAAGATCTTTGAAGAGTAGTCAACAAGCATTGGCAACGGCAAGTTGATGCGGTGCACAAGGGTTCTGTTGCAGCAGTCCCAACGAGGGATACTGGCCTCAAACTCGATGAGAAGACATTGCAGGCCTCCAGGGAGTTGCAGAACCACCACCTGTGTTGCTGAGCCTTTCGGAGTCTCTGGGAGCCCAGGATCAGCAGACCGGTCAGCTGTGTTGCGGTGCCTGCAGATCCAGGGAAGTGACTCCTTCACTTCAAGGGAGATTCCTTCAGATGTCTTGGATGTCCACCGGCCTTGTGAGGATCCTGTATGGAGCACAGGCACAGACGTTGCAGCAGACTAGCAGGACGACAAGACCAGGAGCAGCAGGAGTCTTCCCAGTTGCAGTCCCAGTGCCCAGAGCAAAGTCCAGCGAAGTCCAGAGTGCCCAGACGGTCGAAGATGAAGTGGTGTCTGAGCTGAATCTTGTCCAGTGACGAATCTAGGGACCCACCCCCAGGCAAACCCTTAAGTACCCTAGGGAAAGGGTTGGGACGATTCAGGGGCCCCTCCCAGAGGAGGGGCTGGACAGTGGGTAGGATACTCCCATGTCCTTTGTCCAGTTTTGTGCCAGAGCGGGAGTCAACGGCTCCCTGAACTGGTTTGAACTGGAGTATGCAAGGAGGGCACCAAGTGTGTCTTTCAAGCAGTACCCGTGGCACTGGCAAGTGCCCCCACCCTGCCCCAATACACTAAACCCTGTCTCTGAGGTGGTCGCACCTCCCTGTGACAGGATATCTTTTGTTCAGTCTTCCCATGCTCGAGCTTGGCTCAGCAGCAGGAGGACAGAAACATGTCTCTGGTCGGCAGCAGCCCTAGCTTGCTGTCTGGTTCTAGAAGACTGGTACCGGGAGCACTGAGGGCCTCCCAGAGGAGCTTTACAGTGTGTAGAATCATACCTCCCACACCGTTTACGGTGTGGGAGGTATGATTCCAACATGTTTGATACCAAACATGACAGGGTTCGTTCCAGCCAGTTTAGAGATGGTCATCGCGTAATGGCGCATGGCCACTCTATATATCGTAATGGCTGAGGCACTTACAACCCGGGAGAATGGGCTCCGAAGGTTGTAGGGGTGTCCCACTCATGCAGGGGCACCCTCACACTTAGAACCGAGTACCCTTTAAGTGCAGTGACCTCAGATATAAGGAAACTTATATCTGTCGTAAGTGGTGCTAACACCAGCTCACACAAGCTGCAATGGAAAGCCTGTAGTCACAATTTGAGTGGTCTCCCTTGGGTGGCATAATATATGCTTCAGCCCATGGGAGACCCCTGGTGTACCTAAGCCCTAGGTACCTTGGTACCATATACTAGGGACTTATAAGGGTGCGTCAGTGGACAATCTGGGGTGTACCTGAGTACTCACCATATCCAATTTAGGGGAGAAAGCACAGTGACTGTGGTCCTGATTAGCAGGATCCCAGTCAGACTAGTCAGAAACAGCATAACACCAGGCAAAAAGTGGGGGTAGTCATACATAAAAGCAGATCCTACTTTCCTACACACGTTAGTTTGGTGACTTTTGTGTTTCAACCTGACAAAGATTGTGGTTGTTGCTTGAGAAGGGTTTTCACTCGCCTCAATCAGAAATCCAATTTCTAACACCTACTTTAGAACATTCCCAAATAACGATCCCCAGGTTGGTTAGATAATGGTCCAAACCAACAACAAATAACAGATTTCAAAATGATCCCTCAGCCTCCATCTAATGTTCTGAGAGCCCGATATAGTTAGGGATGTTGGCGTAGTAGGAATGGGGAAGATCCCCTAGCCGGCTGCTCTGTGAGTCATTTCAAGTATACATTACATCCACTGTAGGCTGGTCTCATCACTTCAGAGCACAGGACTTTACTTATCGCTATTCCGAGTGGAATACTAAGAATATCAAAGTAAATCATCAGCATTTCTGGGTGTTACATCTGGCATGTCTGTATCTTTTACTGTTGATTACACTGAGATAAAGTGTCCATCAGTGCTGTCTGATTTTGTGCCAGTGAGAACTTTCAGCTGCCAGTGACAGCAGGTATTGCAGCGCGCTTTTCTTTATGTACTTTTGCTTGCAATGGTTGTCTAGCTGATTGGGTCTGTGTTTCCGGCGTCATCTGCTCTTAGGCTGTTGAGGCCCCATAAAGAGAGGAGGCCCCTGATCACCATTGTGCATTTCTTCCCAGGCTTCTATTGGATCTATGAAGAAGCTTATTTAGCATATACCTCTCACCCATGTCGTGTAGTCTGTATTTGACCATCAGGAAAGAGGCTGTCTGTTGTTGCTCTGCTGCAGTATAATCTGGGAAAATTATAAGCTATTTTCTACTGTGTAGTGTATTGCTTTCCTCACCTTTCTTGGGATCATGTCTGTGTCTCTAAAGTTCAATATTTGGGTAACCATTGGCCCCAGTAGGTCCCCTGGTAGCAGCAATTCAACAGGGACCCTGTGGGGTCTCTTGACTGTCTAGAAACTTAATTGGCCTTGGGGTGCAATGCTTGATAGAGACAGTCCTCCAGTCACATTGCTGATGCTTTCAGGTAGGCCCACTACAACTATGTTGCTTCACCTGTCCCTTCCTTCTGAATCTTCTGCCCTATATTCTAAAAATCTCATAAGTTCGGTTAGATCCGATATTTGTGTTTGTAGCGTTTCATTGATAGGCGGAAGTCCACTCTGCACATTTTCATTCTCCTTCATGCACTCTGGAAGTTTCCTCTTGTCATCTCTTAAAAGACCAACATCCACCATCATAGAGTCAATTTCTGCTTGTGGACCAACCTGGAGGTTGCTTTGGCCTCAAGTATTTTACTGAGCTTTCACTTGCACAGCCCTCAGGTGCTACATCATCACCCGGTAGCCCTACTATGGACTCCACAATCTGCATATATGTGGACTCAGGATGTGCAGCCCAGTTCCTGAGTATGGTCTTTGATTTAGGTCTGCCAGTCATACAAAAGCTTAACATTGGTTCTTGGGCGTGGGCTTATCTGTGATGGGTCCCTGGAAGCAGATGCTGATTATTGCGTTAGCTGTCTCATCAGCACTTTAGCACTGGACCATCCAAGAAGCTCTTATGAAGAAGAGGTCTCGTTCGGGTTGATGTTCCAGTGTTCTACCACTCGTGGCTAGGACTGCGCGCGCATGCTGAACTCCGCTCTGCTGCGGAGTCAGAGTTTTGCATAAACTGCGCATTCTCAGCGGAACGAGGAGTATGCAAAAATCCACAAGCTCCGCCAGCGGAGCGGAGTTCTCTGCCCATGGTTACTTTGCACACGCCGAGTGAGTGGTTTGATCTGTGCTGAATACTTGCCCGGCAGGGGTGGCACCCCAGCACAGTGTCCGCATCACTGTACTAAAATGCATCAGTCACGCATATTATAGCACTCTGAAACCACACCACGAGGCACACTCTACGATGAGCTGCAGGAAGCTGCACTGGAGGTGTGTGTGCTCTGTCAGAATACACTGGTATAACTTGGTCTTTTTTACTTTTATTCAGTGAGTCTTCATGTCCCACAGTGTTAATGATGTGCTCTGTTAAATGTGTACGGAGAATCATAATTACCCACAACCAACCTGTGGTCAAGGGACGGGGAAGTGAGCGGTACACTCTTAATGGCTGCCAGCTACAGTGAAACGCTGAGTAGCGTTCTTGTGGTCGAGCAGAACAGGCCCCCTGAGAAGGCTGGGCCCACTTTTAGGAAGAACGACGAGTCAGGAGGTGTGTGCAGGAAGGCGGAGGTGGAAGACGTCCAAAATGTTTCCCCTGCAGGATTCACCACGGCCATGTGGAAGATCTTTCTTGTGGTTTGGCCATTGCTTTTGTAGCCATTATAATAAACACTACTAAAACAACCACACCGATTCTGAGTCATATCTGACATCCTGCTACAGCGGAGTCAGAAGTAGGATATTCGGTATATTCCTTATCAGACCGTGGTTATGACTCAACCAGTAATCATGGAAGATTTGATTAAGCAGCTGGCTGAAGGAAAAAGACATCTTCAGCTCATAGTCGAGAAACAAACACAAGCTGTGCAGCAAGAAAGAGAAAACCTCCAGACAGCCCTGAAAACCCAGGCCACGGTAATCGCAGATAACCAGCAGGCCCAGGATACCGCTATCTTGAGATTGACTGATGGCATAGTCAGCGCTACAGTCCACCCAAATGTCCCTAGTTCAGTTCTACAGACGTACCAAGTAGGGGAAGAAACCCGGATAATATTGGAACCGCTGGATTAAACTACTGAATTCTACAGGGTAAAGTTCAGGAAGGAGAAATGGAACACCCATGACAATCCCCGGGCCCTGTTCTATAGGATAGAGGACTTGGGGAACCAATGGTTGAAGCCCACAACCACCTCATTGGAAGATGTTTTGGAAATGGTGTATATGGAGCAGTTTTGGAGGCCTTACACAGACCCACCAGAGCGTGGTTTAGCCAGTATCCTAACATCGCTGAACCAGTCACAATTAACCTGACCTGTGCTTACCACATACCCCCTGATTTCAGGGTCAGCAACCCCTGAGCATAGCCCTCCTTGCCCCAGAACTGGAGAAGCCTCCTGAAGACCATGCCCAAAAGGTCCATTGAAAACAAGAACCTGCCCGCAACCTCAGGAACGAACCAGGGCATGGACCTCAATGCTTAAAGTGTGCGGAATGTGGGTCACATCACAGGTAACTGTCCCCAAAAGCCTCAGACCCCCAAACTGATGGAAACGGGGTATTCAAATGGACGTGCCTTGTGGGTGTATGGCAGTCTGAAGAGGTATTGGAAGCTACTGGAGCTAAATGGGAAACCTGTATTGGCATTGATAGACTCTACGTGCCATTGTTATGTGGTTAGCCACAAATGGGTGGAACCCCAGCAGCTGCAGAGCGGAGAGAAAATCTCCATCACTTGTGTTCACGGAGATAGTAAGATGTATTGCGTGGCTGATGTGATCATAAGTTGGAAAGGGTATGTCGAAGGATTGAGGGTAGGTGTAATCCCCCACCTGGTCAAGGAATTGATCAAAAGAACTGACTATCTGCAGTTCCCCCTACTTTTATCCTAAGCCAGGGGAGATGGCGCTGAGAAGTATTGGTTGGAGGAAGCACCTTGTCAGGGAGAAACTCTTGTTGGGGGTAAGACCAGGGGGAAAATGTCTAGGAATTAAAAATGTGCCAATGATAAGTTCTATGTGCTAGCAGGAGACCCTAATCCTCCTTCTGTTTCTTCACCTACAGCTGAACAGTGGGGGGAGCAGTGTAGCTTCGGAGCTGTGCAGAGGGAGGACACCAACTTAGTACAGGCATGGGGCCATGTAGTGGCGGAAGAAAAAGGACAGGTTGGACCATATTTCTGTGTAGTGAAGGGTCTGTTATACAGAAGGATAAACATGGAGGACGGGTTGGTCTCCCAACTGGCCGTCCCCCTTCCCTTTAGGAACCAGGTTCTCCATTTGGTCCATTGTCAGATTGGGGGTAGACATTACGAGAGGGAAAAAATAGAGGAATATTTGTTAAGACGATTATATTGGATACAGTGTTTTCCGATATCTGTTGGTTTTGTGCTTTCTGAGACAGGTGTCAGGTGGTTAACCCACTCACGCATCCAAAGCACCCTTAAGACCACTACCCCTTATCGACATCCCCTTTACGAGGTTTGGGATGGCCCTCATGGGTCCCTGGTAGCCTCGGTCTGCAGCTATCAATACATATTAGTCCTTGTGGAATACGCCACAAGATATTCTGAGGCAATACCACTATCCAGTATGAACACTGCCTCAGTTGCACAGAGTTCTTCTCCAGGATGTGATTTCCAAAGCAGCTCTTCACCGACCAAGGGACCCCATTCATGTTGAAGTTAATGCCTCATGTATGTAAGATACTGGGGATTAAACAAATCTGGACTTCTGTTTACCACCTCCAAACGGATGACCTGGTCGAGTGGTATAACCGCACCATCAAGACCATTCTAAAGAAATTGGTCTCAGACACAGAGGGATTGGGATAGAAAGTTGCCACACGTCCTGTTCGCCATCCATAGGCTAGGCCTGGGCAGAGTTCGCAGAGTTTCGCGTACCAAAAAACTCTGCAGCGCTATGTGGAGTTCCGCAAGCGGCGGGGTGCACTTGTCACACCGTTCGCACTAAGTTTCAGTGGCGGGTGTTTGTCCCGCACAGTAAAATAAGTGTGAACTGCATGCACCATGTGCAGCGCAGGAGGGTGCAGCTTCTTTTCTGCCGCTTGAGTAGATTTTCTATTGGAGCTGCAACTTTCTCAATGCGAACAAAAGATTTCTCAACTCGAGCATTCGCGAACATCTGCAATTGCCCACGTTGAGAAATCTCATCGTGATGTGGATTATCCTCGCTCCCGCTCGCCAACTTGACGTTGGCGAGCACGAGCGAGAAAAAAACTCCACTCAGCATAGGAGCGGAATTTTTGGAAACTCTGCGTGCTCCGCGGAATGCGGAAAACTCCACAAACTTTGCAAGCAGAGTGGAGTTCGCCGCCTAAGCCTACCGTAGGCACGCCTAGTCTTCCACTGGCTACAGTCCCTTCAAGCTAGTTTTTTGTCGTCAGTCAAGAATATTGTTGGACATGGCAGCTGAGTGTTGGGAAGTGGAGGAAGATAAAGGTCTATGGTTACTTGAATATGTGGCCAGCCTAAAGGCAAAGGGTACCAACTTATGGGAGGAGATTAGACAAACTATGGAAAAAGCACAGAAAAAACAAAAGGTAACAAGTCTATTAGGTTCTGCATCGACTTCTGCCAACTCAACAGCAAGTCCAAATTCAATAATATCCTATGCCCCGTGTGGACGAGCTGCTTGAGATCCTAGGAAAAGCTGCACATCTAACCACTCTCGATGTGCCAAATCTTTCTGGGAATCAGTTGAAGTTTCATTTCAGGTCATATAACTATCCCCACTGTGCAGCCCTTCATGAGAGAGAAATGTGGGTACCATCCATGGTAAAGGGCGGAGGGGCTAGAGCAACGTAAACCACACCTCCAAACTGGCTCACAGAACTCTGCTCTTCCATCTACCCCTCCTGAGCACCACAAATGGGCCAAGAAGGCCCATACCCAGAAGTCAAGGGGGGCACCTAGAAGACCCAGACTCTCCAAAACAAGGAGTGTCCCTCCTCCTCGCTACAGATGGCGCCTAGAAGACACAGACCCTCGGAGTCTAGAAGTGCTGCTCCTCCTCGCCATAGAATGCACCTAGAAGACTGTAGCGGGGTGTCAGAAAGGGGTCGGAGACTGGGTTTGGGTAAGAAGGGTTTTATTGGGTGTAACACGCGTCTCTTTGTGGTCTGTCTGTAGTACGGGAGCGGGGGCTGGTCCTTCGCTTCCTGCTCCCTCGTGGAGGTCCTCCCTCTTCTTACACGCTCCAGCGCGGTCCCGTCCTCCAAGGTGGTGGGGGTGAAAAACAAACAGGATACCAAGTGTAAGTGAGGTGTACAGGTGCACTAGACTTAAAACAGGGAAGGGTGGTGATGGGATCACTCGGTGCACGATACGTCTAGCGGCGTGAGGGAAGTGCTCAGGGTGGGTATACCAGGGAACAGGGATCCCACAGGTCAGGTATCCGGTCTCTCCCTCTTTCCTACCCAGCCCGCCAAACGGTCGCGTACCTGTGTGAGCCACGCTCCTCCAGGAGCGTGGCTGGGCGAGTCACGGGGTCGTTGGCCTCCTGGCTCTCCGTCTTCACTCGTCCTCGCTGCCTCCTTCCCGGTGTTCTCTTCGGTTGCTCGCTCTCTCCTCCCGTCCACGACTTCCTCCTTGACTCCTCCGGTGATGTCACACACCGGCCTCCGTTCTCCACCCGATCTTATTGGCCAGGGTTCCTCTTCGTCATCGTAGGGGGCGTGTCCCGCCGACCAGCCTTCCCAGTTAAAGGGACGGTGTTCGTATTCTTCCTCGTCCCCTGTCCTTCGTGGGACTGCGTAACCCCACTCGTCCTGCTCCTGGTAAGGAAGAGGGGAAAGGGTGGTTTCCTCATTTCCCAGGCTCTTTGCTCGTCTAGTCCCCTTCAGATCCGAAACCGCCCGGTCACATACCACCCCCCTTGGATTCTCCCGATCGGGGAGAGGATAACGGGACAAATAGTCGGCACTGCCATTGTCCTTGCCCTTACGGTGCCTCACAGTGAAGGAAAAAGGCTGGAGGGACAGGAACCAGCGCAGAACCCTGGGGTTAAGAGCGATGTTCCTGCTCATCCACTGGAGGGGCGTGGTCCGTGTACAGGGTGAAGTGGTGACCCTCAAGATAGTACCTCAGCTTGTCGACAGCCCATTTTACAGCCAGACATTCTTTCTCAACGGTGGGGTATTTAAGTTCCCGTGGGAATAGCTTGCGGCTGATATACAATATGGGATGGTCGACACCCTCCGCTGACGTTTGTGAGAGGACAGCCCCTATGCCATAGTCTGATGCGTCTGTGTGGAGGATAAATGGCCGGGAAAAGTCGGGGGAGGATAACACTGGGTTGGTGGTGATGGTTCGCTTTAGTGTATTGAAGGCTTTCTGCATCCGTGGTGTGGGTTGCAAAAGACTTTGTGTTTTCACCTCTTGTCTAAGGGTGTCGGTGAGGGGGCGGCTACGTCGGAGAACTGGGGGATGAAGCGGCGATAATAGCCTATCAACCCTAGGAACGCTCTCATTTCTCTCTTTGTGCTGGGGAACGGGGTCTCTGCAATCGCCCTAACCTTTTCTATTTGAGGTTCTATCATTCCGTGACCAAGTACGTAACCCAGATATTTGACCTTTTGGAAAGCAACCCGGGACTTCCTTGAGTTGATATGTAGCCCGGCTTGTTCTAAGGCATACAGTACGGTCTGTAGATGTTCTAGATGGGATTCCCATGAGGGGCTGAAGATCACGATGTCGTCTAGGTAGGCAGACGTAAAGGATTGGTATTCCCGGAGCACCGTATTCATGAGACGCTGAAAAGTCGCCGGGGCCCCATGTAAACCGAAGGGGAGCACCGTGAACTCGAACAGCCCATCCTGGGTGGAAAAAGCGGTCTTCTTCCGGTCCTCTTCCCTCAGAGGCACCTGCCAGTATCCTTTGGTGAGGTCCAACGTGGTGATATACCGGGCCTCCCCAATTTTTCGATTAATTCATCAATACGAGGGATAGGGTAGGCATCAAAGGAGGAGATGTCGTTGAGTGCTCTGAAGTCCATACAGAACCTGGTGCTCCCATCCGGTTTGGGCACCATCACTATGGGAGACGACCACTCGCTCTTGGACGGCCTTATGACCCCGAGTTGTAACATCTCTTGTACCTCTCTTTGTACTGCTGCTCTTTTGGCTGCGGGTATCCTATATGGACGCTGTTTGATGATCTTCCCCGGGAGGGTCACGATGCAGTGTTCTGCCATTGTGGTCTTTCCAGGTTTGTCTGAGAACAGGGAGGAAAACGGGGATAGGGTTTTGCGGAGTTCATCTTTCTCTTGGTCTCGCAAGTCCTCATTGACCACCAACTGTTCCATGGTGGTAGAGATAGAGGCGTGTGTTGGTAATGTGAGATGTGCCGTCTTCGGGGGGGGCCCTAACCACTTTTTCAGCAGATTCACGTGATAGATCTGGCTCCTCCGGTCCGTTATTCGCACCCGATAGCTGGTTTTTCCGATAGTTCCGATGATCTTGTAGGGTCCCAACCATTCGGCCTGGAATTTTTTTGTAGATGAGGGTAACAGCACTAAAACCCAGTCGTCTACCTTCATCCTCCTCCATCGCTTCCCCTTGTCATAGACTGCTTTCTGTTTTTCCTGTTTCTTCTCGAGCTGTGAATACGCCAAGTCCCTTAGTTTGCCTATCCTGGCTTTCAGAGCCTGGGTATATTCTAACATTCCTCGGGTTTCGTTGACTTCCTCCTTCTCCCACGCCTCTTTTGTCATCTCCATCAGCGTTCTGGGTTGGCGCCCGTACAGCATCTCAAACGATGAGCAACCTAGGCTGCTCTGTCTTTGCCCACGTATGACGTACAAGGCCAGCGGTAGTAACTGGTCCCATTCCCTTCCGTTTACTGTGAGCATTTTCCTTAACGTGGCCTTGAGCGTTCCATTATACCTCTCCACGAGGCCGTCTGTCTGGGGGTGATAGACAGAGGTTTTGATCTGTCGCAAGTCGAGCATCCCACAGACCTCCCTCATTAACCTGGAGACGAAAGGGGTCCCCTGATCGGTTAGGATCTCTATAGGGAATCCTACCCGTGAAAACAGCTCAATGAATCTTTCTGATATCAGGCGAGTGGTGGGGGCCCTCAGGGGAAACGCCTCCGGGTATCGAGTCGCATAATCCACTATTACCAACGCGTATTGATTCCCTCTCCGGGTTTTTGGTAGGGGTCCGATGAGGTCCATTCCTACTCTTTCAAATGGGGTGCCTATGATGGGGAGTGGTTGTAATGGCACTGCTGGGGGCGGTGTGTATTCCTCTTCTGACATATCTCACAGGTCATGCAGTGGATCTTAATGTCTTTATATATCCCCGGCCAAAAGAAATGCCTTAGCACGTTCTGTGTTGTCTTTTCACTACCTGTATGTCCGGCCGTCAGATGTGAATGTGAAAAAAACATGATCTGGTCCCTGAAAGGAAGGGGTACTAGTAGCTGATGGGGGTCATCCTTAGAACCCTGTCGATATAACAGGCCCTCTTTTATGAGAAATCTGGGAAACGAGAAGTAGGGTGAGTGCTGTGTCCTATGTGCCTGCTCCCAGGCGTTAAACAGGGATGTGTCGTTGGCCTGGGCGAACTTGAAGCTCCTGTCTAAGGTCCAGGGCTCGGGGGTTATCAAGGCTGTTGCGGGTTTGTCGGTCGTGTCTCTTACCACTTCTTTGCTTTTCTGGGTCTGTAACGTGTGTAGGAACAGGTCTAGGAACTCGGGATTGTCGGTTCCTATGATGAGATCCTCCGGCAGGTTCTCCAACACCCCCACCCTGATGACATGGCTTCTACCGTCACGCGGTGTAAGGGTCACTAAGGCTACCGGGTAGGGTTTCACATCACCATGTACACATCTAATGTGCACTATGGTATCTGGGATGATTTGTTGGGGCTGTACAAGGACCCTTTGTATCACGGACTGTCTACAACCTGAGTCTAGTAGGGCGTTCACCACCTTATCATTCACCCGTACACTTACGTGATAAGCACTCCCCATCTCAGCGGTGTAGAGTATAGACCGGGGATGTAGCCCACCTCCATCGGTTCTTCGGTCTGTTTTCGTCGAGGACACATCCGTGCGATGTGGCCCCAGTCCCCGCAATCGAAGCATTGAGGTCCCCGGACCGTGGGCACCTCTGATTTATGGAACCGTGGTTTCGGGGCTTCTGGGACCACTCGGGGTTTCGTACCGTGTCGTGGGTTAGGATGTGGGGGTTGTTTCTCGGCCTCCCACCCGCTGGTTCTTGGTTGTGCCCGTGAAAATGTGGTGGCCATGTCAATGGCTTGTTCGGTCGTCAAGCGGGCATGTTGTCGCAGCCATCTCTGCGTATTCAAGGGGAGGGCTTCCAGATATTGTTCAAGATATATCTTGTCCATGATCTCTTCCCTGGTGCATAGAGTCGGCGTCAGCCATTTATCGGCTGCCATCTTTAAGCGAAAGAACAAGGTCTTTGGGTTTTCCCTAGGGGTGCCCCGCTCCTTCCGGAAACGCACCCTATATGCTTCCGCATCAAGCCCTAGGTGGTCCAGGATGAGGGATCGAATGTCCTCATAGGGGGTGTTCCCTGCTGCGTTGGCCACCTGATAGGCGGCCTGCGCCTCACCAGTTAGGAGGGGAGCCAAGAAGAATGGCCATTTCTCTTTGGGCCATCCGCAAGCCCGTGCGGCTCGCTCAAAGTTGAGTATGAAGGCGTCAGGGTCGTCGCCGGCTACATACTTCTGCAATGAAACTCCAGAGGGCCCAGGGGGTGATTCCGGTGTTCAGGGGGATGTGGAAGGGGTTGGTCGATCATCAGCTTCTGCAGGCCTTCTATCTGCGCTGAAACCGTGTCCCTGAAAGTCTCTCTGTCCGCTTGGGCCGACGTCAGCTGTCTCTCCACAGCCCATCCCAGTTTCTCCTGACCCTGCACTAGATGCTGGATTAGCGCGTCCATCGTGGGGGTACAGATGGAGGGGTCTATGCCTGCATTCTCCACCACTTGTAGCGGGGTGTCAGAAAGGGGTCGGAGACTGGGTTTGGGTAAGAAGGGTTTTATTGGGTGTAACACGCGTCTCTTTGTGGTCTGTCTGTAGTACGGGAGCGGGGGCTGGTCCTTCGCTTCCTGCTCCCTCGTGGAGGTCCTCCCTCTTCTTACACGCTCCAGCGCGGTCCCGTCCTCCAAGGTGGTGGGGGTGAAAAACAAACAGGATACCAAGTGTAAGTGAGGTGTACAGGTGCACTAGACTTGAAACAGGGAAGGGTGGTGATGGGATCACTCGGTGCACGATACGTCTAGCGGCGTGAGGGAAGTGCTCAGGGTGGGTATACCAGGGAACAGGGATCCCACAGGTCAGGTATCCGGTCTCTCCCTCTTTCCTACCCAGCCCGCCAAACGGTCGCGTACCTGTGTGAGCCACGCTCCTCCAGGAGCGTGGCTGGGCGAGTCACGGGGTCGTTGGCCTCCTGGCTCTCCGTCTTCACTCGTCCTCGCTGCCTCCTTCCCGGTGTTCTCTTTGGTTGCTCGCTCTCTCCTCCCGTCCACGACTTCCTCCTTGACTCCTCCGGTGATGTCACACACCGGCCTCCGTTCTCCACCCGATCTTATTGGCCAGGGTTCCTCTTCGTCATCGTAGGGGCGTGTCCCGCCGACCAGCCTTCCCAGTTAAAGGGACGGTGTTCGTATTCTTCCTCGTCCCCTGTCCTTCGTGGGACTGCGTAACCCCACTCGTCCTGCTCCTGGTAAGGAAGAGGGGAAAGGGTGGTTTCCTCATTTCCCAGGCTCTTTGCTCGTCTAGTCCCCTTCAGATCCGAGCCCGCCCGGTCACAAAGACCCAGACTCTTGAAGACAAGGAGTGTAAAGTTGCAACCTCTCCAGAAACTACTTATTTCTCTCAAGAATCGCGCAGGCGGCAGTTTCACAATAGGGACAAAGGTCACGTTTCATAACCACGAGCTGAGAAGCGTGAGGTCTTTAACAATCTCTGCACTGAAGAGGCCCGGGCTGATGGGCCAGGAAGGAAGGGAGGGGCCTGAAGGGGGTCATGCTAGGCTGAGGACAAGGAACTGCACAGGCAGTGCCAGGGTGTGATGTAATGGCACACTAAAAAGGCTTGGGGGTGGGGGGCAGCTAGGGGGACAGAAGACCGGGCTCCATGCTGTCCCTTTTGCTGTCTCCTTTGGATACCATGGCAGTGAAAAGGCTGGGGTGATTGTTGCACCTGCAGAGGATGTTAGTGGTATTAGAAGCCCCTACCATAGCCACAGAGCGGGAGAAACTGCTGGTTTGGCTGGCGTAGAGGAGCAGAAAGTCCCAAGGAGCACGTTGTTTCCCTGCTATCTTTGTTGCACTCCAGGGCCGAGTTTGCTTTATCCCCAAAAGTCATCAAATGGCATGTCCATAAGGCTGGCCTGAACGTCACCCAAAAAGCCAGTAGACCACATCCCGGCATGCCTACGAATGGCCACACAGATGCCAATAGCCCTCAGGTATCTAGTCTGCAGCGGATTGTGAACTTGGCTGCATCACAACCATTTTGCATAACCTGGGACAGTATGGCCCGGGCTTCTTGCGGGACTATGGGCAACACTTGGGACATGGAGACCCACAAGGCGTGAGAGTAGCATCCCAAGAAAAATAAATAAATCCAGGATCTGTAAAGCGCTTCAAATCAGCTGTGAGGTTCTCAAGGCACTGCACTGTAGGCACAGTGAGATAAAGTGATTTGCCCAGAATCACAGGATGTTGACACCAACGCAGAGACTCAAACCTAGTTCCCACCGGCCCCGAAACAGGCAGCTCAGGCCGTTACGCCAATTTCTCTTCACTGCCCAAGTGGCAACTGGCATTCACTAAGCAAAGGTTCAAATAACTAGAAGAGAAAGCGCGCTTACCAAATTTCTCTATCCTCTTCGATTCCCTGTCGGGAGGAGTAGCAGGATATGAGTTTGGGTTTACTGTGCTGGCCGATGCCTGCACCACTAGGCTCAAAAGGGTGGAGTGGGGTGCTAAGTGAGGAAAGCTGGGTCTGCTGGAGCAGGGGCGTCAGAACATTTGTTTTAACTTCCTAAGTAGGAAGTTGAAGATCAAGAACTTCTAACACCCTTTGCATAATGATAGTAAAATAGGCTCTATCTTCTGTGGCAGGCGCCGGGGTACGGGATATTCCAGTGTCTGGGGAGGTATCCAGACCACTGGCATCTTTCAGTTGTCCTCTTGGTAAGGCTGTGGAATCTTACCCCCAGCATCCTAGCCCCCATCATTAGAGTCTGTGCTGAATATCTCATGAAGGAAATGAACCCTGCCATAGGTTAGAGGCACTGGATCGGAGTCTGAAGGGTGGTAAAAAGGTTGCTGCTCACATAAAGGAGCACGCAGCCTCAGTTGAGGTTGGGGCAGCACAGTCAGTGTCAGGAAAGCACTATGGGTTGGATATCATCGTCCGGAGTCGATGGCGCCGGCATCAGCATCGATGGAGTGGCACCAGCAGAGTGTCGTACCAAAGTCATCCGAAGCCCTGAGAGGATCCAGAAGGTCCAACTGGTGCAAAGGGCAGACCCGCCAGTAGAAGCCCAATTGGGAGGCCTCCGATCTCCTTGGGGACCGCTGGTGCACCAGAGGGAGCAGGTAATGTGTCGAAAAGCAGCAGCATGGCTTTGCAGAAGTCCTCTATTTGCTGTGCCGTCCCGACAGCCCCGGTGTAGGAAGCTGGCTTATTATGTGATATAGCAATAAGTTGATATACAGTGTAAAGATTCCAGGTGTTCCCTTATGAGTGGACAAGGCTTGCTATGCAATCCCAAAGTGCTCAATTAGAGGGTAGTGTGGTCAACAGTCTTAGACTTAACACAGAGGAGTGCAAGACATTTGCAGCTACACACAATGATTGATAAATGACTTCACAACTCAAGAAGGAGATCCACACCAATTTAGAAATAGCAAGTATCTTTATATATGTTTAGGCATCAGAGAAAACTCATTCAAGTAAGGAAGTTTTCGAAGATAAATTCTTTTCACTTTAAAAAGTGGACACAGTGCAATTTCTGAGTTCTGCAATGTTACCTATGGAAAGAAGAACAAGTTCTGCAAACAGGTACAGTACATCAACTTACAGGACCAATGTTTCGGAGTTAAGATGAGTGGTGGACAAGGTCCAAGGCAGCACCAGCAGTACACCACCAGCGGCATGAGATGAGGGCAGCCAGATGCAGGGTGCAAATAAGCGTTGGGAGCCCAATAGGTTTCAATGGGGATCTGTCTCTGTAAAAAGAGGCTGCAAGCTCTGGCTAGGAAGACAGTCGCGTTGAACCAACAAGGGGGGTTAGGGGGGTTCAAGGCTTGTGATGCTCAGGAACGTAAGGACACCTGGGATCTTCTTCTCCACGGCCCAGGGGTGACGGCTGCAGAGCTGTCTTTAGGCGTTGGGTTTCTCTTACCGAGAGCAGTCGTGGTCGAGGGGGTCTGCGTGCAAAGGCTGCAGGACACGTCGGGGAGACCACAAGGGGTCAAACCACGATGGACTTGAGCTTTGGAGGGCTGGGGAACCTTGTGGGCACTGTTGGCCCACTTCAACTGGGGCCAGAGATGACGGGTGCAGTGGTTGCCTTAGTGTCGGGTTTTGACGGTTCCGGAGGCCTCAGAGTCTTCTCCTTTGGAGTTCTTCAGAACAGGTCAGCTGTTCAATAGAGTTCTTGATCTTTATTGAATGCAGGCAGTCCTCCCAGGTTTTGGAGCTGCAGGACGAGTCATCTTTGGTGTAGGGTCGACAGAGAACGGCAGACAGGACATCTGGTATGGAGCCAAGTCAGGTGCTCTCTTCAGTCTTCTGCTTTTGCGGCTCTTCGTGTACTTCTTCTTCTTAGGTCATCAGGATTTGCTTCTCTGGAGCCAGGCACTCCCCTAAATACGGAATTTTGGGGTGTTAGGGGAGTGTAGGGTAGTAGCCAAAGGGCTACTGACGCTTGGGATCAGTAGTCCCCCCTTATGACCACTTCCTGTGGAAAGTGGGCATAACCCTGTCTCAGAATTCCGAAGTATGCCATCATAAACATGGCTACTTTTGAAAAGTTGACTCCACGTCACAGTAGCCCACCTTAGGGGTGGTACTAACCTGGGGGTGGCACGCCTACCTGACTAGCTAATTTTCCTACCTATATGGGTGCCAAGGAGGCTCTTGACGGGGGGATGGCTTCTTCTCCTTTGAGGGGAGTAAGATTTGCATTCCAAAGGCGGCAGCTTCTTTGAAGCTCGCCGGCCCAACGAGGATAATCAGCAGGTCATCCTGGGGAAGAGGTGTTACTCCCTCTTCCCAAACAGCCTTTTTTTCTAGGTCTCCTGAGAGCAAAAGGCTATCACCCTAGGGGGTCAGAACAGAGTCTCAGGTGGCAGGCTGGCAGAAACCAGTCAGCAAGGACACCAGAGGCTGGTACGTTTTCAGGATGCACCTCTAAGGTGCCCTCTGAGTGCATGTATTAATAAATCTGACATTGGCATCAGTGTGGGTTTACCAATATGAGATGTTTGATACCAAACATCCCTATTTTCAGTGAAGCCATCATGTAGCTTGGGAACTTATTTTCACCAGTGTCCAACACTGTCACGTGCTGCTAGGAACACTGTCGACATCTTTAAGTTAGCATGAGCCGGTAGCCATGATGCTGCTTTTGCGCAAGTTACTACATGCCTTTATTTTTGCACGACTCTGTTTATACCTTTCACATGAGAACTCTCTGCTGTGCTCGTTCTCTGCCCGTTCCTGGAGTTTAGTCTGAACATTGTGAGCAAGGTCGATAAACATTGCCCCTTGTTATTCTGTTCTGGTCAAGCCCTAGCACCTAGACAAAACATACCAATGCAGCTGTTTTTGCTGGAAACTCGTACTTTGACGGACGCAAAGAACCTAAAAAACTTTAGGCCAATTTCCCAACTTCCATTCCTGGCGAAAGTGCTGGAACAGCACGTGCTGAAATCCCTATCACACCATATAGAAGTCAACCATCTCCTGCAAACCAACCAGGCTGGCTTTAGGGCCCATCACAGCACGGAGATGGTTATGTTGGCCGTGCTGGATGAAATTAGGCTTAGGGTCGATAAGAAAAAACCATGTGCCCTGGTATTGCTAGATCTATCCGCGGCATTTGACACGGTCAATTATGACCTACTTCTGTCGCGGATTTCAGAGCTAGGCATCCAGGGCACGGTCCTCAAATGGTTTACGTCCTTCCTCACTGACCGTTCACAGAGAGTACAACTGGCTGACTTTGTGTCTGACTCCGGTAAACTCTCATGTGGGGTGCCACAGGGTTCGGCGTTGTCTCCTCTCTTATTCAATGCCTACCTTCAACCCTTGATAGCTGCACTGAATATCATGGAGTGCCAGATCTACAACTACGCGGATGACACTCAAATCATTATCCAGATAGATAATGCCCCGGCTGCCCATGCACGAATGCAAAATATTTTAAAATACATAGTCAACTGGATGACGGCCAATTCCCTCAAAATCAACCCTGATAAGACTGAGGTTTTGGCCATCACCACAGACTCCAGTCCGTGGAGTGACCTTTTTTGGCCACAAGAGTTGGGCGCAAATCCTGAGCCAGCCCAGGCCGTAAAAAGCCTGGGCATTAAAATTGATGCTAAACTGTCTATGACTCAGCAGGTATCTGCCGTAGTAGGTACATGTGTTGGCCTGCTTAGACAGCTACGGAAACTTGCTCCCCTTCTCACATTCGCAACTCTCAGAACGGCAGTATCAGCCTTGATAGTGTCACGTTTGGATTACGGGAATTCCCTGTATATTGGCCTCCCAGGAAAGCTGCTTGCTAGACTACAGGTCATTATGAATGACGCGGCCAGACTGATGTTTAAACTGCCTAGGAGGGCCCATGCTACCCCTCTCCTACGCCAGCTACACTGGCTCCCGATTAGGCAGAGAATTAGTTTTAAAGGCCTTTGCATTGCGCACAAGGCCATTTATGGCCAAGCCCCATCCTACATTAAGGATCGCCTGGCTATTTATACTCCTAGTAGGTCACTACGGTCCTCGGAGGCCGGCCTGCTGGCCTGCCCCCGCTTTAGCATGACCTCTAAAGGAGGCAGAGCCTTTTCGACCTCAATTCCTGTATTATGGAACAAGTTACCGGAGAATCTGCGGAAGGAACAAGCCCTTCTCCCTTTTAGGAAGAAGTTAAAGACATTCCTCTTTGTGGAAGCTTGGGGCACAATTTAATCATTTTCTTCCTTCTTACGTGCTAGGGCAGGGCTCTCTCTCATAGCGCTTAGAGACCAGTAGGTGATAATGCGCTCTACAAATGACAATTACAATTACAATTACAATTTGATATTATGGGGATGCATGCTTAGGTAAAACACACTTGAAGAGGGACCTTTCCAGGGAGAAGAGCAACACCCACCTGTGATGTAGAAATACGATCTATGGCCTGAGGTATGGGGTCTGCTGACAAAGCCCAGAGATCTTCTATTATATAATAATCCTTTTTCTTACCAAGGGGAGGGACCATAGGCACTGTAGTCCTTTCTCCATAGTCTTTGTATAATGACTTCTCCCTTTATGATATATGGCCTTACTGCAATGCTAATGATATTGGTGTTATGCATCTTTATGCTTGTTGTGGCACGTATACTGCATTTTAGAGCACGTAAGTTAAAATAAATATTTTAAACTATCTTCGTGTCTCAGTCAGATCTTATTGTGGACAAGTACGAGAGTGTAAGCGAAAAGGTGTGTCTTGTTACCACGATTCCTGAGAGATCCGAGAGTGTTGTGTTCTTAGGTGTCTAATCATTGGTTTCTCCATTTGTGAGTAGGAGAGCGAGTGAAACACTATAGCTAGTCGGTCCTGGGCTCGTGGGCACTAAGGTGGTAGGAAGGCTTAGCCCCTCTACACAGAGGTCCGCTAATCCTGCACATAGTTCTGTGTATGTGCAGAATCCCTGTAACATGGCGTCCAACGTTTGGTCTGGTACTTATTCGCGAGACCCCTGAGTAGCACTTGTGCTTGTCCACGATACCCTCTCACCAATTAACGGAGACGTCCGTGGTGCGAGAGCTTTACCTCCTATATTAGAGATTATAGGTTTTTTGAAGCTTGGATGTTAAAAGGTTTTGTTTTTTCTTCTTTAATACCCAGTGTTGCGCTACCGTTTTCCTTGTTTTCCTTTCTCTTTAGATAATGGCTATTGCTATTCCTGCTCCTAATCACACAGCACTAACTGCTCATTTGACTCAACATGGAGTCCCGGTTGCGGGAGCAAACATTATCTTTGTTGTTGAAGCGATCGCAGATTTTCACTTCGAGGTTTTTTACTCTTGGGTTAAGTTTCCGGCGGTGGATGGGAATGATAATTTCTTTCATGAATATGAACATGCCGCGGTTCCCGGGATTATCGTCCTTATCGGTTACTTGGAGCTCCGTTGTCAGCTTGGGAGCACACCATCTGGTTGAATGGCGCCCTACCTCACCCTGTTACAATGGTCCGTTTAGGCCCTTTATCGGTCGACGGAGCCACCTGGCCCGTTTTAGCGGGATTTACGCCACACCCAAATTATCGTGGTGTTACACACGCAGAGCTGCGTTAATTGCATGATCTTTGGTCCACATACACAGAAGTGTGATACAATATATGTCTCGCACTGTTCAAGCGGCTCCGGCTGGAGCCCCTCCACAGCAACCAGGACATGGCGGCTTGGTAATTAGCCCGATCATGATTAATTCGGTGATGGGCAAACGTCCTCAAATAGGGATGATTTACCGTTCTGGTTAGCAGAGAAATTTGAGCAACTTAAAGCTGTATTTCCGAATACTACTCCTCTGGATAAACACAGAATACTTACGATGAGCTTACCAAAAGGTCTAATTCCCAATTTAGCAGACTGCACCACTTGGGGGAAGGTGTTCGCAGCGGTGTATTCACTATGCTTTGGCACCCCCTCCATGACCGGGCTTCCGACAGTTTTTAAGAAAGTTCAGGATGAACACGGGGCGGAGGCCGCCCTGGAATTGGGTATGAGACTGGTTGGGGTATTTCCTATAGTCTCCGATATGATACTGGCTAACGTCAAGGGGGAAGCAGTTAGTTTGCAGGTGAGTCAGCGCCTTGAGGCAGTGGCTGATGTGGATAAACAACGCAAATTGCCTAAGATTATAGCTAAAGTGTATAAATCATTAGGGTGTAATAATTTGGGGATTAAACCTTTTACTCAACCGCAAAATAAACCCCCTTCTGAGAAGGAGGGATGTTCATTATTTACTAAAAAAGAATTGGAACAAGAATAAAAAACAACAACAAGAACAACAGCTGATGCTTCCGAGCGTAGGTATGATTTACGTGACCACTCTAAGATTAAGACACCAGAGAGGTTTCAAGTTCCTGATCCTCACTCTCCTCGTTCCTTACAGGACTTGTCCGATCAATAGTTCGGTGGAGGGGAGCGACAAGATCGTAGACAAGGCGAGACCACGCAACAACGTTGTGATCCACCACGCCAGTTTGACGCAAAAGCCAAACCGGAGGGACAACCGACATATCGTGCCCCGTTTCAAAAGAAAAAAGCTGCCGCTTTGACAGCGAAGTATGCCTCAGACAGTGAGAACCCTGCTCCTCGATTAGAGATGGGCTGTGACACTCCTCGACAGCGCGGGGGAAGTTACAGTAGTACAGGAGGTACTCCGTCCTTGTCTGGAGGTGAGAGCAACTGACACATTCATTACAGTGGAAACAGCTGATACAAGAGTTGCACCCCCTGATAGACTTTATGAGATAGTCCTCCAAATTGAAGGTGATATACAACGTACAATTAAAGGTATCTTTTGGGATAACCTTACCTCGTCATACGACATTTTGTTGTGGGAGACAGATTGGCCTCCTCCATTTGTTTTGGCTTCTTCCTGAGGTGAGGACGTGATAATTCCGGGCTTTTCGCGTTACGTTTCTGAAGAGGCTAAACAGGCTTACGCATCGGAATGGGCTTTAACTCTTGTGCCGGCTGTATATCGTAATCAGGTGGGCTGGGATAGAGATTCACCGGCGCATGAGATCCCTTTGCGATCAATGCCACAGCCACAGGCACAATATCCGATCAAACGGGATGTGAAAGCATCCGTTAGTGACATTTTGGCCCAGTTGGAATATCAGGGTGTAATTGAACCCTGTGTTTCATCCTGTGAATAATCCTCTTTTTCCGATAACGAAACCTGACGGTTCATATCGCATAGTTTTGGATTATAGAAATTTGAACAGTCATGTTCGTACGTTTGCCGTACAGAACACCCACAGCTCTGCGTTAATAAATAACGTTGTCCGAAAAAAGTATAAAACCACTTTGGATATTTCCAATGGATTTTACAGTCACAATTTGGCTCCTGAGAGCCGTGACTGGACTGCATTTACTGCGGTCGGCAATCATAACGATTTACACGATTGCCTATGGGCTATAAGAATAGTTCTGGTGCGTTTGCTGCGCGTGTTGGTCGCTTTTACACAACATAGATCCCGATGCTTTCTCTCACGTCGATGACGTTTATTTGACGGATGATGAATTAATACTGCATCTGGTGCGTGTTGACCGCATCATATTGTCCTTTGCAGACTTAGGGTACAAATTCAACTTTGCTAAGTCTCACATCGCCTACTTGGCGGTTCTCTTTTTGGGTTATGAACTCAATAATAAAGGGAGGGGCTTAGACCCCCACTTTCTGGAGAAATGTGCTCAATTGCAACCTCCTTCCTCTCTTAAGAAGTTACTTTGCTTGGTTTTTTTAATTTCGGGAGGACCTACATTCCTGATTATGCTCAGCATATCAAACCGCTATACGCATTGATACAACCTTCTTTTTCGTCTTCCAGCTGGCTTCCGGAACAAACAGAAATTCTTCGGTTGTTGCAGTCTGATCTGCTTGCGACCAACTTCTTGTGAACTTGTGACAGCACGACTAACTTAGTCATACGGATTGTACCTGGTACGGTGGGTTTCACGTACCTGACATTCAATGAGGGAAATACAGTCCCCATTGCATACAAATCGCATTTGTGCACATCAGCAGAGATGCTTTTTCCCCCATTGAGAAAATTCTTACAGCAGTACAGATGGCGATCCTGAAGGAATGCTCTCTGGTTTAGGGGAAACGCATTCTTATGGTATCGCCTGTGCCTACTCTAGAGGCGGTCACAAAGGCGAGCGTACCGAATTCTAAGGCCTTGCACCCGTGTTGGATTCAGTGGGCGAGTTCTTTGACATCGGCTAATGTCACTTTTATCTTTGACCCATCCTTGCAGACGCAGGAGTTTTTACAGTATGAACAAGTTCATCCTGCGTCACAGTTTTTACTTCCTCTTGACCAATACAAGTGTAAAGTTTATACCGACAGATCGACGCAGCCGGCCGTTGGTTCCAAACATGCTTACTCGGCCGCCTGTGCTATTGTGGCAGGTTCTATTGTTGACGGTGAGTTTAAGTCTTCCTTAGTCCACACATAGTCTCTTGGTGACTCCACGGCTCAGTTGGCTGAGCTGCGGGCTTTAGTGTTGGCTCTTGAATTCGCCGATCCAGATGTACCTACTCTTATAGTGTGCGATTCTTTCTATTGTGTACAATCCTTTAATGACAATCTCTTCTTTTGGTCTCAAAACGATTATCGAGTCTCTAAAGGTAACGCAATCAAGCATAAAACGCTTTGGGTTCGAGTGGCAGCTCCTAAATAACGCTTGCCGCTCACACGTTATACATATTCTTGGCCATCAGCGTGTGGGAGCACATGCTGTTGGTAATTCTCTGGCTGATGAGGCAGCCAAATCGGCAGTTGCCACATGTTCAGTAGCAGCAGTTACAAGGCCCATGACTAAAATTGATAATGAAATTCTGGCAGCTATAGCTGCTACAAGGGCTGGGACGGCATTCCCACAAGGTTTCCATTCTAAGTATTCTTATCATTTTTCACCGGAACAAGTTCCCTCTGCTTCCATTCCGTCCGTTGGGGATCGGCTGATTCCCAACGGGGACTGCAGGCTTCCTTTGATCATTGCCGCGCATGAAGGCATGGCTTCTGCTCATGCTGGAGTTTCAGCGACAGTGTCTCCTTTGCAGCAGTGTTATTGGTGGCGTGGTCCGTATAGACAGACTCGTAATTATGTTCTTTCTTGTGACATTTGTCAACAGATTAAACACCGTCCACGGTTGCACGTCCACCTCACACGCAGCTATACATTTCAAATCAACCATTTGGATGTATTTATCTTGATCACTGCCTATAAATATATTTTGGTTGCAGTGGATTTGTGCACTATATTGCTTTGGGTTTGGCCGCAACGTAGTGCTGACCCTCGAAATGTCATTAGAGATTTGCATGTCTTTATCGGAACATTTGCTTGTGGTACCTTCTATTTTGACCAAGGTCCTGCGTTTGCCTCTAAGGCTTACAAGGATGCGATGAGGTCACTGGGGGTGCTATTGCAATTTTTGTCTCCATACAGGCCTGAGGGCAATTCGATAGTGGAGCGAATGAACCGCGACTTTAAGCAATCTTTGACAGCTCGAGTCTTAGATACTGGCAGGGGTTGGCTGACTCATTTATATGGGGTTCAACGTGCACTAAATAATCTCCCAAGAAGATCTTTGGGTGGGCGGACCCCATACGAAATGCTCTTTGACGTCAAAAGGTTTGTGCCAGACCTTGATGGTCTAGACGTTGTGGCGGCGGCCGCAACATTTGACGTCGATAACCATTGTGCTATGTTACAGGATCTACAAAAGACTCAAGACACTCTTGCTAAAGCTGAGTTGCACTCGTCCGAAGACACAGCGGTGCTGATCCCAGTCACAGGGTGGCTTCCTAAAGTTGGAGATCTGGTCCGGGAGAAGATAGAGAACAAAAAAGAGTTTGGTCCCTCCTACCGAGCACCAGTCCCAGTTCTTGGATTAAAGGGCACTCAAAATGTGATTTTGCCTCCACTGCCTGGACGCAAGGAGAATCGCTACATTTCCATTGAACATGTCAAGTTGCACCATTTGGCCGATACTAAATAGTAGCCTGCAACCGTCCCGCGGAGAGATGTTTCACTTCCTGTGATGTCTTGGACGGTGACTACCGTACAACAGGAGCGTGAAGTGGAAACATCAATTGATGTGCTGCCTGTTTTGTCATCATCTTCAACGACTACACCTCGAGATTATGTCTCGCCGCCTATGGAGCTTACTGTGGACATTCCTACACGTGTGCTCCAATCATCTTTTAATGCAGACCGACCAGAGTTATATCGATTAGGAACTGTTGGTTATTTCATGGACAGAGACAACTTTTCTTTAAATTTGTCGTCTTTTTCATCGAATTCTACTGTGGATGAACCCCCAGTCGTATTTTAATTTTCTTTTCCTGGTTTCGCAGAACTTATCTGGTTCCTCCTTGGACCTACATTTGGATGGTGCTTAAAATGATATTTCTCTTCATGTGGGTTGGATTTGTGACTGTCTTTTTTCTTTTAAGTAATGGTCATTATTTGCCAGTACTCTCTGATGTACATTTGGTTGATGATGTTTTGGCCCCACACACGTCATCACAAATAATGAAAAAGGATCAATCCCATATTAACATTTCGGCTGTGCCAGTAGTAGATGGCATTGTTTGGGATAAAGTTCCATACAAAGTATACGGCCCGAAAGAGACAATTTGGAAGCCATACGTCTTTCGTGTGTCACTGTGTGACGTCATCACACCTGAGATGCATTTGGACGACTGGAATGTTAATACAGTACATTCATTGTTTTCAGATTTAAAATATTACACTGCTTTTGAAACTGAGGATTTGTATTTAAATTCTGCCAATTATGGTGATTTATTCTGTTTCCAACATTATGGTCATCATTTCTTGCATAAATCCAACACAGTCAGGAATCACGTTAATTATACGCAATGGGAACATTGTCCTGTTCCATTTAAAGGTAGTTCCCAGACTCAGAAAAATAAGTATGTCTACTTTTTAGGCTATAATATGTCTGATCCCAGGTCCTATTATTAAAAATTAAATGCCCAAACACATACGAAATTTATGCTGACCCATACTAAATTGGTATATTCTTCGACTTACATAACCGTTTTGTCCTTAGGAGGTTATGATTATTGGAAAGACACAATTGATTTAAAATCAATATGGGGTACCAAAGATTGTCAGGTGCAGGGAACTGAATCATTGCATCGGGCGTGTTTGATACCATCACAGATGATATTCCTGAATCAGACAGTGCAACAAACTACATATTTTAGTTTGGCTACTGCTAAAAATTTTAATTCTCTATCGTTCCCGTCATTAGCAGATTATGACGACTGGCAGCAGTATGCAAATTATTCTCTAGGGGACTTACACGGTTTGGTCCACAATGGTACCCTTAATTCATCCACTATTAATCCCTTAGACTGGTTAATATGGCCCCTCAGTACTAATGCTTGCCAGTTACGTTTTTCAAATTCGACAGAGGGATTTAGTCTCAGTAGACCAGATCCTCGTTTTCCACAAACAAATTCGGTTACAACCTATTCAGTGGGTAAATTGTGTCAACAGTGGTTGGGACAGTCATCATTGTCTTCTGTGAAACAACATCTCTCACGTTTATCTGGCGACATTGATCTGGCAGATTTCATTTTGGGTCCAAGGTCCCCTCGCCCGAAACGTTTTGCTTATGGAGCATATAATGAATTCTGGAAGCTGTCCCAAATGGAGGCAGCTTTCAGATTGCGACAACTAGATCAAGACAACTTGCGTAAAGTTTTGGATGTGGTGGATAACAGCATTAATACTTTGTCTTCTCGTATTTACACTTTGGACAATATTGTTTCATCTGTAATTGACATTGTGCAGAATGATGTGTCTGTTTTGTATCATGGTCAAAATCAATTACGCTCTGTAATGCAATTTGGCTGGACTTTGCAAACATTGAAAAATGGGAAAGTGCCTTGGGATTATTTGAACACAACTGCCCTGTTTTTGCCCTTTAATTTAACAGATAAACAAAAACTTATGTCCATGAAAGATTTGACATACACATTGTTACATATTGAGAAGTTAGAACAACTACCATTCTCAATAGCAGAGACCGATTCCTCAGTATGGTTAATACACAGGGTTATTTCTTTGCCCATTTCCCTCTTTCAATTTACTGCATGTATGAAACATTATCCCAATGGTAAATTTGAACCCCTGGGTAGTACTTTCTTGCACGAATTGTGGTCGTTACCGTTTACTTTTCACTGTCTATGTGAAGATAAAGAGGTTTTCCTGACAGGGGAGGACTGTGATTCTACTGTGGGACACGCGCTAGTATGTACACAAATTCAACTTCACAGCGATTGCAGCGTATCCGCGCCCAATTTGCCCTGTTTTCTAAAAGGAACACCAGTCCCTTCAATAATTCCCACGCTCACATTGCTTTCTAACGGTAGTTATCTTATCATAAATAACCACAACTGCTGCGGGTTACGGGCAGGCATTCCATATATAGTAACGGTTTCCGAAAGAGTTACTTGTTGCAGCAATGTTCTTTTTCCAACCCCGCATGGGATGGTAGATAGCTCCCTGTGGCCTTCCATTCCCACTTTGAAAACAGACTTCAATAAACTAATCAGACTCAAAGTGCTATTGTTTCAACAAGAAGTCACTCTCACTTCTGCTTGAGAGACCTTCGAATTGCAGGTGGCTAGAACATCTAGTGAGATTAAGTCACTGCTGAATACGAATCTCCCACTACATTTTGGGGAACTGATTCACCAAATCTTTAATGCGTCTGATACTGAAGGCCTTGCACATTTTTTTAAGCCTTGTATCATCTTTTCAGACGATTTTTGAGTAATACCGGCCTTTATCCATTTTATTTTTTCTAGCGCTTTCGGTGGTTTTCCACTTATCCTCTTATTGGCGTGTGGAGTGCTGGTACTTCTGCTCTTGTTACGCAATGGATACCCATCCTATGG
Source organism: Calotriton arnoldi (assembly GCA_963921515.1). Taxonomy (NCBI): domain Eukaryota; kingdom Metazoa; phylum Chordata; class Amphibia; order Caudata; family Salamandridae; genus Calotriton; species Calotriton arnoldi. The sequence goes on along the minus strand of CAWUFW010015198.1, from coordinate 310,101 downwards.
TTCTGCACAGACCAGGCCCTTGGCGACTGTACCGTGAACGAATGCAGCAGTTTTTTGGATGCTTGCCGCTGGCAACGCTGAGTGTGAGCTATGAGCTTACCTTTCGCTTCGCCTACTTCATTTGCGTGCAACCTGTGTTCCATTGCCGACGGTGCCCTTTCTATTGGGCCTTGGATATCTGCCTCTCCACATCACCAGGAGCTGACCCGGATTATGATCTGTTGGTGGGTCCCTTGCTGGCCCATGACCAGGAATGTTCTGGTGACGCCTGTATGATGCGTGCGGCTGCACTTGGAGTATTGGGTTGTTGGGATACCTGTGAGGCTGCGAAGCGCCTCTTACAGGAGAGCTTCTTCGAATATCATGCAAGTTGCCCTATTCTGCGGCTGGATGCACTGGATCACGAGGAACACAAATTTTCTTTGCTCTACTGAATTGGATGGCATCCCTCTTTTTTATGAACGACAATGATGCCCTCTTGGAACACCTTGCATTCCACGGTGCGCGTAATATTTTGAATTCTTCTGACTAGACTGCATGTATATATATATATATATATATATTTTTTTTAATTCGTCCTTTTCGATTAACTCTATTTGGGTGGAACATAATACGATTTGGCTCTGCTTATCATTGACACCTGTTTGTCTATGCACTACGACCTGGCCAAGGGGAGGGTGTCACGTGGTCGTTAGGAACACTGTCGACATCTTTAAGTTAGCATGAGCCCGGTAGCCATGATGCTGCTTTTGTGCATGTTACTACATGCCTTTATTTTTGCATGACTCTGTTTATACCTTTCACATGAGAACTCTCTGCTGTGCTCGTTCTCTACCCGTTCCTGGAGTTTAGTCTGAACATTGTGAGCAAGGTCGATAAACACTGCCCCTTGTTATTCTGTTCTGGTCAGGCCCTAGCACCTAGACAAAACATACAAATGCAGCTGTTTTTTCTGGAAACTCGTACTTTGATGTTATGGGGATGAATGCTTAGGTAAAACACACTTTGAGAGGGACCTTTCCAGGGAGAAGAGCAACACGCACCTGTGATGTAGAAATACTATCTATAGCCTGAGGTATGGGGTCTGCTGACAAAGCCCAGAGATCTTCTATTATATAACAATCCTTTTTCTTACCAAGGGGAGGGAGCATAGACTCTGTAGTCCTTTCTCCAAAGTCTTTGTATACTGACTCCTCCCTTCATGATATATGGCCTTACTGCAATGCTAACGATATTGGTGTTATGCATCTTTATGCTTGTTGTGGCACGTATACTGCATTTTAGAGCACGTTAGTTAAAATAAATATTTTAAACTATCTTCGTGTCTCAGTCAGATCTTATTGTGGACAAGGACGAGAGTGTAAGCGCAAAGGTGTGTCTTGTTACCGCGCTTCCTGAGAGATCCGAGAGTGTTGTTCTGGGGTGTCTAATCATTGGTTCCTCCATTTGCGAGTAGGAGAGCGAGTGAGACACTATAGCTAGTCGGTCCTGGGCTCGTGGGCACTAAGGTGGTAGGAAAGCTTACCCCCTATACACCAAGGTTCCATAATCCTGTGCATAGTTCTGTGTATGTGCAGAATCCCTGCAACAACACATGTTCTAAAATGGCTTCCCTGGCTACTTGTACTGGCAGTAATGGAACTGACAAACACAGGGGCATATCTGTTCAAGCAGGTATGTCCTCACATGTAATACTAACCACCCTGCCTTAGAGCTGTCAGGCCTGCTGTACGGGTGGATTACAAGTATCACATGAAGGGATAGGAGACATGGCATGCAGGGATGTGTGACATCTCGTGTTTTTACTTTTGTCTACACCAAGACATGCAGCCTGCAACGGCACTCGTGCCTGTGCTTGGTGAGGGATCCCTTAGGGTGACACAATTCATGCTGCAGCCCGTAGGGCCCTTCTTTAGTACCTCAGGCACTACATACCAGGGTCCCATTTACTAGGAACTTACAGAGGGTGCTAAAGATTTTGCCAATTGGGGCAAGAACTGTAAAGTTTTGGGAAAGAGCTCTGATCCTGGGGACCTGGTTAGCAGGAACCCAGTGCACTTTCAGTCGAAATCACATCATTTACCAGACAAAAGTGGGGGTAACCATGTCAAAAAGAGGCACTTCCCTACACCCGGAAATTCTGTTTGTCGTGAAACATGTTTTCCTTCAACAGAGACGGATGCACGCAGACTGCTAAGAGATTAGAATCACCCGAGGGGCTTCAGAAAGGTCGCGACTTTGGTTCTGCCTTTGAGTTATTTTGGAACCTTTGAATTTGCTTGGGCACGACCATTTTAATTCTTGACATAAGAGGTGGCATTGAAAGGGAAACATCCCTATTTCATTTATTAAAAGTGCCTATAACCCGCTCTCTGCGTTTGGAGCCTACAGGCCCATATACTACATCTTCACCATCCAGATCAGGGTGGCGCATGGTGCCCCACACCCAGTCCTGAGGAAGACCCCGCTGTAAGGACATAAGCAACCTACTACTAATTGGGGTCTAAACGTCGACTGTGTTACCGTCCTGTGCCAGTTTGGCCAACAGTGCTTTTTCACTGTGGCATTGTTTCAAACTATGGCCATGTATTATGTTATTATTTAACTAAAAGGCTGAATGAAGCCATTTTCATTTTCCAAACCATGTTGTGATGGATATATTGTCACTACCTTTCCTTTCACTTTCTCAACCCTCACTAAGTGCACACAACTTCTTCCCCTCCCCCTCTGAGTGGGGCACATCTGTGATACACTGTTTACCGGATTAAGTACTGGATCGTGATTATTTCATGCTGATCGATAAGATTAAATATTATTGATCTCAAATACATTGAATATGATTGTATTAATGCCTGATGACATTTAACTTTGTGTGTTCTTAAATAATTGTTTCTATTGGGACCTACTGTTTACTGTACTGTCATGAAACAAGGGCTGGAATCAACTCCAAAGTAGAACAGCTTTGGGAGCGTGACCTGAAATCACTATAACACCCTTGCACCTTCACAGGAGACCAAGAGTGATGGAACGAGGCCAAGTCTCACTTGGACTTCTTGCATTTTTTCTTAGATTTGCCTATGGACTTACATTGTGCAAACAACCTGTTGCAGGAGCAACCTCAGGAGCAGGACAGGGACCTACCTTTAGACCTCAATCGATACTGCACAGGGTCTTGCGGTGCCTCGCAAAAAAGAACTTTGCTTCCTGGTTTTGAATGGCCATGGGGACGTGTTCTGATCCCAGGAACATGGAAACCACATGTGGGTCAGTGACAGACATTTATTTGAGATATTTCCCACAGGATTAAAACCCTGTAGATTTGGCAGGTGACATAGTTACCTTACATACTGAGAATTTTCAGAAGAAATTGTTAATGGAAAGAGTCTCAAAGAGACCAGTTTTCGCTCCAGAGCCACATCTGTTGGTGTGAAAACAATGGAATTGATGTCAGCGTGCATGGATGGTGCCTATATAGCCCCGCGCAAGCCACAACTGTCGCGGAACGATGTCAACATAGAGCTGCTGGTGCAGCTTCAGGGGCATAGCTTCAGGAGGTTGTGAGGGGTGTTACACCCCCCTAAAAATGTATTCTGTAGTAAATAGTTGGGTAAAAGTGCTTTCAGTCGGGTATAGTGAGGTGTCTGTCGTATTTCACCTGTAATTTCTACATACAGACAGATATAAACACACACACTCTCGTCTCTGTTTCAAAGGTCTTAAAGAAATGTGGGTTAGTGTGAAAAATATTGTTTTAAACTGCTAACAATACACACTGCCTCTTAAGCACCCCCCTTTGCTCTGCTTCTCATATAATGTATTTTAACAAGCTATGCCAGCAATATGGAAAGTTTAGTCTATTACTTCAAACAAAAGAGTTTTTTGTACAGCAGACATGCTGAACTCGCATATTTGAAGGTGCTCTCATATGTGATAATGAAGAAAATGGCGGCTCAATGAATTAAATAATTTGCCCACAATCACATCATTTGAAACCAGTTTATGGGTCAAGAGCATTGCCTAGGTGTGGCCTTTGTGTGACGCATGCGCACACGCAGGCAGACAGGTGTTCACAAACCAACACATGACAGACACCCATGTCACATGGTTCACCAGACATCCTCACACACACTACTAACACCCCTCAGAGCTCCCCGTTTTCTGTACGTCAGACTTGCGTTTGCAGTGTGACGTTTTCCAGCCATATCTGACCTTTTGCGTCACACTTAATGCCGATCATAAAAGGAGGGCCATGCTGACATCTCCAGGCCTGCTTTGTCTTTGCCTTGAAGGGATATAGTTTTGTGGTTATAGTGAACATAATGAAAATATCAGAACTACAAGTACCAGAATGCAATTTTAAATGAATTAACTGCCTATATATCTTTTACGTTGGTTTGTGCTCGGTGGGGTTAGTTCCAGTACTGTTTTTTCTTGCATACTGATATGTTTAGCATTTCCCTTTCGTTATCCAAAACTACAGGTGAAAGGTTTAAAAGTATAAATTGATGATGTATTTACACGCGATCAGGGGTAGATAACTCATGTTCTGTTTTCTGCACAGATCTGTAAATATTTCGTTTCTGGAAGCCATACGATCAGTGCTTGTTTATTACACTGCTGCTGCTCTGTCGTTCAATCACATTTATTCCCCGTTGATCTTTTAATATTTTATTTTTTATCATTAAATCTTTTGGATTAAACGTTTCAGGATGCTCTTTAATATACACTCTCCTACTTTCAGGCCCAAAGTATTTACATGTTTTAAGAAGAAATCGTGGAACAGAAAACAAAGAGTTCAAACCTCTTGATTGAGGGTTTTCAGCCACAAACACACATGCATTTCACTTTGCACCTCATTACGTTAATAAACCGTAAAAACACGGCCACACAACAAATACGGAGCAGCAGTGTATTAATTATCCCAGCCCACCTGATGACGCCACCGAGCCCCAGTACCACCGGTAGTAACAACAACAGTAGCAGCTCAGGGTGGGTGGGACCAGTTCAGCAAAACAAACCTTTACATCCGAGGGCTTCCTCCAAACACCGCTGACCGGGATCCGGTCAAACTGTTCCAGCCGTAAGTACTTTTTTTTCCAATGGAAATAACATTTAAATCTTAATTCATTTTTTAATGTGTGTAATTTGGGTTGTAACATCAAACAGAAACGTACGTTAAAACATTAGTGAAGTAAATCAGTTATTCAACCCTAGGATACATGTTTTTAAACTGGTCAGTACACTTGTGTAATATAATTTACATTTTTGCAAACAGATTTTCCATTTTTAGTTGATCGGGGAGATGTTTAGTTGGCTTTTAATCGCGTGAGGACATTTCTAGACCAAAACGTTGGTTCTGATTTAAATAGCTACAGGCTATCTGGTATTTCCTTTGGCAAAAATATGTTTTCTGAAGCTGCTACTAGCAATTTTCATCGTGGGATGTTTCTGAGTTTATTTCCGTGCCGGTCGCTTGAAAAGTGCTGTGTGGTGCCACTTGTGTGCATAGACTACCAGCAAAATCCATTAAAGAGTGCAGTTAAGTTTACTTAAAGTCCAGTTGTGAAGTATCGGTCTGTGGAAAAATGTGAATATGTCGCCATTGCCAGAGTAAGAAAACCATTCCAAGATGGCACTGATTCCTACTATTTTCTCCCCCGTGTGTACAAAACAGGTGCTTTAGCTCTTGCAACTAATGTGGACCATAACATTTATTTGGATTTCACATTGCTGGGGCCCCTTATATTTATAGCGATTATTCCTAGCAATGCAGTGGATGCAACAAGCAGAAATAGTCTCTCTGCTACGAGGGCCTAACATACTCTACTACTGTTCATGGCCTGCTAACAACATGTTTGTCGCCAGTAAAATAAATAACTGGTGAGACAGTATGAATATACCGCTCCTCCCTTTGATGCTATACCTTATATAACCAACCATTTGCAATGCAATAGGTCTCGCATTTACGCGAGTTTAAGCTATTGGCATTGTAAATGACAATGCGTTTTATTTGTTTCAAAAACCAAAACATAAATGAAAGCCATTGTCATTTGCAATGCCAATAGCTCAAACTCGCATAAATGCGAGACCTTTTGCATTGCAAATGGTTTTTTTTAATTAGAAGTATTGGAAAAACTGTCTGCCAGTCACCCCGCTTCCTGGCTGTGATTAGTCCCTACCTGCCGAGGGGGCGGGGCTCTGCGGACACCACGTATTCTACTGAGGCTCGCACAATGAGGAATGGTTTGCTGCTACACAGCGCATGCGCCGCTTCAATCCGCGGAGCCCCGAACATGCTCAAGGCCTGCGCGGGTCTTAGAGAGCTACCTGGCAAGAGGCAAGTCTGAGGGAAGGGTGATAGAGTGCATGCAACAAGGCAGGCCCGATTCTAGAGGGGGGTGGCGGGTCGTTCAGGTCCACCCAAATATGAGCCTGGCCCCAGGGCTTTAAGTGGGATGACAAAACTGGGGGGGTCTCTCAAAGGGGCGTGGCCAATGTAATTAAGGGCGTGGTTAAAACACCTAAGCTAAAAATCTGTGCTTAGCATAGTGTGCCGCCCGACTTGTATTGCGCTGTTTCTGTCATTGCATCCGGATATGATACAACAAGTAACATCATACCTACAAGAATCAGGACTATTGGCTTTGTCAATGGTTAGTTGCATAAGATAAATAAGCAGCAACTATGGCTTGTATACAATATTGAAAAAGCTTCCACTTAAAGCCCTGGTGACACCACAACAATGTTGCTGCTCCCGAGTTTCAAAAAGAGAAGGGAAATCCAGAGAGAAAATTACTATTTAAAGGATTTCCCTTCCCCCTACAATGCTCACCTGGCATGACGTCATGCCGTAACTTCTCCACGAGTGAGAAGTGAGCAGTGTGAGCAACGCACATCGATATGCCTGCTGTCACTGCAGTCTGGAAAAAAACGTTCCGTGTGCCAGGGCACAAAACAGAGCCCCATACACCCATTTCGAGGCCTCCTTAAAAAAACTGCGGTGCTCAGCACCGGTGAGACCCGGCCCACTTAAAGCCCTGCCTGGCCCCCCCAAACATGAGCCTTGGCCCTCGCAGTGAGGACATGAAGGCCAATAGAAAATCTGCACTATAATTTAAAACTTTCCTCTGAACGTTGTTTTTCTTCCTATTCTCGGAGTGCAAGATTGGGCCTTGGCTCTTTGTCACAGCCATCCCCAATCGCCCAACTCTTTTTAGAAAGGTGGGTTCTCGTGCAGGTACAATAGGGGCATGGCGAAGGGGACTTTTGCCTACTGCTCTGCTGCATAGATATTTCCTTTTCTGTTTAGCGTAGAAAAGAAGCTTGTTTATTCTGATTAACCTTTCCTGACCCCCGCAGCTGCTTATAACATAAGGCTGTGACATAAAGTTTGACTAAAGGAGTAGGTAAGAGAATGTGTTACTATTTGTTTTTCTTTTTAAAATCTGCAAAGGCCCAGCAAGGCACATACTTGGTGTATGCTTCATTTAAGTTGTTTTTATCATTATCATGGCCATGGATGCAAGACAACAATACAAATGTCAAGATAACTGGTGATTAATGATCCTGCTGGAGAGCAATCCTTTGCCTATTGGTAGTTTTGAAATGCAGATACCCTGTATTTTATGTGCATAGCTCAGTGGGTTACTCCCTTTGTCACAGAGATTCTTGTGTTACTTGCAGTTCAGAAGTTAACATAGGACAGTGACCTATGAACTGTCATCAAAGAGCTGCACACAAGCATGAATGGTATAGTTAGAACTTCACTTTTTTTGTGTTACTATATAGTTAGAACTTCCCCGGTCTTTCATTATTTTAATGTTGCTAAAAAGAGTTTGGGCCGATATACATTTTTATTGTTAAAGCCAACCCCCAACCACTGGGATATGCTTTAAATCCCGAGTTTGTGCCTCCCCAGCCCAAACCCTCTTAAAATATACTGCCCACCAGCATGGATGACATGTGATTCCTACACCTTGTAATCCTCATTGGCTTATGTGACATTCCCTAGAGACTGATTTACATACTTGTATGATTCATTGTCTCTATAATATGTGCGTGAGGTAAAGTACTGTGACACCCTACACTGATATGAGTAGCGCTATACAACAAATGAAATGCATATGCAAGAGTGGCTACGGAGAGATGAAGGGCACTGTTGGAGGGTGATAGTAATGGTATTGCGGAGAAAGAAGTCATTGGTGGGGTGCCAAAAAAGACTTTCGCACTAGCGCTAAAGACGGCCCTGTCATGGTTTTTCGATTTTATTTAGTTAGCAGTCAGGTCATTAGGGCAACTGTGGAACATATTTTAAAGTGCGTGCTAATTACATTTACTGCTATATTCAAAGTTTTAAGTTTGAAGATGATTTTACTAATGCTTTTTACGGGAATAATGAAAGTGGAGTTGGATGGTGGCTGATATGGGACTGGGGCCCCAAGATCAGCTGTGAGATAAGGTGCACAGGAGAGGGATGGTAGAAAAGTGGATAATCGGGCCTTGCCTGTTGTAATTTGAGGGTTTGCACTTAGGTCCAGATATTGCTTTTACTTTCAAATAACTCTCCACATGCTCTGCATACACACAGAATCGATTTCATTGTATCATCGTGACTGTTTGCAAGTAGATATGATGTAATCTAGGGCTTGTAGGCTACCACAAGAAGCGACGAATTGGGCCCGCAGTGGCCCACCCAAATGCACCCTTGGCCCACCCAAATAAAAATTCCTGGAGCCGGGCCTGCAACAAGGCCCACAAGGCTTAGATGGTCTGCCAATCACAGGCGCTTCCAATACTCCCTTTGAGGAAGCGCTGCACTCGGAAATGAATGGAGAACAAAGTCTCCTGGCGGGTCAGGGGGCGATGGAAGATGCGAGCTGGGTTGATTTTGTGGTGTTGAAAACCCTCCACATAAATGAGCCTTCCCCAGGGAGTCTTGAGTCTGCCGCGCAGCAGGCGGCCCTGCAGGATCGTGGCTGATAAAATGAAAGCCTCCTCCAAGCTTCTCACCGGCCTCTAGTTTGGTCCCTCGCCATCTGCCCGACTTCCTGGGAGGCCACCACAGCTCACCGTCCACAGCGGAGCAGAGGCTCACTTCTAGCCAGGGAGACTGCACGGCCACCTCTGTAACCGATTGCTTCCGCTCATGCCGAATGTGTTGGCCACTGCAGACAACCCCCCTCTCCTAGACTGGCACCCTGGCTGGGGGCAGGTGATGTGGCCGATGGCCCATCGTCACCTCAGTTCCCTTAGAGCAGAAGCAGCTATGTGCTTTTTTCCGACCCCAATCAAGCCGTGGCCCTGAGGCTATAGTTGGCTGGGGAGGGTGTGAGTAAGAGAAGGGGCCTCGCTAAGGGCCTTTTGCTGGCACCTCTCCACTGCAGTATCTTTCAGGCCTTGATGGGTTTGAGTGTGTTGGGGGGATATGTTTGCATAGGCCTCGCTATGAAGCACCTTTCTGAGCGAGGAGAATTGAGAGGCTGTAATTTTAGGGTCAGAGCTGCAGAATTGGGAACTATGCAAATGGGTTTGAGACCTACCTCAACTCAACATCCTGTAATTCTGGGCAAATTACTTAATTGCCCAAGGACTAAAATAAAAATGAATTTGATCTTCCGTAATCAAACACAAACTAACAACATTTATAAAGCACAACACTGTCACACCTAGGGGTATCTGGGCGCTGTTTCTCCGAAGAGCCAGGTTGCTCTCTAGCGCTGGTGGAGGCTTATAGTTGGCTGGGGGGAGTAAGGGAAGGGGCTTCGCTTGAGGGCCTTTTGTTGGCACCTCCACTGAAGTATTTCTCAGGTCTAGGTTTGGTGGGGGGGGGGTGTTATGTGACTGGTGCTCATATAATGGCTGCCCTTGGACCGAAATCAAACTATATAAAACTGATAAAATAATAACCTTCTGTTTGCTCGTTTCAAGCTTCTGCAAATGCAGGATCATAATGAGAGGATTCTTCATACAATAATAAAAACGTGCCTTTGTTTAGTTTTAACTGTCAGTCACCGATCATTTAAAGCAGCTTTAGACCACATTTTATACTGCTTTCACCTTGCATTCATTGTTAAAAGTACACTTTGATCAGAGTAGAAAATCCCAGCTGTGGGTGATTATCTCCATTTTTGTACTGACCTGGACATTAAAATACCGGTAATGCATTTAAAAAAACGGCCAGGTGGCAGATAGCCAGATCAGGAGTTGTGGCCTTTTGTGCCACTTTATTGCACTTGGCTCGCCCAACCAAAATGTAGTGCTTCTAGTTTTCACCAATGTTTTTGGTGCTATGAGTTTTAAAATTTATAATTTATCAGACATTTCTCTAAAAATGAGCCCAATGAGACTAGGAAAATGCTGTTTCATGGATGGGTGTGATCCGGGAATGTGGGCCACTTTTTTGGGGGTTCCTGGACCGAATTGTTATCCCAATCCGACTCTAGGTGTGGTGAGCATGGCATGATCGGACGATCAGCTGCCTCTGGGTGTTTGTTATAGCGTCAAGTCCTAGGTTGTCTGAGCCTTAGATAGAGGGGATAGTTAGTAATGGCCCAAGCGTAGGGGAGCGTGATGAAAGACACTTCAAAGGACATTGCAGTCTACCGGTCAGAAGCCACCATCCACCTGCAGCAGGGGTGGTTTATCAGTGGCACGTCTTGGCAGTGCAGTGGGCACTAACGCAGGTGCTGCTTGCTGCCAGGGTGAGACCACCCCATGCAGTGTAGGCTGTCTGCAGTGCCAGGTCTTCCAGGTGCTGCGTGACAAGCCTTGTGAGGGTCATGGTAGCAAAGAGCCCCTGCATAGGGCTGCTGGACTCTGCTTCATTGGCAACTGCTGTTGGGATCTGATGCCAGCTGTGAATGATATCACACTGTAGGGCGCTGGTACTGCTTGTAAGAGGGTGTCGCCCTGGTTAGAGATGGTGACTGAAGGTTTCTGTCAACCAGCCACAGGGATCTGTTCAGGACTCAGCTCACACCTGGAGCTCTTGTCCGATCTTAGGACTGTTGACACTGTTACTGAGTCCCCCGGTTGGTTCAGCCTGACTGGCCTCCCAGTCCAAATCCACAGCCTCTTTTCTCGCAGACCGAACCCCATTGATTAACCTTCAGCACCCATTCTGTGTTGAACCACTACACCTGGCCGTCCTAGTGCCACTGGAGGTGACCTGCTGATCCTGCCTTGGACCTTGCACCATACTCGCCTTAAGTCCAGAAGATTGGACTCGTGAGTCGCGGTATTGTACCTGATTGCCATATTTGTTTTTCCTCCCTTGGGCTAGCATTGCAGCTTCTGAAAAATCCACTGTTGACTTTTTAAATGTAAAAGTATTTCTCTTGCAGGACTTACTTACCTGATCGTATTGATTCTGGTACCTAAACATTATTTGTATAAATTGGTGTGGATCTCCTTAATACGTGTGCTTCATTTGTTGGCTGTGTGTGTATTTTGCAGCTGTCTAACACACCTGATAAGCCTATGGCTGCCCAACCACACTTCCCCCTATAAGAGCGCCTTGGAATTGCTAGAGCAAGCCTGTGTCCGCTCATAAGGGAATACCTGGACTCTCTGTACAATATACCTCTTTTTGGTATAGAATATAAAGAGCCAGCTTCCTACAATTACCTTGCTCAGTTGTATCTGTTTTCTAATCGCAGCACATTTGCTTCATAATAGAGCACTATAGTTGCAATAAATATTGTAGACTGAAATTGTCTTTCTTTAGCTTATTATGGACATGCATGAGTAGGAAGCAGAAGGTGCTCGGTTTCCACGGTTCCCATTGGAACTAGAGTGTTGTGTTCTAGGTTGCCAAATCACCTGTCGCTCTGGGAAGGGTAGGAGGGCAGGTGGGGCACTGTCGGCTAGTGGGATTTTGGCCCATATGTACTGATGTGGTATATCTGTAGTGTTGGACCCAGGCTTGGCGCTGTGAAAGGGGGAATGGGTGCACTTTCCAGTGTTGGGTCCAGTTGTGAAGGACTGAGTTCTTTCAAAGGCTGACTGGAGGTGTCAGATTAAAATGCTTAAATCGGGTACAGTGGGCTCAAGAATCTATGCCTGGGCCTGAGAAGAGACATGGAAAGTAGGATATTATCGGTCACTTACCAGTGGAATAAGAACAGTCTATGGGGCGGTCTGGCTGGGCTGAAAAATATCCCAGTCTCTAGAGGCTGCGGTAAAAGATTCATGTGGCCCGGAAGCATGTGAACCCACTGTACTGTGCATGGATGTCTTTGAGTTATTGGGGAAGGAGGGGAAACGGGGCAGAAATAGTTGTCATTCCACCATGTACCCTTTACGAGGCCTGACGTGTTGGTGAGTGTTTTAGTAATGCATGTTCCGGGGCAGTCACCTTGAAGGAAAGAGATTATCTGCTGAGATTTGAGGCTCTCTCTTTGTGTTTGGAGCTTGTTGCATGTGGCTTTGGTTGTGTGTCCTCTAGAAAAGGAGTGAACACTTTGCTCTCTTTTCCAGTGGTCCCAAGTGGATGACTGGAAGGCAGCCAAGTCCATTTTCAAGTTTTCAGCCAGAGATATTGATGGAAATGAGATGCCCCTGGATAAATATAATTTAGTAGGAACTGTACTCCTTCCGCTCTTAGGACTTGCTTCTCACATCTGCCTGAAGTGGACAGACTCATGCTGATGGTTCTGAGCTCGGTATTCTCGTCAGCCACCTTACGTTTCACAGAGTGCTTAGAAGAGCGTTTAAGCCCCCCACCAGGGCTTCATTATTTTCAATCATCCCATCTCAATTGCCCCTGCCTCTTTGTCCATGGAGTCAGTAATCATTACTTGTCTCTAGTGGTTACACAGACCCCTCCATGTCCATCTTCTTTCTCCCCTCAATCACATTTTGGCATTTTTGATTCCATTAGACCAGTGGTTCCCAATCTGTGCGCCGTGGCACCCTGGTGCGCCGTCATAACTAGCCAGGGGCGCCACGCACCAAGCATGCAGTTTGGGAACCACTGCAAGATGCAAGCCTATGAAAAGTATGCGATCGAAATGTAGTGCTGCAGATAATGCAGTATTCATTACTATTTGTCGGCCAGTTAAGTAAATAATGTACACAGGATAAAAGAAGGCACAGCAGGGAAGACCACATGGACACGCGTTTCCCGATAAAAAGAATGGTAAAGGGTTACGTTATGGCCAATGCATTGTGAGATGAGGTGAGCAGTCAGGTGGCCTTTGCGATACAACGCTTGCTTCATCTGATTCTCTAGAAATTGCCAGGTGTTATCTGCCCTGTGGGCGACGGATGTGCCTCATTTCTTCCCCTTTACATCTGCATGTTTGGATATTTTCTTAGATCGTGTAAAACGATAAATCATGTATAACCCATTTAGTTAGGACCACTTGTCCTTATGCACAGAGGATTGTAATGTGGAAAACGCAGCCGTTGGTAATGAACATTTCCTGTAAACTGAACTAAAGCAAGCTGCCTTTCATCAGCTGTGTGATTAACGAGAACAAGCTCCTTGTAGCAGTGGCCAAGTAAATAGACACTTCCATACTGTGAACAAAGCCTTGTAATGCACTGCATAATATCTACCTCACTGTGATTTATGCACTCTATCCAGAATCATTGAGGCCAAACTGCTGTACGTTGAAGCGGTTGAATCTGCGTCCTATAAATCACCAAAACAAATCTGCAACTATGACCTTAGTAAAAAAAATGACATATTTGCTCTGTGTTTCCAAATTTCAGGAATTCACAGACAGAGGCTGCTGATAGTATTCTGCAGCAGGGGAATCACGTCAGATTCATGGATGCACCTTTATTCTCCCCAAGTGCATTGTTATGTTATTTTGGATTTGCTAATTTGACACGTGGCATTTATTGTTACTTGTGATGGTCTCATATGGCTAGCACCAGTTTGACAACAGAAGCACTTCTCTTGTGGCTGTGTCTGAGAGGGTAAAGTAATGGATCATAGCTGCCAAGTTTTCAGATTGCTGATGTGTGGGATTTCTATGGTTTGAATATTACTAGGTCTTTGGGAAGGGGTAGTGATCTTCGGAGTGTCTTAATCACTCCCGTTCTGTGTGTGTTAGAGGAAGCGAGAGAGAGAAGGAATGAAACAGAGAGGGGAACAGATAGTGCGTGTTACAAAGAGTGACCACAGGAGGGTTGAACAGAAATAGAGGATGAGTGCCTGGGTGATGGCTAGAAAGAGAGACGGCGGAAGACTAGATACAAAGATAAAAAAAGAGCAGCAAAGAGACAAGGGGAAATGGTGAGAGGAAGAGTGGAAAGAGATAAACAGAGGAGCAGAGAAAGAAGAAGAGAAAGGGTGACAGAGGAAGTGCGAAAGGGAGATAAATTAATATATAAGAAAGGGGAAATGAGTAGAAAATACATGAAAACTAGCCCCCTGCTTGTAACAGCACATGTGTCAAAGGACACGGCCTGCAAAGAAAGCTGGAAAAAAAGGCGACTGGTTGGTTGTTTTAGAAGGCATATTCAGTTTGGCGACCCTACCTGTTTAAATGCTTGAATTCAATGTTACCTCATTTGTGTGGCTACATTTCTTCCAACACCCACACAATGTTTGTGGTGACCTGTGGCGCATATTTGGCTTCCTGAAGTTATAAAGTACATCTTCCCAAAGTAAATTAAGTCATTTTTCTTCTTATAAAAGAATTGACATTTATTGTGTGTGATAAATGTCCCAACTGAACCTAGGTGTTCCATCCCATTCTACACTACAGGAGTACCCCATGACTGTTAAGCATGTCATGGGGTACATGACCCAACTTTATCCCAATTATTTTCATGGAGAAAAGTGTAAGTACTCCCGAGGCCATCCACCCGCAAAAATAATTAGCATAATAGGGAGCCACGGCCAACGGCCAATAAGCCAAGGGAGCCATGGGTTGAAAAAGTTTGGGAACCACTGCATTAGACCCTTCATCATCTTTCATCTGCCGGAGTCAACCAGCTCCTGCAGGGCTCTGCTGGTGACTCTACATCCTCTGCAGACTTCTTTTTTCCCTGCTCTTATCTGCCTTTCCCCATCACTAGCAGGAGACCTATAGACCTAGAAGACCCCATGCTGTCTCTCTTTTACAGAGTGGGTGGAGTTCCTCCTGCTTCCATTCAAACATCACACAGAACACTCTCTGATTCTCTTGCTGATACTTTAGGACCAGCTGCACCTACCTGAACCTTTTATAAAGAGCTTGACATGGTCCCTCTGCTCTTCTGGTGGTGCAGCTACAGGCAGTATACCTAGGAAAGGAAACTGCAGCACAATTAACCCCTGTATACAAGGGCATGTTCACGCTACTCCTGGGGGCAGCTGAAGCTCTTCAAACAGGATTAAAGGTTCTGTACTCTCCTCCACTAGAGTCAGGGTACTGTGTCCATGCTCTCCTGGATGCTACTCTTGGTTCTCAAGTAGACCACAAGGTTCATAGACAGCCTTTTCCCTTAGAGTGGCCACGTTGCATTGTGTTGAGATCGGAACATCCCACATGAGCCAGAAAGGTTATCATCTTTTCTTATTGATTGAGGAAGATTCTTTGGTTGGAAAGGTTGGGATTCGCATGTTGTTGGAGTAGTTTTGAGTAACGCAGCTTGAGAATATGCTCTGTTGAAAGTAAATAAACCTGTTGAAATAAATCAATGCTTCAGATTAATTTAAATGGCAACCTGATTAGGACAAAACATGTTTTACCTCAGGTTGTGAATCTGTGGGCCGCATACCTACCACTAATGGAGGTCAGGATCTCCTTTTTGTCTGTATGCTACTTCCAGGGGCGCACAGCTCTTGTGCTGGTGCCTGTGTACACTGCTGGACCGAAGAAGTCAGAAGTATGAAAAAGTATGCAGAGGTTAGGGGCACTGCTCAGCCTGGCTCCCCACCCTCCATGGAGAATTTGAGGAGGGCTGCAGTACATGAGGAATGGATGTGGAGGTGCACATTCTCTATTTGTCTTCATGTAGCCCAAATAGAATGCCTCCAAAAGAAAAGACGGAATTTCATAAAGTGCTCAAATTTCAGAAACCCTTTAACTTTGCAAAAATGCAGTATTAGCAGCAAGGAACATCCAAATGCACATTGTGTCAATCAGCCTCTTTGTATAGTATTTAAATTCTAATATTATTGGCAGCATAGCCACCTTGGTATTTACAATGTGGCTGTATTAGGCACCTACTGTATGAAAGATTACTCCTGCATTGCTTGTGGATGTGATTCGTCATACTTAGTAGAGCGAAGAAGGAAGAAACTATGCCAAATCCTTGGTGCCAGCAGTTCTCCCATTCTATTGCTTCATCTTCTTTCCATTATACTTCTGTTGTAAAGGAAAGCTGGGTGCTGTATTGCATTGATACTGCAGCACGCGGGTGGCATGAAGCAAATATCTTGTGCACTGTTGGGTACTATTTTGGAAGGCTAAGATTCATTTGATGTGTGGAGATATATTGTGAGCACCACCTGAAATGAGAAGCTGCTGTCCTCCTCCTTTGTATTATTCCCATTCTCTGAGAATCCACTAGGTAACATCTACGCTGTCATTAAGCACGAGGATACAGAAAGGGAGGATGTAAGACACTCACATGCACACCCACAAACTACCACCCTGAAATCTCACACCACTGTGCCATGGTCCCCTTCTTGGTTGCAAACTGACACCTCTTGGCGATGCCGGGCAATCCATATGTAGACATGCTCTCCAAGATTCCCCAGCTACTGGTGCACATGCCTCATTTCCAGAACGGGGGCACACTGTACACAATGCATACAAGAACGCCTTTACTAAGCAATCTCCCAACACCAAGAGATTGCACAGGCCACTTTGACAAGCCAACTTATAATGGCCGAGCCTGTGCCTGGATGGTGCTTCTTTATTGATCCCTAAAATACTATTAAATTCTGGAGTGAATATGTTAACCTAATTTGATAGCTTAAGATGTACATTCCTAGTGCCCACTTTGTCTGTACTTATACTCTTTATTAAGGATTCTATGAGACGTAAATGGATGTGGGTGACAAAGGAAGAAGACTGATGAGAGAAGTAACCAGAGGGACAACACAGATGAGAAAGTGGAACTAGGCACTATACAAATGGGAGAGGTGAGTGAGGAAAAAGCCAAATGAAAGACATGTGAGGCATGAGATGGAGAAGAATGGAACAACCACCGGTCAGATGAGGGCTGGCCAAGACATGCACTGGATGGAAAAGCAGAAGACTAGCACAATCTGGATACAAGAGGGTAGCAAGATTAAAAAATAAAACTTTAACTTCTGCTCCCCTTTAAAATGTATCTCCTAGCAGTATAGTACGATTACAAGGCATATTAATGTAACTAAGCTGACCTGTACTAGAACTAGGCTGTTTGTTATAATCTTCTGCATTACCTCGGAGACTGGGGGCTTATTTACAAGCCCCTTGCGCCGGCCGGTGCGTCACATTTTCCCATGTTAAAAGTGATGCACCGGCGGCGCAAGGGGCTTGTAAATAAGCTACTAGGTTTCTATGACATAAGCTTTTACGTCTACTTTAATGATGAATTAGTAGTGTAATTTAATGTGTAATTATGGAATTACCTTGTTCAATGAAATATAATCAAAAGAAAAAGATGAATGGCACACAGTAGATGAGACTGCACATGCTGAATGAAAGAGGAGACTAAAGAATTAGGCTGGTGAGAAAAGGGTGTGGCACACATGCGAAGAAATTATGTAGTAAAGCGCAAGTCGAATGATGGAGGAGGCCAAGACCCACACAGATGAGTGGATCAAGGCACAGAGCAGATGAGAAAAGCAAGTGAGGCACAATTCATATGATGGAAAAGAGCAAGACACAAAGCAGATAAGGGGAAGAGAAAAGGGATAATAAGAAGGTGCCGGTGCCTAATATGG
This sequence comes from Calotriton arnoldi, assembly GCA_963921515.1. Classification (NCBI taxonomy): domain Eukaryota; kingdom Metazoa; phylum Chordata; class Amphibia; order Caudata; family Salamandridae; genus Calotriton; species Calotriton arnoldi. The sequence continues at coordinate 292,223 of CAWUFW010015198.1, read as the reverse complement.
ACAATGGGTCTGAATGCGCCACAACCCAGATGAGGAAGAGAACCAGGATCAGAGAAGAGATTGAGACTTGATGTGGCTGAGAGTCAAGCCAGGTACTATGCTGATGAGAGAGGGGAGCAAGCAAAGGTAACTGAGCATAATGCAGATGAGATTGGACCAAGAAATGCAGTTGAAGACACAGGAGGCGGAGCCATAAAATGGATGCTGGCGATGAGAAAGATTCATATCAGGTGAGCGGGGTGCAGGGAAGAAGATGGAAGAGAGTGGGAAACAATGTCCAAGACAGACGAAGGGGGGACATGGTACACAATGAATGAGAAAGGGGACAGAAGAACAACACAGATGATGTAGGAGAGCAAGACATAAGGTGGATGAGAGAAGAAAATGTGGTCCAAACCAGTGAGACAGAGAGGCGGGAACAAAACCTGATAGGAGCAGCAGCTAAGCCACATAATAGATGAAAGTAAAATGACGCACAAGATGGATGAATGAGGGGTATGAGCACACGGTTGATGAGAGAAGTGAGGGAGACATGCTAGATGAGAGAGAGTCACAAACTAGATAAGGGCAGAACAAGAGACAGGAGGGATGAGAAAGGACCAAGGCACGTACAGTATGGAAAAACTGGAAAGCTGCACAATATAGATGAGAGAGGGGAGCAGAACACAAGCTGGATGAAGATTAACCTCAATTAGTTTACAAAGAGTCACTTACACTGTTCAAGAAGCCAGGGACATTTACAAAGGACTTAATTTACAGAAAAGTAGCCTGTGGAGTACACCCCACTACTTTCACTACATTAACATTGCCATTACTGAGAATGTGATGGCAGAGCATGATACTAGATGAAACGAGGGTAGTTCAAAGGTATGCACTAGTTTTCTGAAAGTTACTACATTTACTACAATATTATTTAGGTTTATTGTTTCCTAAATGTTACAGAATTCGTATTTTTAATTCTACTTTCATTGAAAGATTGGGATAGAATTAGTATTAGGGTGAGCTTGCTTAATTTTTTAAACCAAATTAAATTAAAATTATTTTAGGTTTACTATTCGAGGTTAGCTTACAGTAATTTAGTCAATTTAATTTAATATTACAAAGAGAAACCATTAGGAACACTAAATGAATACTTATGTAACTAAATTGTATTTAATTCCACTCAATTTAGAGTATAGAAAGCGAATTTTAATGTTGGGTAAAGATAAAACTAATTTAGTAGATTGTATTTAACACCAATATATTTTACGTAATTGTATTTAATAAAAGGTTAGTGTATTAAATAATTTAAGGTAATATACAAAATCTAGTTATAACTTTATTTAGCATTCGGATAAGATTTACCTTTAGATCTGTTTTTAATTTAATAACATTAAATGACATCCAATTAATTTTATTTTGTTTAAAGTTTGGATGTGGTTATTTTCAGAGTTGGGTAAAGGTAGCTAATTTAATTTCATATATTTAAATGTATATAATCAGATTTCATTTATTTGTAATTAATGTAGTATTAGCTATCAAGTTAACATTTACTAAAGTGAATTTATTTTAAATATGTTCAAATCATGGTAGGGGTTACTACTAGGCATGGTTTTGGGTTACGTATTTAATTCCATTTAGTGTAAGGGCTAGTGTTACTTTTGTAGCTAGAATGGATGTAAGGGGGGTCAAAGAAGAGAAGAAATTAGAATATAAGAAAGGGAACAAAGGCAGGAAATGGATATTTAACTGGTGCAAAGCCCAAGCCAAATGAGGCATAAAATGGATGAAAGAAGGATCAGAGCCACAAGGCAGATAAGAATTCTTTGAAGGAATATACTTCTAAGAAAAGGGGTTTATGGATAGTTATAGGATGGTAGCTGTATTACAATATAATTTATTTAATGTACTGAAACAAGGCTGTATATGTTATAAATAACCTCTTTTATTCACCTTAATGAGTTTGTAATTCTAAGTGTTTAGTTATGCTACCTTCAATAACGTAAGAGCAATATTAATTATTAAAGGGCAATATATGTTGCTAAATAGTTATCTTTGTATTTCTCTCATTTTAAATGTGTATATTTAACTATAAAAAGGCAAAGCAAAATAGTGGAAGACAAATGGTAGTAATTGGTGACCACAAAGCGAGTGCAACTATGATTAAGATGAAAGAGAGGGGACCAGGGAAAGAACTGTATGACAGGAGAGAAAGGAACAAGGCTGGTAAGAGAAGGAAGCAGCATGCAAGCCGAATTAAAGTACTGAGCGAGGACGAAGCTGGACAAGAAAGGGAAGTGAAACACCCTCTGGGTGAGTGATAGGTGGGAGGTGCAGGATGGTTGTGATCAGGCAGCAAGGACCCAAGAGGAAGAGGAAGTAAATGCTGCACACTAAGTGAGAAGGGATAAAGGCACAATATAGATGGGCGGTGACCAAGACATAAGCCAGGTAACAGGGAAGGAAGGCACAGATCAGTTGAAAATGCACAAGTAAAGAAGGATGATGAGAGAAGTATCAATAGAGATAACTGATGTGAAAGTGTCACAGACCACAAGATGTTTGCAGAATGAGAGGGATGCCTTGTAAAACACTTTAAAAAAGGCTCTTGAAGGATAAGGGAGGGAACAAGCAAAAGAGAGAACTGGCAAGACAATTGGGTGGTTGAGGGGAGCATGGGCAAGATGGATAAGAGAGAAGCAGTAAAGCATAAGCCAGAACAGAGAGAAGACTGAATCAGCGCAAAAAGCTTGGTGCTAGCCAGAGCCGAGAGCCAGATGAGAGAATGGAGCAAAGCATGTGCTAGATGAGATAGGAAACCAAGGCCAAAGTCAGATGAGAGAGGAGCATGAGGCAGAAATAAAGAGGATTGATAGAGATGAAGACTAAGAGAAGGGGGCACAGCTAAACATAGACAATAGAATGAAACAAGGTGCAAGCAGAATGAGAGAGGGAAGTGAGACACTGTAAAAGGTGAGATAAAGAGACAAGTCCTAAGAAATTGAGGACCAATGCCAAAGCCAGGTGAGAAAGCAGAGCAAAGCTTAGAATGGATAAGAGAGAGAATCAATGCAGAAAGTGGAAGAAATATTGAACAGAGACATTGTCTGGATTTGCGAAGGGAGTTAGGCACAAGTCAGATGAAAAAATTGAGTAAATCATGAAGCAGATGAGAGGGCAACAATCCACTAGTTGAACATCAGAGGAACATCAAAAAAGACCAAGGATGGAGCGGTCTGTTGTGCACTATAACTATGAGAGTGCCATGAAGCATAAGGGGGATGAGCGAGTTGCAAGGCACAAGTCAGATGAGCGGGTGAAATGAGATCAGAAAAGGATGGGCGAAGGGATCAAGGGTCAATGTGGATGAGAGCCAAACAAGGTACAAGATTGATGTGAGAGGGGATCAGGCACAAGGCAGGTGAAAGTGAGTTTTTTTGCCTCAAACGCATGGTTGCACCCGACACAAACCAATGACAAAGTTCAAGATCTTCACGAACAACGCTGCCTTAATTCATGGACATGGAGATAACCATAAGGATGCATGGACTGTTGCTTTGAGTTTCTAGACTGTGGTCAATGAAAATATTACATGAACACTTATATTGTGTTTAATAAACATGTATAATGTTTTTATTTACTGCATTGACATCAAGGATGGTATGTGAAGATAGGGAGTGGTATACACGGTGCTGACACATTATTAAACACATAAAAGATAGAAAGGTTGACGATATGATTTTGGTTTCACTACTCGCTTTTATGGTTTTTTAACACAGTGGTTTTGATCGCAAGGATTCGTGGGAGATGTAGTTATTGTGGTTACAAGGTAGGAATCTGGTTGCCGCTAAGGACGAATTAGATCTCGCAGGGTTCAGTCGTAAGTAATTTCATCTGACTGAACCTATGCCATTGGTTGAATCAGCATCGAGGCAATGTTTAAATTGGGCACTTAGGAGAAGTTTAGGTCAGACGGTAGACATTAAAAAAGGAGAGCACTGAGTAGCCAGAACGACACTTGAATCATAAGCAGGTAACCTTTTTTTCGTCTAACAATGAATCCGAGGGACGTCACGATGTTAATTTGGAATGATTTTCAGTACACAGTAGGGGTCGGGGTTAATTTCAGCATAAGGTTCATTTAAAGAACATTAGGCAAATCGAGTTGATATTTAGCAATGCGGGTAGAATGGCAGGTTAAGCATCGAGGATGGAGTGGGGGAGGTCTCCGCTTGCGGTAAATTCGTGCAATGGATAGAACTTTACGTATACATTGATTGAATTCCTGTTTTTGTAATTATTTAGGGGTTATTGGGCAGTGTCATGTTTCACATATCGTTTGTACCATTGGTGAATGTATTTAAGTAAAATTAGTAGAGTGCTCAAGGACAGTAGATTAACATGGTTTTTATGTCATTTTCATATTTAAACAGCTTCCCCTGACGAAGGGCACAAAAATAGCTCGAAATGCATTGGGAATAAGTTTTTAGCTGTAAACATGAATTAAAGTCTCCTCGTGATGTGGTAAGAGACCTGGATGGGCACAACCGCCTCATGTGAAGCAATATGGGCCTTTTGGACAGTGTTATCGTGATCAAGAAAGTGAAGTTGGAGAAATTGAAAAAAGATACAATAAACTTGTTGAAAACGAAAAAAGTCGTGCATTGACTCTTTAAAGCTGTGCGATTGGGCCAGCAGCACCGTGTAGTTGCTTACTGTCCTCTGTAGGTGAAAGTGAGTTGCCAAAAAAGAGGGAAGACCAAGATAAGATGGAGGTGATATAGGCACAAACCAGATGAGATGCCCAAAATGGTCGTGCTCAGAAGTGGTGTCAAGGGGGTTGAACACTCCTGACTCCTCCTCTGGAGCATCACCACCCATACCTAAGTTATCCTGCCCCGCAGGATTTTGGAGGTCATCCTGCAGGAGCATCTCTAAGAGAGGCTATTTGGTAGGGTTGCTACCAGTCTTAAGTTTCCTAGACACACACAGGGTCCTAAGTTCCTGGAACCTAAGATCAATGTATCTAGAGGGCTGCTGTGGGGACCAGGCGACGCTGAGAAAGACCAGGAGCTGTATACGAGCTGTCCCGCGTCGGTGTCTAGGTGCTCGGTGTCTTACGGGAGCGCCAATAAGCCTTGGTAGCTGCAACTGGTGTGGATAACAAGATGCAATCGTTTGAACCAGCAAGGTCCAAGGGACTCATCAAGTGCAGGAGAGTGGGGGCAGGCCCAGAGAAAGCAGGGGAGCCCACCAATGCAGGAGAAGACCTTCGAGAGGACACCCAGGCCGGAGGCACCGGAGTCGCAGAAGGACCGCAGGCAGCTCACCAAAGAGATGGAGGCCTGCGGTGCAAGGGATGTAGTGAGGACGCTGATCTTCGAGGGATGAAGTGCCGGATGCTGGAGCTTTTTGTAGCCCAAAGATCTCTGGAGTGCAGAGCCAGCAAGCCTTGGCAACAGCAAGTCTACTCGGTGCGCAGGAGTTTGGTCCCAGTGGCTCCGACAAGAAATACTGTACTCCAAATGGCAAGGAAGACAGGTCAGGCCTTTGGAGAGCCACAGAATCACCACCTGTGTTGCTGGGCCTCAGGACAGCAGACCGTTCAGCTTTGTTATGGTGCCTGCAGATGCAGGGTAGTTACTCCTTCATTCCAAGGGAGATTTCTTTGGATGTCCTTGATGCCCACTGGTCTTCTGGGTAACCTGAGCAAAGCACAGATGAGGCAGAAGACTTGCAGAACAGCGAGACCAGGAGCAGCGAGTCTTCCTTCATGCAGTCTCGGTTCACAGCGAAGCCCAACAAAGTCCAAGTGTCTACACAGTCGAAGAGTGTCTTGGTTTCAGAGGTGAGTCTTGTTCCATGACGGATCTGAGGACCCACCTACGGGGAGCCCTTAAATACCCAAGGAAAGGGTTGGAATTACTCTGGGATCCCTCCCAGAGGAGTGGCTGGACAGAGTGAACCCAAGGAAAGGGTTGGAATGACTCGCGGATCCCTCCCAGAGGAGTGGCTGGAAAGAGTGGAGGATACTCCCCTGTCCTTTGTCCAGTTTCGCGTCTGAGCGGAAACCAAGGATTCCTGAGCTGGCTCAAACTGGTGTATGCAAGGAGGGCACGAATGTGCCCTTCAATGCAGTCTGGTGGTGCTGGAAAGCACCCCCACCCTAGCCCAATACACTAAGTCCTGTCTGGGATGTGGTCACACCTCCCTGTGACTGGAAACCTATTGTTCTACCTTCCCCTGCTCGAGCTCAGCTCAGCAGCAGGAGGGCAGAACAGCGTCTGTGGTCGGCAGCAGCACTAGCTTGCTGGCTGACCCTGAAAGGCTGTAACCGGGAGTACAGGGGGCTCCCCTAAGGGGCCCCCAGTACTTGTGATCTTACATCCAACATCGGAATCGGTGTTGTGGTATGATTCCAACATGTTTGATGCCAAGCATGACCAGGTTCGATGCAGCCAATATATAGTTAGACTTTTCGTAATGACTGATGTCCACTATATGTCTTAAAATGGCTGACCACACTTACAAAGCCTGTAGAATCAACTCTGGGGTTAGTAGGGGTGTCCTGCTCATGAAGGTGCACCCTCACGCTTATAACAAAGCACCCTGCCCTCAGGACTGAAGGGCCTACCATAGGAGTGAATTAAGGTTTTGAGTGTAGTGACCTCAGATATAAGGAAACGTAGAACTGTCGTGAGAGGTGCAAGCACCACCTCACACAGACTGCAATGGCATGCCTGTATTCTGAGTTTAAGTGGACTCCCATGGGTGGCACAATACATGCTGCAGCCCCTGGGAGCCCCCTGGTGTACCTATGCCCCTGGGTAGCTTAGTACCATATATTAGGGACTTATAAGGGTATACAAGTAGCCAATTGTTGCAGTACAAAAGTACTTACCAGAGCCATTTTGGGAAGGAGAGCTCAGATGCTGGGTTCCGAGTTAGCAGGATCCCAGCAAACTACAGTCAAAACACACTGACACCAGCCAAAAAGTGGTGGTAACCACGAAAGCAGATCCCACTTTCTTTCAACATGTTTGTTCCAGGCACTGATATTCTCAGCTGGATGCATGCCTTTGATCTTGCATATAAGGCTCAAATTCTGAATGGTCAGTCAAGAGCAGTGACTCTACTAAGTCGCCTCCCTCGGGAATGGACTGAAGTCATTGACAGGATTTCTAAGAAAGACAGTCTGACATATGAGTGCATGAAGAATGCTTTGATTAGGTGGTTTGTATTGAAACCAGCCCAATACTTGCAGAGGTTCTATGAGAACAAGAAGGTGGATGGAGTTCCTTTTGGAGATTGGGTCCATGGCATTGTGAGAAACTGGAATGAGTGGGGTGGAAGCAAATGATTACCAGTCCCTAAATCAGGTGATGATAGCAGAGCATCTCCGGGAGTTGTTCTCTAACCAACTCAGTTTTTGTTCTGACCTTGCTGAGAGGGATCCCGAGAAACTTGCAGTGTTGGCAGATAAGTGACTTGCCAACAGAGTGAACAAGGGGCATGGGAAACACAGTTCCAAGCCCAAGGGGAGAAGAACTCCCAGCAGCCTGGCCCTAAACCAGAATGGAAGGGCCAGAACAGTTCCCCAGGCTCTTGGCCAGGACAGCAGTCTAAGGGGAAGAGGGCCTCTAGTCAGCACCAGAAAGGGAAAGGAAGGAAGGGTTCTTTCACTCCCAAGGTGATTAAATGCTATAAGTGTCACAGAGAGGGACACTTGAAGCCGGATTGCCCAATAAAGGGCGCAGTGCAAGTGGCACCTGTGATAGTAAGTGTGCTTTCAGTGGAGGCAGACATGAAGGAAGACTTAACTGAGTTTAACTTAGTCACCAGGGACATCTGGGAACTGGACCTACAACCCCTTAAGCATATTCACCCTAACTCAAGGGGGTATAAGAATGTGGCAAGTATCAATGGAAGGAAGGTTCCTGCCATGGGGGATACTGGTACCCACAAGACTATGGTTGAATGGAAAGATCTCAAACTTGGGGAGCTCATCCCTGGTTTCAAGGGTTATGGACTTGTGGCTACCGGTGATGACTTGGAGGACCCTCTTCCCAGAGTGGAGGTAGAGATGAATGGCAAGAAGGCCATGGGCATTGTGGGAGTGCAAGTAAAGCTGTGCGCCGGGTAGTTCCTGGGGAATGATCTGGTTGAACCTGTGTTAGTACCAGGACCTGAGGCCTATATGGCCTGGATTTCATCAGCTGTGCTCAATAGGGCACAGATGGTAAAACCACTTCTTGGTGAGGTGGGGGCCACTCTAGTAGACACTAGAGAGGAATAGGCTGGAACAAGAACTAAGGACCGATTCTGAGAAGGCACCTTTCCTGTAGTCCGCAGCTCCATTTGGAGAGGAGGGTCAGCATCCAGAGGAGGATATGGTGTCAGAGGCTGGGTCCTTGTCAAAGCTGCTGGTGGCAAGAGGCCCGTCCCGTGAGGAGTTTTTTAAGGCACAGGCTGAGTGTCCTAAACTTGTTGGTCTGCGGAAGACTGCTCAGAAACAAGTCTCTAATGCAGTAGTCAGAAAGCACAGGGTGTCTTAAGAAGATGGACTCCTTTATAGTGAGCTCTCTTACCCAGAGCCAGAAGCTAGCAAAAGGTTGGTGGTTCCTCACGTGCACAGGAATTTCCTGTTGCAGCTAGCACATGAAGTACCCTTAGCCGGTCACTTTGGCATCAAAAAGACAAAGGGCAGGTTATCATGTCTGTTTTACTGCCCAAGAGTTGGTCAGGATGTGGAGAAGTTTTGCCGTATCTGTCTGGTCTGTCAGGCCAGTGACAAGTCTGGTGGCCAGAGGAAGGCACCCTTTGTGCCTCTACCTTTTGTGGGGGTACCCTTCGAGAGGGTGGGATTGATATAGTTGATCCTTTGGACCCTTAATCCTCCTCAGGCAACAATTACATTCTTGTTGTGGTGGACCATGCCGCTAGGTACCCTGAGGTGATGGCTTTAAAGAACACTAATGCCAAAGTGGTAGCTAGGGATCTTTTCCAGGGTTGGATTCCCGCAGACGGTGGTTACTCATAGGAGAACAAACTTCATCTCGTGTTACATGAAGGCCATGTGGGAAGAGGTAGGTGTGACTTAACACTTCTCCACTGCTTACCACTCCCAGACCAATGGTTTGATGGAGCGCTTCAATAAGACCCTAAGGAGCATGATGGGGCTGTCTGATCCCCTCAAGAGGAAGTGGGATCTCCTCTTGCCATACCTGTTGTTTGCTCACAGGGGGATACAACAGAAAGGACTTGGGTTCAGTCCCTTAGAACTTCTTTTTGGGCATCCTGTCTGAGGACCCCTGACTTTGGTCAAGGAGACTGGGAGGGCAACCCTAAATCCCCTACCCATGGTGTGGTGGACTATGTCCTGGGCCTCCGTAGAGTAATGGCCCAGCTTATGAGTAAAGCAAAGAATAATCTTCAAGCCAGTCAGGAGCTGATGGAGTGGTATGACCAGAAGGGTATGCTGTACCTAGAAGTGTGGGTCCTAAAGCCGATTTGTCCCCTGGCTCTAGAGGACAAGTGCCACCTGAACAGCAGGTGCAGTGTAAAGAGCTGCTGGGGAGATTTTTCCATCTCTTTTCAATTACCCCTGGGCTGACGCCTGTCTATGTTCATAGCCTAGACAAAGGGGGCACCCTGCCTGTTAAAAGCAAGACGTACAGGATGTCAGACCAGGTCCAAGAGTGCATCAAGAATGAAATGGTCAAGATGCTGGACATGGGTTTTTTTGAGACCTCCGGTAGTCTCTGGGCCAGCCGAGTTCTGTTAGTGCCTAAGCAGGGGTCAGCTCACCTGCACTTCTGTGTGGACTATTGCGGTCTAAACACTAATGCCCATCCTATTCCCTGAGCTGATGAGCTGGTGGATAGGTTGGGTGTCGCAAAGTACCTTAGTACTTTTGATCTACCAGCTGTTACTGGCAGATTGCCTTAACCCCTGATGCCAAGGAGAAAACAGCATTTTCAACCCCAGGGGTGCGCTACCAATTTAAAGTTATGCCTTTTGGATTGAAGAATGCCACTGCCAGTGCCTAGTCAACCATGTATTGTCAGGGCTGGAAGAGGTCTGTGTGGTGTACCTGGATGACATTGCAGTGCTCAGTACCTCCTGGGAGGACCACATGGAACATCTGAGGCAGGTGTTGGTGAGGATGCAGGGGGCCAAACTGACCTTCAAGGCAACCAAGTGTCAAGTTGGACATTCCTCTGTTTATCTTGGACTTCAGGTGGATAATGGGAAGGTTCGCCCCCTGGAGACTACAGTCCAGGCGGTGTTGAACTGGGAGATTCCCACTACCCAGACCCAGGTAAGGGCCTTACTGCTTGCTATCGGAACTTTGTAACAAGCTATGGGACCATAGTTGCTCCATTAACAGTCCTGACCTCTAAGAAGCAGCCCAGGAAGGTGATCTGGACTGAAGTGTCAGAGGGCATTTGATGAATTGAAGGCAGCACTATGCAATGCATCTGTGTTGAAGGCCCCTGATTACAGTCAGACCTTCATTGTGCAGACAGATGTTTCAGACAAGGAGTTGGGGCAGTTCTTGCCCAGCTCAATGGAAAGAGAAGGGAGCATCCGGTGGCCAAATTTGCCGCTGACTACTCCCCAGGGAGCAGAACTGGTCTGCTGTGGAAAATGTTTTCCCATAGTGTGGGCACTTTGAAGATTCAGGCCTTACTTTTTTGGTGCAGACAGATCACAAGCCCCCCACGTGGCTCATGGCAATGAAGGGGGAGTTGATCAGGTGTTCCATATCTCTTGAGGGGCTAGATTTTATTGTGGAATATAAGGCAGGCTTACAGCACGGTAATGAAGATGGCCTTTCCTGACGGTTTACCCAATCAGATGATCGGTCTTCTCCCACTGGGGAATAATTACCGGCATTCTGATCTGGGGTGGGCATATGTTGGGATGGGAAGTCTTCTGCATGTCTCTGGAAAGCGTGCTTTCCCTGCTTTATGCTGATCTCCAGTCAAGTAACCTTAAAAGTTATTGTATGTTTTCTAGATCCCTACCTCGGTGAGCATGACCATCACCTGTTTACATGGATTGAGACCCTAGAGCATGGCTCTGAAGTCGAAGGGGGCATGTATTGTGCACCCCTATTTCACAGAGAGTGGCTACTGCCATCTCTACCCAGGCTGTGGTAGACTGACAATGGTGGCAGCAATAAATGTATAGTCTGGTATCCCTGTATTCTAAGGGTGGGTTACTAGCCACCCTCCTTATCCAGTCTGTGCAGTCTCCCTTGTCTACCTGGAACGTGGGGAGAGGATGTGGCTTAACGGCTAGAGTGGGCTACCTCGGAGCTGGGGATCCGGGTTAGAGTCTCGGCAAGAGCGCTCAACATCCTGTGATTCTGGGCTAATTACTTAATCTCCCCATGCCTAACAAAATAAATGTGTCCATCTGTAATGCAACTGGTGCTCATGTGAAGAGCTCTGATACTTTCGGGTTGAGTTCGCGCTATATAAAACAAAAAAGAAACGTGTTTGAGAGCCACTGGGTGTACTGGGGAAGGATGGTGAGTTGAGCCATTGTGTGTAATATGAGCTGTTCAGCTCCTACGTGTCCTTTCCCTAATCCATGAAGTAGCCCAGTGGGCTTATCTGTGTTTAGCTACATTAACTCTGCTAGGAGGGACTCCCACCTTTCTGTTGAGTGATGGCCAGGGCCTCCTGTTCTGGAGTTAATTGAAATTCCTCTCTTGGGAGTAGCACGGAGTGGTACAATGGAAGACAGTAGGTCATCCTTTGCATACCTTGGACAGCAGTGAACATGGCACTAATGTGCCTCATGATTGGAGGGGCACCCAGGATTCAAAAGTAGCAGACCCTCTGATTGGATCAGGCTACCAATCAGAGGTGATAAAAGTCTGGCTTCAGTGGTCAGTTGTTTGTTCACAACTGGTCTACTTATGAAGGCGATCCACACAGTGTCCGTCCAAGGAAGCCAGCCAGGACCTGTGATGTGAAGGCAAGATAAGAAGCTTGCTCACTGCGTCTGACAATCTGAAAGCCCCTTGATAAGGGTTGAACTTGAAGATGTTTTCTGTGTAACTGATAGAATGCGCTACCAAGGAATTTGCCAGTTTGATGAGGAGAATCAGTCAGCAGCATCGGTCAGAGAACCAGCTGTTCCTGTGAGGCTTGTGGAGCTGACACTTTGAACAAGGAAATTGCAGACAGCTGCTGAAGATAAGGAAGATTGCAGCACATCAACGGAGACCGAGGGAGACGGGGACGTTTGATTCCATTCCTTGAAGGTGAGATCGCTTTGCCTAGGCCCCTCCCCGGTGCTGTTGGAGCCTGTGTGGTATTTCCAGTTACAAGCTGTAGTTGGCGAAGAGCATCCTGTGGTACAGGCCCCCACCTTTCTTTTTGTGACATCTGGGGGGGTATTAGGGTGTCCTGGTACTGTGGCCAGTCACTACTCTCCTACAGCTAGCCAGTGGCCACTGGACTAGTGGGACTCCAGTAAACTGTGCCAAGACATCAGGCACCTATGATCGGATCTCTGACACCACTTGAGCAGTGTCCTCACTCAGGACGGGAGGGTGCTTCTGTTTCTTTGGGTGGCGGGTTAAGGGCTGAACAAGAAAATTTTAAATGCTGAAACAATATCATTTCAATACAAGGATTGGTATCCTGTCTCTAGTGAATGAGAGTGTAGGATGTTGGCTTAGTATATGGTGCTCACTGAGCACCCTGCACTAATCCAGACAACCCTTCTGGTGATTTTAGTGGTTTTAGGCAACCTTAGAAAGCTCTCTAAGACGGTAGCTGTGGAGAGCAGCCGTCAGGCTTAGTCCAGAAGGAGTGTAAAGCAGCTTGTTTTACTAGTACTTAATCTTATGGTATAGGTTAAGTGAAAAAGAACAACACAGTTAAGTTATAAAAAATATGTATTTATTATTAACACTCACTAACACAATGCAGTATCTCCTTCCTGGAGATATAAACACAATACACACAATACTTTGCCAATAGAATACGTAAGCAGCACCAATACTCAGTAGTGTCCAGGGGAGAACAAACCATATACTAAAGTAGTGGAATGCGAACCACCACTTAAGTCAAGAATGGACCCAGAAGACATAGAAAAGTTGGGGACCCAAGGAACCACCCATGGTGAGTATCTAGGAACCCCACAGAGGTTGTGTGCAGAGTGGGAATACGATCGCGTGCTCAATTCAAGTCAATGGGTAAGTTGTGGTCGCAGGTTTAAAGAAGGACCCTTCCTAGTGGACCCTGAAGAATGCCCCATGGAAGATGGGAGGTTGGAGAGTCACCACACCCGTGGATACCCCAGGAAGCCGGGTGCATAGGTGCGAAGTGACGTCAGAAACCACCGTAGACCACAATGGAGGATTTCAGAAAAGATGCTGGTGGTGAAGAAGGTGAAAGTGTCCGGTGGAATCCAAAGGTGGACTTAAGATGAGAGATACCTGCAAGCAGAGGGGACAGAGTCTATGCCACTCAGGAGTAACCAAGAGGCACGGAAGATGAATGCCCACCGATGTAGGGGAGTTGATGGTGCCCTTGAAGTTGCAGCTGTGGGGACCAGGTGACGCTGAGGAAGACCAGGAGTAGTTCACGAGCTGTCCCAAGTCGGATGTCGAGAGCCAAGGGGTCAATATCTGGCAGAGACACCAACAAGGATTGGCAGCGGCAAGCAACGTAGTTGATGAAAAAGGTGCAGTGTCGGGACCAGCAAGATCCAAGTGACTCACCACGAGCAGGTAAGTCAGAGCAGGCCCCGAGCAAGCAGGGGGGCCCACTGGAGCCAAAGAAGACCCTCGAGAGGACCCACAGGTCAGAAGCACAGGAGTCGCAAGAGGACCTCGAGCAGCTCACCAAAGGATGAGGACCCGCAGTGCAGAGTATGCAGTGTAGATGAAGATCTTCGTTGCAGGAGATGCTTGTGGGTAGAGCTTCTTGGAGCCCAAAGATCTCTGGAGGAGAGAGTTAACAAGCCTTGGCATTGGCAAGTCAACGCGGTGCACAGGAATACTGCTCCAGCGATTCCGACAAGGGGTACTGACTTCAAACTTGCTGTGAAGACGGGGCAGGCCTTGAGGGAGTTGCAGAACCACCACCTTTGTTGCTGAACATTTCAGAGTCCGTAGAAGCTCAAGAACAGCAGACCGGTCAGCTTTGTTGCGGTGCATGCAGATGCAGGGGAGTGACTCCTTCATTCCAAGGGAGATTCATTCGGGTGTTTTGGATGGCCACAGGCCTTATGAAGAACCTGTATGGAGCACAGGGACAGACGATGCAGCAGACTTGCAGGACGACGAGACCAGGAGCAGCAGGAGTCTTCCCAGTTGCAGTCTCAGTTCCCAATGCGAAGACCAGTGATGTCCAGAGTGCACAGTCCGTTGAAGTGGTATTGGATCTGAATCTTGTCCCATAACAAATTTAGGGACCTAACCACACGTACGCCCTTAAGTACCCTAAGGAAAGGGTTGGGACGATTCAGGGGTCTCTCCCACAGAAGGGGCTGGACAGTGGGGAGGATGCTCCCATGTCCTTTGTCCAGTTTCACGCCAGAGTGGGAGCCAACGGCTCCCTGAACTGGTTTCAACTGGAGTATGCAAGGAGGGCACCAAATGTGCCCTTCAAAGCAGTCTAGTGGTGCTGGCAAGCGCCCCCACCCTGCCCCAATACACTAAGTCCTGTCTAGGAGGTGGTCAAACCTCCCTGTGACAGGAAACCTATTCTCCTGCCTTCCCCTGCTCGAGCTTGGCTCAGCAGCAGGAGTGCAGAATCGTGTCTCTGGTCGGCAGCAGCCATAGTTTGCTGTCCAGGTCTAGAAGACTTGTACCGGGAGCAGTGAGGGCCTCCTGGAGGAGCTTTACAGTGCATGGAATCATACCTCCCATACCGTTTACGGTGTGGGGTATGATTCCAACATGTTTGATACCAATCACGACAGGGTTTGTTACAGTCAGTTTAGAGATGGCAATTGCGTAATGACGCATGGCCACTCTATGTATCATAATGGCTGATACACTTACAACCCGGCAGATTAGACTCCGAGGGTCGTATGGGTGTCCTGCTCATGCAGGGGCACCCTCCCACTTGGTACCGAGCACTCTGCCTTCAGGATTGAAAGGCCTACCTTAATGGTCACTTATAGGTTTTAAGTGCAGTGACCTCAGATATAAGGAAACTTATATCTGTCGTAAGTGGTGCTAGCACCAGCTTACCCAGGCTTCAATAGCAGGCCTGTAGTCACAATTTGAGTGGTCTCCCATGGGTGGCATAATGCATGCTTCAGCCCATGAGGGACCCCTGGTGTACCTATGCCTTGGGTACCTTAGTACCATATACTAGGGACTTACAATGGTACACCAGTAGCCAATTTGGAGTGTACCAAAGTACTCCATGTCCAATTTAGGGAAGAAGCACAGAAACTGAATAGCAGGATCCCAGTCCGACCAGTCAGTAAAACATAATGACACCATCAAAAAGTGGGGCTGACCATGAAAGCAGATCCTACTTTCCTACACCCCGCCCCCTAAACGTAAGGAGATGAGACTAACCTTGCCCAGTTGAGTCTTCATTTTCTAAGTGGAAATATCTGGAGAGCCCATCTGCGTTGGCATATTCCCATGCCTATGTTCCACTGAAAATTCCATCCACTGTAGGGAAATGGACCACCTCAAAAGTTTGGGATTTTCACTCTTCATTTGTGTAAGCCATAGGAAGGGCTTATGGTCTGTCTGAACAAGGATGTGAGTGCCAAACAGGTATGGTCTCAACTTCTTCAAGGCCCAGACCATAGCAAAGGCCTCCCTCTCTATACCTGACCAACATTTCTCCCTGGAGGTCAACCTTCTGCTCATAAAAGCTACTGGTTGGTCCTGGCCCTCTGCATTTAGTTGTGACAAAACAGCTCCTACCCTATCTCAGATGCATCTGTCTGGACAATGAAGGTTTTGGAATAGTCCGGACTTTGCAGAATGGGAGCAGTGCACATGGCCTTTTGACAGCTAACTGTCACTCAACATTTTTAGGCATTCTCTTGGAGGTGAGATCATTAAGGGGAGTCACAATGGTCCCATATCCCTTAATAAACATCCTGTATTACCCAGTCAGGCCCAATAAAACCTCTAACCTGAGTCTAGGTAGAGGGGGCAACCCAGTCCACGATGGTCTGGATCTTGCTCTCCACTGGCTGAACTTGGCCTCCACCTACCAGGTGACCCAAATATACAGCCTTGCTCTGCCCTATCTGGCACTTAGTGGCCTAGAAAGTGAAGCCTGGCTTTTGCAGGGCCCCCAGAACATTCCTGAGGTGGACAAGGTGGTCCTCCCAAGTGGAGCTAAAGACAGCAATATCATCTAGATTTGCTGCACAATAGGCTTCCAGACCTGTGAGAACTTTATTCACCAACCTTTGAAATGTGGCATGTAATTTTTCAGACCAAAGGGCATCACAATAAATTGATAATGCCCACTGGGGGTTGAAAATGCTGTTTTTGGCTTGGCATCCTCAGCTAGTCTGAGTTGCCAGTAGCTAGCAGTCAGGTCAAATGTACTCAGATATTTGGCTGAGGCCACAGTATCTATGAGCTCATCTGCCCTAGGAATAGGATGGGCATCAGTCCTAGTGACTGCATTGAGGCCTCTGTAGTCCACACAAACCTCATCTCTCTTATTCACCCTTGGTGTGAGGTTTTGCCACAAGGACTACTGGACTAGCCCAAGGTCTGACGGTTCAATGACCCCCAATTCCAGCATCTTTTGGATCTCTGTCCTGATGCAGTTTCTCACATGGTCAGGCTGTCTGTAACTTTTGTTCTTTACTGGCAGACTGTCCGCTGTGTCCACTTCATGGGCACTATGAAACTTAATGGGACAGGCGAACCAGTCCCTAGGATGTGTGCAACTTAATGAGACAATGTGTCTCTCATCTCAATTCAACTTTATCAAAACGAAAATATGACACTTGAAATTTCTTGATTACTTCATCATTTATTCATTCATCTGAAATATCACCAGAAGTTGTATTCCGTGATTCCATCACTCTATGGTAACGCAATATAATAATTAACCCAATGCATTTCGGGTCTATCGTGGACCCTTCTTCAGGGGTCTAAAGAAAAAATACAAGAACACCAGATCAGTCTCTGTTTTGTCAATAGCCAACATAATCACATAATTAACACATCTGTTTAAATTCATAATCTGCATCATAATATGAATGATATCTGATGTTATTAAAACCAATATAAGAACATAGATCCGAAACATTTAAGGTGATGTTTTTTTGTAAACACTAGCAAGTTCATATCTACACGCTGCCTGTCTTCGCATGAACCCTTTATTAACTAATTATACATAGAGTAATTCCGATCTTATTATTCAACCCTTCTGTCGCATTAAACCCTAAAACTGTTGTTCTGCACAAATATGATACCAATCATAAGAAGGCATCGCCTCATTTTCATAGTTTCCTTTCTATATTCAACAATATAACATTCAACTCCCAAAGATCCCTCTGCTGCACATTCTACCATTATGCCTCACTTACTCACACTTACTTCAAAGCGTTACCATCACTGGCTTCTCAGCTCAACCTATTGCCGTATTATCGACATTTCCATGTACTCTGACTTAAAAAACCTACTCTACTCAGATATGATGCCACACTTCAGGGAAGTCCCCTTACTAACGTTGTATCCCTTCTTCATCCAACCCAAAAGGTCCCTCTGCAACGTTTACTACACTTACTTCAACGCGTTACCATCACTGGCTTCTCAGCTCTGTGAACACAGTCTCCACGTATTGCCGTATTAACGGTACTTCCGTGTACGCCAACTTTGAATACCTGCTGTACGCCAATCATTATGCGTTCCCTCATCACATGATAGGGGAGCGCTGTTTCACCTGCGTCATAGCGTCCACACTCTACATGTGACATTCTCCACCTATCAGTGTCTCGAGGCAGATATCCTCAGTAACCCATGAATGTCCGAAAAAGAGACTGGTTAATGAACAAAATACACCTGCTGATGTTGATCGCTACTCAACTACTCTCCCCAACTGTACCTTCTATTTCAATGTTCTAAATTCTATGTCCATACAGTGCAAACTTACTGCGATGATACGTAATTCAAAAAGAACTCTAAAAGACATGCTACATGTTACGTGTTGCATAACATCAAATTATAATACATAATTCCTAATTACATATTGTCGACTGCTCGAATCTGTCCAAAATAAAAAACATGATAATCCAACACGATCATTCATTCCATATGCTACGATACTGTGTAATTTAAAGAGAATTCTTCCATATGTATAACATATTACATGTTGCATAAGATCAAAACATGATACATAATTCCCAATTACATGATATCAACTGCTCGAATCCTTCCTTATAAAAAACATGCTAATTCAATACGATCATTCATTCCATGTGGCTGCATGGAATTTAATTTTCTGATCCAATAAAATTCAGTTCTTAATAATTGTTTGTGTGGGTCCATGTCACAACGCTGCTGAATGACTTCCAAGATCGTGAATTTAACTTGTGCTATTTGATGACCAGCTTCGCACCAGTGTGTAGATACTGTAGATTTCATGTTCTTCAATCGAATATTACTCTTATGTTCCGTCATTCTGATTTTAATCTTGCGTTCAGTTTGACCCACATAAAGTTTGCCACACGGGCACTTGATGGCATATATCACATTCTTAGTGTCACACGTACTGGAGTGTAATAGCGGTATCTTAGTGCCTTTCGTGGGATGCGCAATTTCTTTCCCTGTCATTACATTATTGCAATGAGTGCAATTCTCACATCTACGCATGCCTTTAAAAGTTTGTTTCTCTTTCTTTTTATTGTTTTTATTAGATAAGTATTCCTTGATGTTTTTTGATCTTTGAAAAGCAAACGTGATTTTGTCCTCAAACAAGGATTTCAAATCTGGTTCCATCTGTATTAATGACCACTGTCTTTTGATGATGTTTTTAATCTTGTCAGCTTGAGTAGAATATTTCAGCACACAGACAGTTGGTGTCTTTCTGATAACTTCCTTAACTGTGAGTAATGTTTCTCTGTTCACATTCTCCACTTTCGAGATAGATTCTTCAATTATACTCTGTGGATATCCTCTCTTCATGTATTTTGTGGCCTGATTCTTGATTGTTGCTGACACTTCTTGTGGATTTGAAGTAATACGCTTTAACCTTATAAACTGAGAGTAAGGTAGATGTTTCTTTAGAGATTCTGGGTGAAAGCTCTTGAAATGTAAACAATTGTTACGATCAGTCGCCTTAGTATGCACATTCGTTTTGATCAACCTGTTATCCACAGATACTACGACATCCAAAAATGCAATTTTCTGTTTCTCTATTTGATAAGAAAACTTTATTCGTTCATGACATACGTTCAAACGAGTGATGTTGTCCTGTAATGCGATCTTTTCACCTTTCCAAATGATGAATATATCATCAATATATCTCTTAAATAATACCAATTCCTCAACCCATTCTGAATTTTGCAAAATGTGATCAAACTCAAACTTTGACATGAAAACATTGGCATAGGACGGAGCCCCCGCAAATCCCATGGAAGTTCCGTTACACTGAGCAAAAAATGTACTCTGCCATTGAAAATAACTGTGATATAAAGCAAAGTGCATCAGTTCCAACAAAAATACATTATTTTCACTTTCAACATTATTCCTTAACAAGCACCATTCCATGGCTTCTAAGCCTTCATTGTGAGGGATGGATGTATAGAGAGCGGTGACGTCCATCGTACATAACCACCAGTCTTCGATATTCGCAGTATCTAACGGCTCCAACATTTTCAAGAAAGATGTAGTATCTTTAATGTAAGTTTCCCATTTTTGCACCAATGGTTGCAAAAACCAATCAAGATATTTTCCAATAGGTTCTGAAATGGAACCACACGCCGAGACTATTGGCCTAAATGGTGGTGTCTTGACATTTTTATGCACCTTAGGGAGCATATAAAATTGAGGACGACGAGGAAATTTAATGTCTAAAAATTTGTAGGTCTTCTCTGTGATCCATTTAATTTGTAATGCATGATCAAGGATCTGTCTGAGGATTATTTGAAAAGCAACCATTGGTGCAAAAATGGGAAACTTACATTAAAGATACTACATCTTTCTTGAAAATGTTGGAGCTGTTAGATACTGCGAATATCGAAGACTGGTGGTTATGTACGATGGACGTCACCGCTCTCTATACATCCATCCCTCACAATGAAGGCTTAGAAGCCATGGAATGGTGCTTGTTAAGGAATAATGTTGAAAGTGAAAATAATGTATTTTTGTTGGAACTGATGCACTTTGCTTTATATCACAGTTATTTTCAATGGCAGAGTACATTTTTTGCTCAGTGTAACGGAACTTCCATGGGATTTGCTGGAGCTCGTCCTATGCCAATGTTTTCATGTCAAAGTTTGAGTTTGATCACATTTTGCAAAATTCAGAATGGAGTTGAGGAATTGGTATTATTTAAGAGATATATTGATGATATATTCATCATTTGGAAAGGTGAAAGATAACGCATTACAGGACAACATCACTCGTTTGAACGTATGTCATGAACGAATAAAGTTTTCTTATCAAATAGAGAAACAGAAAATTGCATTTTTGGATGTCGTAGTATCTGTGGATAACAGGTTGATCAAAGCGAATGTGCATACTAAGGCGACTGATCGTAACAATTGTTTACATTTCAAGAGCTTCACCCAGAATCTCTAAAGAAACATCTACCTTACTCTCAGTTTATAAGGTTAAAGCGTATTACTTCAAATCCACAAGAAGTGTCAGCAACAATCAAGAATCAGGCCACAAAATACATGAAGGAGGATATCCACAGAATATAATTGAAGAATCTATCTCGAAAGTGGAGAATGTGAACAGAGAAACATTACTCACAGTTAGGAAGTTATCAGAAAGACACCAACTGTCTGTGTGACTGAAATATTCTACTCAAGCTGACAAGATTAAAAACATCATCAAAAGACAGTGGTCATTAATACAGATGGAACCAGATTTGAAATCCTTGTTTGAGGACAAAATCACGTTTACTTTTCAAAGATCAAAAAACATCAGGAATACTTATCTAATAAAAACAATAAAAAGAAGAGAAACAAACTTTAAAGGCATGCGTAGATGTGAGAATTGCACTCATTACAATAATGTAATGACAGGGAAAGAAATTGCGCATCCCACGAAAGGCACTAAGATACCGCTATTACTCCAGTACGTGTGACACTAAGAATGTGATATATGCCATCAAGTGCCCATGTGGCAAACTTTATGTGGGTCAAACTGAACGCATAGATTAAAATCAGAATGGCAGACATAAAGTAATATTCGATTGAAGAACATGAAATCTACAGTATCTACACACTGGTGCTGAAGCTGGTCATCAAATAGCACAAGTTAAATTCACGATCTTGGAAGTCATTCAGCAGCGTTGTGACATGGACCACACAAACAATTATTAAGAACTGAATTTTATGGATCAGAAAATTAAATTCCATGCAGCCACATGGAATGAATGATCGTATTGAATTAGCATGTTTTATAAGGAAGGATTCAGGCAGTTGATATCATGTAATTGGGAATTATGTATCATGTTTTGATCTTATGCAACATGTAAAATGTTATACATATGGAAGAATTCTCTTTAAATTACACATTATCGTAGCATATGGAATGAATGATCGTGTTGGATTATCATGTTTTTATTTTGGACAGATTCGAGCAGTCGACAATATGTAATTAGAATTATGTATTATAATTTGATGTTATGCAACACGTAACATGTAGCATGTCTTTTAGAGTTCTTTTGAATTACGTATCATCGCAGTAAGTTTGCACTGTATGGACATAGAATTTAGAACATTGAAATAGAAAGTACAGTTGGGGAGAGTAGTTGAGTAGCGATCAACATCAGCAGGTGTATTTTGTTCATTAACCAGTCTCTTTCGGACATTCATGGGTTACTGAGGATATCTGCCTCGAGACACTGATAGGTGGAGAATGTCACATGTAGAGCGTGGGCGCTATGGCGCAGGTGAAACAGCGCTCCCTATCATGTGATGAGGGACGCATAATGATTGGCGTACAGCAGGTATTCAAAGTTGGCGTACTACGGAAGTACCGTTAATACTGGCAATGCGTGGAGACTTTGTGTTCACAGAGCTGAGAAGCCAGTGATGGTAACGCGTTGAAGTAAGTGTAGTAAACGTTGCAGAGGGACCTTTGGGTTGGATGAAGAAGGGATACAACGTTAGTAAGGGGACTTCCCTCGAAGTGTGGCATCATATCTGAGTAGAGTAGGTTTTTAAGTCAGAGTACATGGAAATGTCGATAATACGGCAATAGGTTGAGCTGAGAAGCCAGTGATGGTAACGCTTTGAAGTAAGTGTGAGTAAGTGAGGCATAATGGTAGAATGTGCAGCAGAGGGATCTTTGGGAGTTGAATGTTATATTGTTGAATATAGAAAGGAACTATGAAAATGAGGCGATGCCTTCTTATGATTGGTATCATATTTGTGCAGAACAACAGTTTTAGGGTTTAATGCGACAGAAGGGTTGAATAATAAGATCGGAATTACTCTATGTATAATTAGTTAATAAAGGGTTCATGCGAAGACAGGCAGCGTGTAGATATGAACTTGCTAGTGTTTACAAAAACATCACCTTAAATGTTTCGGATCTATGTTCTTATATTGGTTTTAATAACATCAGATATCATTCATATTATGATGCAGATTATGAATTTAAACAGATGTGTTAATTATGTGATTATGTTGGCTATTGACAAAACAGAGACTGATCTGGTGTTCTTGTATTTTTCTTTAGACCCCTGAAGAAGGGTCCACGATAGAGCCGAAATGCATTGGGTTAATTATTATATTGCGTTACCATAGAGTGATGGAATCACGGAATAAAACTTCTGGTGATATTTCAGATGAATGAATAAATGATGAAGTAATCAAGAAATTTCAAGTGTCATATTTTCGTTTTGATAAAGTTGAATTGAGATGAGAGACACATTGTCTCATTAAGTTGCACACATCCTAGGGACTGGTTCGCCTGTCCCATTAAGTTTCATATTGTTCAGGGCACTGCCAGACACAGTGCATCGGATGGAGTAGCACACAACGAATGTTGAAGATTCGTG
This sequence comes from Calotriton arnoldi, assembly GCA_963921515.1. Taxonomy (NCBI): domain Eukaryota; kingdom Metazoa; phylum Chordata; class Amphibia; order Caudata; family Salamandridae; genus Calotriton; species Calotriton arnoldi. The sequence continues at coordinate 269,037 of CAWUFW010015198.1, read as the reverse complement.
TATACAGAGGAAAGAGTGCACTGAGAAATAAAACTTTGGTTTTCACTTCATGGGCACACCAGGTGGTTTGACTGGGTGTTAGAGAGAACATGTGTTGGTACTGATTGAGAACCTTCCTGCAATCAGCTTGCTGCTGGTCAGTGAGGCTTCCTGCCAAGGCTACTCCATCAACAGGGTTCTGAGAGCGCAGATCAGGGAGCGGGTCACTCTCTTCATCCTGTCCCTCATCAGTGGCCATGAGCAAGCTCATGTCGGCCCTCTCTACTAAACGCTTTAGGCGGTTCACATGAAGTACCCTGTGGGGACTTCTGGGAGTGCCTAGGTCCACCAGGTAGGTGACCTCTCATTTCCTTTCAAGGATTGTGTGGGGCCCACTCCATTTGTCTTGGACTGCTGCTGGGGCCACAGACTCCAACAGCCACACTTTCTGGCCTGGCTGGTACACAGTCAGGACAGCCTTTTGGCCATGCCAAGCTTTCTGAAGTTCTTGGCTGGCCTCAAGGTATTTGCTATCCTTTTTCATATACTCAGCCATACCTGAATGTACTCACCATGTCCAATATAGGGAAGAAGCACAGAGGCCGGGGTCCTCATTGTAGGAAAGTAGGATCTGCTTCTTATGGTTACCCCCACTTTTTGCTTGATGCTTCACTGTTTTCGACTAGTCTGACTGGGATCCTGCTAAGCAGGACCCCAGTCTATCTGCTTTCTCCCTTAAATTGTCATGTATGTTCTTTAGTACACTCCAGATTGGATACTGGGGTACCCTTATAAGTCCCTAGTATATGGTACCCATGTACCCAGGGCATAGGTACCCCAGGTGCCTCCCATGGGCTGAAGCATGTATTATGCCACCCATGAGAGGCCATGCAAAATGGAACTCCAGGTCTGCTACAGCAGCCTGTGTAAGCTAGTGCTTGCAGCACTTACTTTAGATATAGGTTCACTATATCTATAGGTCACTACACTTAACCCCTTCGATGCTCATGACGAGCTCAGCTCGTCATGCTGCGCGGTAGCGCTGTGCGCATGACGAGCTGAGCTCGTCACGACCCCACCCGCGATCGGAATGTCCAGCACACGAGCGGAATTCCGATCGCCGTCAAGGGGTTAAAACTTATTAGTCACCCCTATAGCAGGCCTTATCAATCCTGAAGGCAGGGTGCTGGGTTTTTAGTGAGAGGGTGCCCCTGCATGAGTAGAGCCCCTCTGCAGCCTTCGGAGACCATTCTCCCGGGTTGTCTGTGACTCAGCCGGACATGTAGGTAGAGGTGCATTATAACCTTGCGGTAAATGCTATCTCAAAAACGGCTGCATAGAAACATATTGTGTTTGGTATCAAACACCTTGGAATCATACCTCCACACCGGTAACCGGTGTGGGAGGTATGATTCCACCCTTCTGAAGTGAGCTTCGTGGGGTCACTGGTCTACTCCAGTTGATGTGATTGGAGCCTAGTAACCCCTGAGTGCCCTAGTGCCCAGGAATCCGGGTCTAACAGTCTTATTCAGATTTAAAAACACCTCTTTATTGAGAATATGATCTCAGAGCAGAGACTGATATAGCCATGCAAGAACTATTTTTTTGTAAGTTTTATATAGAGCCAATTCGACCCCCCCCCCCCACCTGCCAAAAAAAGTTATGTAATGGGGAGCCACAGCCAATAGGTCAGGGGAGCCGCTGGTTGAAAAAGTTTGTAAACCACTGGCATAATACCTCCCATTAATATGTATCTTAATTATCTCTGACCCTGATTGAATTTGATCTCTGTAGCAACATATGGTACTGGACACATTCAATCAGCCAGTGCATATAGGCGATAACACATGTTTCCATTCTTTACCATCACTTGATTTTTAACAATATTTCCACATGTAATGGGGGCACATAACCACCCTCCCCTCTTTTTTTACAAGAGCTACTAGTGACAATCCTATATTCTCTTAGCTGAGAATATATATAATATATTTTCTTAGCTGAGAAATATCCATCACAGTTTTTTCACCCATATCTCAATAAATGACTGAAAAATACACCCAACAGCCACATAATAACTACAAAATAAGGACCCATGGCAGATAAGGACATGCAGCTAGAGCGCGCCCATGTCTGCAGCCCTTGGCACCGCAAGAGGAACTAGGAAGTGGTTCCACTCGCGTCTGCCATTTTGGAAACGACCAAGCAGTCTAGTTGCTCACTGCTCTAGACAGTGCAGTGAGGACGCACAGCCCATGTGCCCACTCACCAGCACTTAATATATGAACAGCTCTATGGGGTAAAGATGGTAATATTCCGGCCCCGGTGCAGTTCCTTAGGTGAATTGGCACAGAGGATGCCTTAAAAGCAGTGAGTACGACACAGCTGTTTAAGTTCCCATACGGCATAGTTCTCTGAGTGAGCTCATTCTTACGAGCACGACATGATGGCTATGATTTATGTGTTTTCTTTACCCCATCGAGTGTGACTACAGGCTCGTCTTGCCACCGGAGGACCTATTCTGCAAAAGTCTTGTCTCATTTTTGTAGTGTCTGTGCTATGTCTATGTGTAATTTTTCTTTCTGTTTTACGCCACAGGGATCACTGTTTTATTAGATGTGTTCACCTCAGCAAACATTGTATTTTAGTTCACATGACCTGCCACGTAGAGGTGATTTCTTTAAAATATATAATAAGCATATACAGCGTACTTTGTTTAATTTACTAGTCTAAGCGCACTGTTCTCCTTTTTTCTGCCCAAAACTTTGCCAGGCTAGCTCTCTTATTGTATATTACAGGTTGCCAAGCAGTAACACCAAGTAGGTGCTAAAAAACCTTTTCTATTAGCTTGCAGTGTGTGTGAGGTCACTTCACCAGTACTATTTTAGGAGTGGAATCAGGGAGTTAGATCCTTGGTCCTGAAGAAAAGCCATGTGGATTGCTTGAAACATGTAGACCTATAGAAAGGAAGGTACATTTCAACCTACACTTTCTATTCTCTCTCCCTACTTTTTAACAATACCACCTGGAGGACAGATTAAAGTATTACTTACTTACCTGGCAGGTATTTTTAAACCTCCAACAATACCCCTCCCACTTCTTATATTGTCATCATTTAGAGCATACTACTTAGTGCTCCCGCGTAACTTGCAGGTCGTAGCACGCCCGTTCCGCAGCAAAATGGGAGGAGCCCTATGATGAAGCATGCCACCAAGGGGCCACCCTAGTGGGTGAGGGTTATATAAGAAAACCTAGAGTTTTCTCTCTATCTTGTGAAGGGTTAGCACACAGAGTACAGACGAGCTCTCTTGTTTTGAAGAGGACGAACCCCTCATGATATTCCCCTCGTCTCCCCTTTTCTCTTGAGACAACAATATCCTGCCCATGACCGATAAGAGAAGAAAGCTCCAGAGCTGGATACTACTCTTCAGGGCTATCACTGAGCTAACTATATTGCTCTTAAGTATGCCTGCTTCGTTGCGGTATAACTGAGCCCCCAGATAGCGGCACAAGTCAGATTCCCATTGAAGACCCTGATAGTTAATCTGCCTGTCGGGTCCAATGGGATTGGGTTTATCAGTAAAAATGTAAGACTTCATCCTATTGGCCCTTAATCCTGACACCTCACCAAAGGTCTGTACTACTGCCAACATTGATGGCAAATCTGACGTAATGCTCCTTACATAAAGCAGTATATTGTCTGAGCATAGTGATATATGTGTGTTGTCCTGTATGATATATTTGGATTCCTCTATCTTTATTATCACATCTTCTTTCATTAGCCATGCCCGCCATAGCAAGAATAAAGGCTGAGAAAGCATACATGGCGAGTTCTCCTTTTTATCTGGTATGACTCTCACACCGTTCACCCTGTCTTAAAGCATGCGAGTGGTGGAGCAAATATGAGAACGACCCATTGCATATTAGGCCTATGGACTAGTATTCTCATGACTGCGAAGATAGATCGGAATCCTATTGTGCCAAAATCTTATTCCAGATCAGTTATGACCACTACCGGCTTTAATATGGTGCAAGAGGTCTTGTCTAGGTTTTGGCAACAACAGAATCCTCCCTTTTTAGGTCTCGCAGACCTAGCGTTGCAACGCACATGTGCTGCTCGCTCTGCGAGGCATATTGTAGTAGGGTAGGTTTTAGAAGTGCAGTGGAAGCCCTGCCCATCTTTTTCATTGGCTGGCGTCATCGTTTATGGTAAACGCTGGCTTCTGATTGAAAATGAGGCTTCTTTGTTACCGCCCTGTCTCCTTTTTGGGACCGCCCATCCGGACTGGATCGTTTACTTGCGGCGGTACACGGTCTCCTTCAATTAATCGGTGAGCACTTTTTTTTTTTTCTTCATTCGGCCCCGAAATGCTTGTGTTGTATTGATTCCGGGCCAAGGAAGTGCCGACTCCGTGTTCGGGGGGTGAAGAAATGCAGATGGAAGAGCGAGGGCAATGGACTCTAGACAAAGGCAGGCTTTGGGGGTAAGGATAGGTGGGGGTGGGTATGTGAGACCTTCTTTCTCATGTGTTGTTGGTGATGTTTACTCCCTGGGCCGGGGTGCCGCTAGGCTCACTGCCGCCTCCCCACGGTAGGAGGCCATGTTTCAGCATGCTCAGCGGACAGGCATCCTCTGTACCAGAGTACGCAGTCCACGTCTGGGTTGCGCCCGTGTCCATTACAGGCATAAATTGCCGTCATGCCTGCACGCCGAGGTAGTTCGTTATTTCCCCCAAGCTGCTTTCACGTCGCTGTGCACTTCCCCCTTTAACTCGCCGTTGTTTTTCCAAAGGTAGTCTTTGTCATCTTTCCTACAAAGTCAGCCTCTGTCACCTTTTTTTGCACTTACTCACAATGTATATCTCTACTCCTTTCCTCCCCACAGTCTGTCACATATTCCCACGTCACTTGTTCCCACAATCTGTCACATAGGCCCACGCCACCTGTTCCCACTGTCAGTCACCTATTCCCACGTCACCTATTCCAACTGTCTGTCACCTAGTCCCACTTTCTCCCTGTCTCCTTTTCCCACAATGTTTTTCCTTCTCCACACTGCCCCTTTTCACGCAGTCCCTTTCCCATTATCGGTCTCTCTGTTCCATATTTTCGCACAGTCTGATTCTCTGGACTCCCCTTTTTCGGTCTCGCCTGGCGACGCAGCGCATGCGCTGCCGGCTTGGTGAGATCTATTGTTGTCGATTTCTTTTCCGAAGGGGGACAGGACATGTGCACGCGTACGGAGGACAGGACAGGAGATGTGCACGCGTACGGCTCGCAGCACAACGCGCGCATGGCGCGCTTTCACTTTTCCTCCCTTACGTGTTAAACTAAGCGTTAGAAAACTTAACACTGAGCTTCGACGCCTTGCATATCTTGTATTCGTATCGTGACGATTACTTTTTACTGAAGAGAAACCGGTGTCTTTGTTAACCAGTCATTTTAAAATAAACACATGAACACTCAATAAAATTGCATGGACAAAAGAGAAGAAAAAGGTAGGGACACGTCAACATTATTGGCATCTCTTTGCCATCTAGTGGCCATTTGTAAATATTACACGAACCAAAAGCTTTTCACAGAAATAGGGAAGCGAGTTGTGCTTGATGTTTAACCCCCAGTACTAAATTAAATTCAAACTGGAAAAAAGCAGGAGTGCTCTGCAAAATACATGAAGGCAATGCATTACAAATATTACTAATAAAAGTCTTACAAGCAAGTAAAACAGTCTGTAAACAAGATTATTTTGTGATTATGTAAAAATCGCATAACACGCACATTTCACACCGGAGGCGGAAAGCGGGGCATGTGAAACTGAAATATGATATACCAGTAGACAACATTTTCAATTCCTGCGCTCTCTGAGGGCGGCAAGCATTTATTGCCAAATTCTGAAGCTGGGTGCTTCCTCCTCTTATTATAAGATTGCTTCGTCTGGCTGCTTTCTCCTGGCTAAAAGGCAGGCCGTCTAGTTGTGTTTTTTTGTCATGGAAAAAAGGGCAGGAGGTTTCATGCATTTAGTATTTCCTACAAAACAATCCCTTTGCACTGTCTAATTTGAAACAGCTGTCTTTGTAGACAGATCTGGTAAAATACATATATTCTTGGACACATATTTTTTGACGACTGGTTTTGTTGCAATGTCTTTCAGCCCATTTTAACTCCGTTTAATCTGTTTGAGTTTATTGCCAAGCCATTCTAGATAACTTACCACCGCTGGTTTGTTTTTGCTAAAAGGTTGTTTGTATGTAGCCGCATGTCGCTTTAAGGGGCTCACCTGCAGAATGTTGAGGGGCGCCTGAAACTCCCATGTCTCACAGATAGTCACTCACATAGTGCCATTATCGGCAACTTCTCCCACCCCCAGTCTGAGCATGCAAGAATGAATAAATACACAAGACAACTTTGTAGTGGGAAAATATTGCTGCAGGTTTATTCCATACAGGAGTATGCAATATGTGGGTTATCTTACGGGCGATCCAAGGGCGGGCAGCTGTGCCAACCTATGCTGCCCCCGCCCGCCTGGTGAGCCAGCACTGTGGGACACCCAGTCAGTGCTACCTTTGATGATCCTCTTCCGGATCACGTGACACGTTGGTCTGTTCTACTCACGCCCTTTTCAGGGCGGAGCGTAACAGGGCAAACCCCCGGTTGGTCAGGCCCCCAACCGCCCGATGGACTAACGGGGCGCCGTCGCGGTTTTCCAGGAACCTGCCCTGAGGCTCCTGGTCTTTGGCTCTGGCACCCCTACTGTGCCGCGCAGAGGTACCCTTACTGTACCGGTCTGCCGCAGAGGTACCCTTACTGTACCAGTCTGCTTCCAGATCGCCCTGTAACTCCGCCACAGCTCTGGAGGCGGCTCCCGTCGCCGCGAGAGCCCCCACCAAAACAGCTCATTTCCGACCTGCAACCTGCTTTCTAGGGCCTCGTGCATGTCCAGTGGAAAGTGTCCATGCCCACCTGTGGCAATTGCACCCAAGTTTGTCAACCTAACCTAGGCGTACGCCTGGATGGCCATGGTGACAATGGACCCCATCTTTAGCAAAGTAGCCTTTAACATTAGCCTGGAACAGCTCGTCTCTGGTCTGCGAACTTACGCCATGAACTGTTCACTCTTACAGGATGTTCAACGGCCTCCTCTGACTTGGCTCTGTGCCACCTCTGCGGGGATCATCTCGGACCACCAGAGTTACATAGACCCATGTAGTTGCTGATCTCACCAAAACAGCTCAATTTCCAGGCCTCCTGCAAATCTAAGGGAAGGGATTCTCCCTACTGGTGATAGATGAACCCCATCTATATCACAGTAGCCCTTGACGTTAGCCTGGATCAGCTAGTATCTGATGAAACCAAAGGCCCTTCTGGCCTGTGAACCTGTGCCAAGAACTAATCCCCCTCCTGCGGGAAAGTACCACTGCCTCACAAGACCGAGCTCCGTGCCCACTCTGGGTGGGCCGATTTCAGACATCATGGCTCACATTGCCCCAACTATTTGCTGCTCTCACCTAGCTGCCATCCTTCTAGCACCGTGTGTGCCTGAACACCTGCGTCTAACGTTTGCGCTGTCCCTCTGCTTTCTAAATCATGACGCAAGGGCATGGTCATAACTGGAAGTATGTGCCAATGATCGAGGGTGCCCTCCCGCCCTTGCCATGCATCCCTTATTCCTTATGGGAATTTCGCCTGCTCAGTTCCCTCTGTGGTGAAACCCCCTCGGCATAACAGCTTAGTTAACATGTCTGCATTAATACAGTGCGCACTGTCTGCAATAAGGTGCCTGACGTTACCCTTGGGGCTAATGTAGGCTCCCACCCTCCTGCAACCTTTAGTTTCAATCCTCCCGTATTTAAAGTGCTTTAACACCATTTTCCACAAATTTGTGGGACAGAGTCACCCTTGCTAGATGACCGCTTCCACAACCAGCCTATCTGCTGGGGCTGTCAGGGCGGAGAATATTGTGCTAACTGGAGCAACCCAAAACCTGCCCATAGAGCAAGGGGCCCCTACTCTGATGCAGTTGCCCAGATATTTGCACTGGACCCATTGGCTTGCTTAACTAAAGCTCGATCCCGTGACCCTTGGAGCTCAATCCAGCTGTGGACCTCGTTTAATTGGGTATCCCTGGAATCATTGCCCTCCACAACTTCAAGTCCGCATTCAGCTTCCTTTCCAGGCACCTTAAAATGCAGGGTTGGGCATACCAACCCCACATGACCAGGGGGTCATGTGTGTATCACCCATGATAATGTTAGAATCTAAGGTTCCCAGGTTCAAGGATTTCCACAGCCCTCTTTTGAGGGTCTGCTGAGACCACACTGCCTCACAGCATGTTACCCCGCTACCTCCTGCAGCTCCATTAATGCCCTGTTGTGTCCCTGAAAAGACACCTGACAGGGTGAACTGTCTGATGAAACCAGGAATAAGTGAAAATAGGCAAGAGTGCCCTCATGTACTTGCCATGAATCCCTCCTGTCTTACAGAATTACACCTGTTCAGCTCCTGCTGAGGGGACTTCCCTTTTTCTTAACTGCTAACCCCGTGTGCAGACGTGACATTAAATGGGTAACATCCCGGTTTGTGCACACCTAATGTGCTATGCTGGGAGCAACTAGGCACCCCACATACCTTGTTTCCCTAATTGTTGGGACAGCAGCACCCTATGTTGGCTTCCGGCGTCCCCAACCCACCTGGCTGGTCCCGCTCTCCAGGCGGGGCATTCGAGCTTAACGGAGCAACATGGAGCCTACCCTTGGTTCTAGGGTGCCTTACTGCGCCCAGTAGACCAGTTTGCACCAACCTTCTTGATTGCTAAACCCTAGTGAACCTCCTAATGGTGTCACATCTGGTTAGAAAGGGTAATGTAGTGTGCCCACTATTAGCATCACCGCACCCTATCGTGGAGTGACAACTGACAGTCCACCCTGCAGCTGACCCTGTTGCTTAATACGGCCCATTAATGCCCTTGCCTGTCCTTCAACGGCACTGGCAACATAATGCCCAGCAGTTTGGTGAAGGGGGGTTTTTGGTCCCAGCGTGCGACCCAGCTCATACTAGTTTGCACAGTCCCGGTTAGCCTAGGTGAACGGTCCCTCTGAGCTCTGTGTGGGGCCTATTTCACACTTACTCTAAATTCATGCGAATAGGCATTTGTTTGATGCAAGATTGGACTGGCGGCTACCATTCTCACTCACGCCTGCATATACTAGGCTCAGAACACGGAACACTTGCTCTATAATCCCTTGGATACTTATGTCCAGCTACGCCAATCGATAATGGCTCTGCTTGATCATACTGACCGAAGACACATCAACCCTGCGGGAACCAGGTGGGGATGCTAACCTGCCCCCAAACTCTGCAACAAACATGACCAGCTGCCCACCAACAAACCATCCCCAGCACCCGGGGGGCATGCCGCCATTCCTTGGCTTGTACACCGACGAGCTTAAGATTAATAATGGTATCGAAGGACCCATCTCTGAGGGCATGCGTGCCACACTATCCACTGCCTCACCCTAGTCACTAAAACGGTCTTTAATACATTGTGGCCGGATTGAGCATTAACTTTAGCTTACTGCTCCAGCCCATTTTGACCCCAACTTTGGTAGTAGCATGCCCTTAATGGTACGTGACCTTCTACAAGCACTGCGCAGAGTTCCCTATGACCACTGGAGACTCCTCTGGTGACGCATGCCCCCGGTGAGGGTGAAGAGCTCATCCTTTCAAGGAGTCAGACCTCGTTATACAGCGAAAGATGCACGTGGGGCACTCGAATAAGACAAAATAACTATTCTTTGCAAAAGAGAACCTGTCCGTCACTATTGTCTATCTTGGGACAGAAGAACAACCATGATATTATCACTGATCAAATCCGATGTCATATTCGCTACCTCTGTCATTCTCATAAAATCGCCATATCTGACTGACACCGCACTCTCATCCTATGCTTTGTGTGATCTTGGCCCACTTTAGTGTGAGCAGAGCACCGCGATGCATACTTGGCTTCATGGTCGGTAATGCGCAAGTAAACTACCCCCTCCATCAAGTTGGGTTGCACAGTACATAGTAATGGGTGCAGTGGGCTAGTTACTCTCCTGGGGCCCCAATGCCACTGCACTTGCAGTGCTAATGAAAGCTTTGTCGTTTTGGCTGTGTCAACTTTGTTGCCTGCCCCCCTACAACCTCATGGAAATAGTGCTGAACTCTCGCTTACTACACTGCGGAGTGAGCCCACTGTATTCACCAAAGTTCTTCACAATTCCGCTTCTACTAATTGGGAACACGTTCCCCCCATGGTATCTTGGCGCTGCATAACATGTTTATTGTTACTCAACTCCATGGTACTCGTTTTATCGACCTCAGAAGGATACATGCTGAGTGGACCTACCAGGATCTGAACCTGTGACCGAGACATTGAAACAAGCCACTTTCTGTTCTGCCACTCCCCAGGCCTGTGGAATAGTCTCCCAGGGCCGACACCTGGCACTTGAACCCTTACTTGGACGGGCCTGAGCTGGAAACCCAGATCTAGACAGCCTGCCAACCAGCTGACCACGTCCAATACCAGAGTGTCACACATCCACTCCGTAGCCTGGATACTAAACCCGGCATAGATGTATCAGAAGACCTATCTCTTGGCGCCTGTCTACCACAACTTTCGCTGCGTGTCCTAGTCTGTTAAAATCCGGGCACAAGGTAGCCTGCCCCGCTAAGCCCACGAAGAAATCGCAAGACACCTCCAGCAAACGCCTGGCCAAGCAAACACTACCGGCCACCTCACCCCCGTTACCGTACCTCTCGTTGCAGTCGTTGCGTGAAACCAAGTCCACAACATGCCAACACAGGTTTGCCCCCAAATGGCAGTACGATTCACGATGGGAAACATGACCTGAGAAAGAACACCACGTCCCCGCAACACTTACTTCCAAGTAATGCCCACCGCGATGGAGAGCACAGACCCCTGTTGCCGAAACCCAAGGAACGCAAAGCAAGGAGGCCCCCAGCGAAATATTTCCTAGTAGCTCCATATTTGCCAAAACACCGAATTGCTCGTCAATATCAGTGAAATATAATCCTGGTACTATGGCATATTCCTAAAAAGCACTTTACCAATGTAATTATCCCTTGGTGCTAGCCGAATAGGTGTATTACCCAATTAAGTTATTTTCCTTCATCTTAGAAAGAGGACGGTTGTATGTGCTAACCTGCAAGTCAAATCTAGGCAGCACTCGCAATAACCACCTGAGCTACACTCAGACTCGGTCCTACAGCGATCTCCGCTGGAGGCGGTCAATGGGTATACCATCAGTAATATCCATCCACTTTATTTTATTAAGGAGGAGCGCAGGCTCAAAGTGTTCCAACCGCCCCCTGGAAAATTCCATTTGACAGCAAGCTCCTAGAAGCTTTCATCGGGTGACCGCGCTCTACAATGTAGAGAAACACCCGCCAAAACCGATGTATTCCCTTTCTCAGACTGCGCAACCGCTGGCCCCCGCTCCAGCAAAGGTAAGTCATTATGTCAAAATTAATAAATAATTACAGGACCTTGAGCAGTGTCTGCGCACTAGGCCAGATGTAAGGGCTCACACAGCAATAAGATTGCTATGTGTGACATTTTCATCATTTCCGTGTAATGGGTGATATTTCACCAGCTATGAGTGACCCCTTTTCACAAGCATAGTCAAACAATGAAGACGATACAACATATTACTATCAGAAAAAGCACCAATCTAGGGCAACCACATCCTTAAGCTGCTCCTACCCCTGCTGCAAAGCACCCGAAACGGGAGGGACCTGAGCGCTGTACGTTTGCTTTTTTGGAAATAATGGAGGGCAAATAACCGAAGGGACTCCCACGTCGTGTCTACCTCTAGGCTCGAACCCCGGTCCCCTGGACACAAGTCCGCCACGCCACCAGGTGACCTACACCCCTCCCATAAGCTCCTCCCACAAGTGCTGCAGTGTGGCAGCACATCCTAAAGCTCGGACTAGGGCCGTACTCCCTACACATCAGCAATACCTGTCTCTTATTCCAATAAAGGAATATGTGTGTTCAGCCGGTCCATCCTTGCCGCTGCCACCAACAACCCCGGGCTGCATGTGCTGGAGGGTCGTCTCAGACCGCCCGACCTGCTGCCGCTGCTCGTGGTCCACCTAGGGCCAGTGACATCCCAGAGGCTCCGGGCCGTAAACATTAGATTTTACTGCAATTAATCGTGTGCACGCTTGATTAGGGATGATAAATTGCACCCGAACTTCTGCTTACTATTCACATCAGGCATAGGGTGCGGCCCGGACGAAAACCCCACATGCATGGCAGCCGCCATCTTCTGCCACCCATACTTAAAACTTGAGCGCCAGGCAGCCTGCCACCCATACTTAAAACTTGAGCGCCAGGCAGCCTGACGCCGCCGAAAGCCCCCCCTCGCACCGCCGAACACAGAGCATCACCCGGCCCGGCTCCATCCCGTCGGAGGTCCGCAAAATTGGTGCGCCCCCGGTCCGAGAACGGCCACACGGCCCGCACAAGCTCACCCCGCAGGGCGATCCAACGGCAGTGCACGCAGGGAAAGATTCCAACATGTGCATACCTTGCCCATGGCCCCCCCACAACATAAAGTACCCCAGGCCTGCAGGATGGTGCAAACAAGATATTGTCGAGCTGCGGCAGCCACTCCTCATTCCGCAGTATAATGACGAGTGCCGCAGTACGAGGGGTATCACACTAACAACCAACAGAATGTGACCCCCGCCCGTCTAACTAGCCCTGAGCCAGCATGCCGCTTCGCGGCGCGTCCTAAAGCTGCACATCTCTGGCAGGGGACAAGACCCACACCGGGGCACCAAGCGGAGGGGGTAGGTAGGCCGACTCACGCTCACACCGATGCTCCCACCGCAACTCCAAGATGAGTGTTGTTCTGACCCTAACGGTCAGGCCCATTGAGCTTCCTCCTGCCCCATGCAGCGTTGGCGCTGGAACCCTCATGGGGCACACCATCAGGTCACTACCGGGATCTCCTGCGCCACACCACCACGGCCAACAAACCACAGCCTCACATGAAGGCATAGGAGCGCTCCACACGAGCACCGCATCTACATTACCCTTCAGGCACAGGGAGCTTATGTGTTTTGCCGAGGATCACAGGATGCGAACGCGACCCCGAGGCTCGAAACCTGCTGCTTCCCCCTGCTACACAACACACCGCCTGGCCAAAAGGCTCGGGGACATCCAGGCCCCTGACCCCCCGCCCAGGTCACCCGTGCGACCAGGCTCCAACACGCGGTTGGAGCCACAGACCCAAAGGAAAGCCCAGGGAGGGGGGGGGGCTACAGCGCCAACACACTCACGGGTACAAAACCGGACTCCAGACCACGAACGACGGCGTCCTGGACGGCGTGTCCGACCCCCCTAGTGGGCCCCCGCTGACGCCATATACAATAAACAAGGAGTCTGCCGCCTCTAAGAGCTCCCAGCCACACCGGAGTGCGGGGAGTCATATCGAAGCCCAAGGCGTTGGAGGAAGTCCCGGGGATTTCAATCTCGGGGGCAGTTCTAAAGCGGTCGCCCCCAGCTTATCGCACCCCCAGCACAACCCATGCTGCGGCCAGCACGACCCCGCGGGCCTTCGCTAGGCCCAGACAATACCTCCACGGAGCCCTAAGAACTCCACAAGCTCGGACCGCAGCAGGCAGTGCCTAAAGAAGGGAGGGACAACCTCACCTCACAACGCAACCCTGGACCGGCACGATACGATCCCACGAAAACGACCCTCCGCGCTGAAGACCACAAAGACGGCGTGGCTGGGAAACATCCAGCACAAAAGTCATCAGTCCAACTGACCACATCCTCTCCCCACAAACCACTGGAGACACGCTGTGAGAGGCAGGGGCAAAACACACCAACCCCGACTCACCTTGACAAACCCGACTAGGCGGCGCGACGATGACCCCGGCGAGCCTGGACAACGTTTCCAGTGCGGGGGTGGGACCGCAACAACGCCGGCCGACGCGAGACAACCAGTCAAGACGGCGTGGCTGGCGAACAGAGGATTGCCAAGCCATTCTAGATAACTTACCACCGCTGGTTTGTTTTTGCTAAAAGGTTGTTTGTATGTAGCCGCATGTCGCTTTAAGGGGCTCACCTGCAGAATGTTGAGGGGCGCCTGAAACTCCCATGTCTCACAGATAGTCACTCACAGGACTTCGAATGAATGAGAGCCCCACTGAAGGGCGCCCGCCGCCTGCTTCCTCACCTTGTTTTATTACTGTGACCTGCCCAAGATCAGTGTATTAGGAAGCTGGCATACCAAACCAGCACCTCCTCACCACTTCCCATCGGACAACAGAAACCCCCATGCCCGGCCTGCATGGAGGACTACTCTGCCATGGCACAGCCCTACCGACTGCCTGCCTTCCTGCCCCCGCACTGTTACCCCACAGTGCAGCCACAGGTCAACGGCTACATTACCTGCGTCTGCCCCGCAACACATTGTTCCTGCCATGGAGGTTACCCACAGCCGGGTGCAGTTAAGCAGTACAGGGACCCAAAGGCATGTGGCATCGCAGAATAAGAACGGACGTGCTACAGGTAGGCTTTTTTATTTATTTATTTGTTTGCAGTTTTATCTAGCGCAAACTTTACCCGATAGTATCAGAGCGCTAGTTTACATCAGCACCAATTGCATTACAGACCGATATAAGCCTTGCATTAAAGAGAGCAGGCATGCACAGTAGGGGAGGGGCACCGGCGTTTATAAAGTATGTTCTAAACGACAGTGCGTGTTTGGTAAATTGCGTAAAACTGTGCAGCCTAAAGGTGGGACGCCGGGGTGTGCTTGTACGTGGGTTCCCTTGCTGCCCCCCCTTTAACCACAATATGCCACTCTGCCATCCCCGCGCTTCCATAGTCTGCCACTTTACTGTCCCCGCTCCCACAGTTTGCCCCACTCATGTTAATAACATTTATAGTGTGATTTGCTGCCCAGAAGGGTATTCTGGCATAATCGGTAATTGGACTGTTGAAGTGGCTAGCAGCTAGAAAAGTTGTCTAGTATGCACTAGCCACTAAGCAAGGGGATTTAAACCTATTTTATGGGAATTGGTAAAGGTAATTGCAGAGCTATAGTCCCGTGCACAATGCTCTCCATAGTGACAGTAACCAATCTCATGAAATATTTTTTTTTAAAATCCAGCAAAGTGTTAGAGAGACCTGTTTGGTGCGTATATTAGAGGCCTAATATGCAATTCTCCTTGAGGTCTTAATTTTATTCTTCAAATTCAGTGTGAAGCTATACAGCATACATAGTTCAGTGATAGTGGTCCTCGACCTAGAGTGTCATAGAATGGCGTGATGTGTGCCAAAATATGTAATCAAATATAGATCTTACACAAAGTAAGTTGCTAGTCTCAAAATTGTCATAGCTTTGGCCCTGTAGTGGACTGAGTTAATACTATTTATAACAAGCATTTGCAATGCAATAGGTCTCGCATTTAGACAAGTTGGAGCTATTGGCATTGCAAATAACAATGCCTTTTATTTTTGTTTTCATTTTTTAAACATAAATAAAGGCATTGTCATTTACAATGCCAATAGCTTAAACTCGCATAAATGCGAGACCTATTGCATTGTAAATGCTTGTTTTGTGAGTCAGGTAGCAGCAGTGTATACCTCTACTAGGCTCAGGGCTAGCTCCTTCACTTAGGTAATTTAAATATCTGCTGATAGTCTATCGGCTACAGGGGTTTTGCCCCTGGCCAACTCAATTATCAGTTTTCGTATCCCTTGGACATTTAATACAGCCTCCAGAGCTCCTTTTAAGGTGGGAGTTAAGGTTCCCCCATTCCGGATGAGCTACAAGGTTTTCTAGAGCCAAGCCAGAAACCTCAGTACTTTCCTCACACCAAGTTGAGAAATAACCCAAAACAAACTTGATTAATACCCTTTTAGGCTTGTATCCTCTGCACCTCTGTATTCTGTATTCTTGTGCTTTGTCTCCCTCTGGCTTTCGGTTTGGTCAATCAGGCTAGTAGCCTCCTGGATTTATCCCCCTACTATGCTGTTTAGTCGTGTATTCTTTGCCTCTGTAATCCTTCCATTATGGTGGCTTTGGCGTGTTTTTCCCTGTCTAGAAGTAGCTCTTTTTGTACGTCTGAGTCTCATCAGGGAGCCTGTTCCCATTCCCTGGGGCAGTGGTCGATCTAGCACAGTCATTTGCCTCTGTAATTCTTTCCTGTCTCTCTATGTCGTCCATATGATGTTCCCTTGATGGCCATCTTGAAAGCCTACCATTCTATCAATCCATCAGAGGATGTCCAGATGTTCTCTGCAAACTAGTGGCAAATCTTTTCACTCATAGTGTCCCCAAATATAGAGTCCTCCTGTGCAGCAGATTGAAGTCTCCCAGAAGAGACTGCTGATCTGGGCCTGTTTCACCAAATTCCCAACAGGAGGGCATTATAATCAGAGGAGGACACAATAGACTTATGGCCCTGAAGAAGTGATCTTGGCCAAATGTTCTTCTATTTCTAAAAACAGAAAATAATGGAGATATAAGATACTCTTTGTATTCATGGCCTTTGCTTTTGAAGTTGTGAACACATTAGAAACTTATACTCTTGTAAGGCAGGGACCATCACTATATTCAGAACAGGTGACAGGATGGAAACAGCTCCCTACCACTGATGCACCAAGGATGACCTTTAATTACCAACAACCATGTGTTGCATCATAAGATGGAGTGAAAATATTCAATTTGTCAATTTCTGAATGTTAGATTGGACAGCCTTAGGGTGGTCGTCCCTAAAGCTTTTTGCTTTCTCCCCTCCTGTTTTGCTCTAATTCGCTTTTGTTGGCTTTCGGACTCTGTACACTTTACCACTGATAGCCAGTGCCAAAGTGCAGGTGCTCACTCCTTCAAACATAGTGCCATTGGACTACACGTGACTGGCACATTTAATTTACTTATAAGTCTCTAGTAAAGTGACATAACATGTATCCAGGCCTGTAAATTAAATGCTACTAGTGGGCCTGCAGTACTTATTGTGCCACCCACTTGAATAGCCCTTTCAAACATGTCTCAGGCCTGTCATTGCATCCTATGCGGAGTTTCAAACTGCCAATTTGATTTAGCAAAATAACCGTTTGCCAGGCCGAAAACTCCTTTTTTAAATACAAATAAAGCACCCCTAATGTAGGCCCTAATCAGTCCTTGGCACAGGGTACCGTGTATTTAAAAAGTTGGACATGTGGTTTTAAGTTTTGTCCTCGTGGTGAAAAAATTCCAAATTTGTTTTTCACTACCGTTAGGCCTACCTCTCCCATGGGATAACATTGGTTTAGCTTATTACATTTAATAAGTTGTTGGGACGGAAAAGTTCTCTGCATGGTAAGTGATGTGTACCTCTGCCCTGAGTGCCCTACTGTACTGTTGTCTGAATCCCTTATGCTGATTTTTTGTCTTAGACAAACACGAATCATGATTGTGTGCCATGACATAAGCCTGTCTCACGGATTGCAGCCTTGTTGGAACGGGAGGGACGCCCAAAGCACTACCCTCAGTGGTGGAAGGCTACAGCGTTCACGAGGAGTTGAGCAGCACAAGCGCAGCAGTGGCAGCATACCGTGTAGTGATCATTAGTAGTGAACAGGTCCTTTTTACCCTGTGCCACTGGAGTGAGGCCTACAGGCTACTCACCAATTTAAAAGTTCCGCTGCTGTATGCTTAACTCACCCTTGGCCTATATCAGTTAGATGTGGAAGTGCTACGCAGCGCAGGGGTAGTGCCTCTGTGTGTGCCTGTGAAGGGTACAGTACAGGGATAGTTAAGTTCTGCACAGTATATGCATGGTTAGTGTATGCACTGAATGTATGCATGCCTGTTGGGGTTCAGTACATAAGAGATGTAATGTTGGGCAGTGCATGCACAAGAAAGGCACGTGCTGAGTCTGTGTGCTTGCATCAAGTACAATACATGAAGGGTGAAGTGTTGTGCAGCACACATGGTGAGTGTGTGTGTGTTATAAAAAACAAAAGCACACCCTGGTAATACGCATAAAGGCTTCAGTGCTGAACAGTGCACAGAGATTGAATGTGTGTGCTGAATGTATGTGTGCCTGTAATGGTACACTGAATTGAAGTAGAAGAGCTGTACAGTAAGTGTGCTGTGAAAGCATACTGAGTGCCAATGCGCCTGCAATGGTACATTACATGGAGGACCCTGAGTTCCTTTTTGAGAGGTCCAGGTTTGCCTGGTGACAACTAGGGGTGGGTGGAATGTTGCATTCTGCCCACGGAATGGGCAGAATTTGGCAAATCTACATTACTCTTGTAACATTGAGTTCCGGCCAGATTCCACCGATGGCCGCGTGGCAGTTTTTTCCTGTGAGGCTCCAGAAATGCGAACGAGATTTGGCCTTCCATAGCTCCATTTTCTAATGAGGGCAGTTGCGGTCAGAGGGCTGCTTCTTGAGTAGATTTCCTGCTGCTCAAGAAGATTTTCTTCTGCTTTAGTGGATTTTCTACTCGAGCGGCAGCAAAATCAACTTGAATGGCTATGCGCTCGTGCACACCGCATGCTGCCATTCGCACTGATTTTTCAGTGCTTCTCGAGCTACTGGCTCTAAAGTGCAGCGCAAGCAGCGCAAAATGCATTTTTTTCTGTTGGATGGCGGAACTTCGGAAAATTTAGCACAGTTTTTATGTAACTCCGCAGAATTCTGCAGAGTGAAACTCCAAAAGTTTCACCCACTCCTATTGATGACATGAGAAGGAGATGAATCCCCCCCAGACAGGTTTGTGTATGGATGCATTCCTGTGTGCTGGGACACACATTGGAGTAGGGAGAGCAAGGCTCCCCCTGTGCACTTCAAAGAGTGCTCTTTGATTCAGGGATAGATCACAAGGAAGGGGCTAGGACACATCCCAGGTAGGGAATTGGGGCTGATAAAGGAATCCTAACGACCCTGGCTGGGAGCCCGGGATTAACCTTTTTATGCACATAGCACTGTGGCTGACATCCTGGTGTGAACTCTGATCATTCCCATGAATTGTGTCTGCTGTGACAACCATCCCTTCAGAGGAAAAGAGAAAAGGAAAGATGTCCACTTTAAAAGAAGCAAAACCCAATATAAAAACTTCAAAGTCTCCGACCCAAAATCACATTTGCTGTATAGAAAAGGACCACAAAAAGGGGAGACTTAAACCAGAAACGTTGTCATCAGCTAAGCAGCCAGATGGGCTGTATGAGGAGGTGAAGCTCTGCAAGACTTCTGCCTGTGACCAGGACTTGGGGCAAAGTCCTGCTAGTCTCCCTGCTGGGTGAGGGGACATCACCCAGCACACCAAGATCACAAAGGAGGGTGAGACAGGGATTTGCCTGACAACTACTAGAAATTTGATCATAAGGAGTATTGTGTTATTGCTTCTGAATGTCATATACCTTTGCATGTGAAGAGTTGGAAATAAAATACTTCTTTTTTATATAAAAGCAAGTATTGGACTGGGCATTGGTTTATTGTGAGTACTGTTTGCACTTTGAGTTATGAGCCATGTTCATTGATCTGTATCTACATCTGCCCAGAGAATCATAATCATCGAGGGGTGGTAGATGGGAGAATGGTGCTTTCCTTCACTGAGACGATGGTAAATGGGAATACGCTGTTGTGCTTCATTGACGATTTTTAACTGAGAATTCGCTACTCTGCTACATTGAGGGCTGGTAACTGGGAGTACTCTGCTTTGCTTCACTGTGTTTTGGAAACCGAATACGCTGCTGTGCTTTATTGAGGGATTGTAACAGAGTACGAGGGGTGGCAACAGAGTACCCTGCTGTGTTTCATTGAGGGGTGGTAACTGGGAATACACTGCTGTGTATCGCTGAGGTTTGGTAACTGGAGTACTCTGCTGTGCTTAATTGGTGATAAATGTGTGTATGGTATACTGGTCTCTTCATGAGGCGATCTTGCATACCCGTGACTTGCTCTGCTTAAGTGACCTCAGTGCTTTTGATACTCTGGTCTCTTCATGAGGCGATATTGCATACCTCAGACCTGCTCTGTGTAATTCACTTCTCCATATTTGATACACTGGTCTCTTCACGAGGCGACCATAGGTCTGACTTGCTTCTCACTTTCCTCTCTTCTACAGTGTGCCCAAGTGGATGGCTGGATGGCAGCCAAGTCCATTTACGAGTTCTCATCCAGACACATTGATAAAAACAAGGTGTCCCCGTAAAAATACAGGTGAGTTAGACTTCTACCTCTTCCACTCTTGGGATTTGCATCTTGCGTCTACCTGAAGTTGCCAGACTAATGCTGATGGTTCCGAGCTCGCTTGTCTCATCAGCCACCGTATGTTTCGCAGAGTGCTTAGAAGAGACTTGAAGTTGGAGACATGCACTGATTAAATGGGTAAATAAAGGTTTTCTCTGACCCTTTTCTTTTCCGCTTCATTCTAGTGGGCTTGTTTCCATCATTGCCAACTTACCCTCCAAACTTGAATCCACTGCTGTTCTTCGTTGAGGGTGGTAACGGAGTACGCTTTTGTACTTTACTGTGGGGTTGGTATCTGCAAGTACGCTGCTTTGCGTCACAGGGTGGTAACCAGGAGTATGCTGCTATACTTCACTGAGGGTTGGTGATTGGGAGCATGAGGGGTGGTAACATATTACACTGTTGTGCTTTATTGAGTGGTAATAATTAACTTGTTTGTTTTGCTTCATTGAGGAGTGGTGACTGGGAGTACACTGCTGTGCTTCATTGAGGGGTGGTAACTGGGGATACGCTGCTGTGTTTTACTGAAGGGTGGCAACTGGAGTACGCTGCAGTGCTTCATTGAGTGGTGGTAACTGTGTGTATGGTACACTGGTCTCTTCATGAGGCGATCTTGCGTACCCGTGACTTGCTCTCAGTGTTTTGGTACACTGGTCTCCTCATAAGGTAATCTTGCATGCCTCCGACTTGCTCTATGTAACTGACTTCTCATTGCTTTTTATACACTGGTCTCTTCATGAGATGATCTTGCATACATCTGACTTTTTCTATGTAATTCACTTCTCACTTTCCTCTCTTCTACAGTATGCCCAAGTTGATGACTGGAGGCAGCCAAGTCCATTTACGAGTTCTCATCCAGACACATTGATAAAAACAAGGTGTCCCTGGAAAAATACAGGTGAGTTGGACTTGTACCTCTTCCACTCTTGGGATTTGCATCTTGCGTCTACCTGAAGTTGCCAGACTAATGCTGATGGTGCCGAGCTCGCTTGTCTCAGCAGCCACCATATGTTTCATAGAGTGCTTAGACACTTGAAGTTGGAGACATGCACTGAATAAATGGGTAAGGAAAGGTTTTCTCTGACCATTTTCTTTTCCGCTTCATTCTAGTGGGCTTGTTTGCATCATTGTCAGCTTACACTCCAAATGAGGAAAGACCCTGTAAACTACACTCAGCTTGTTTAACTTTACTTAACTTATGCTGGGAAGGGTTTACGGATCCCAGGTTTCCCTTCCAACCAGTTTGTTAAACAGGCCTGTAATGGGCAGGGGTGAGGGGTGATCTTTGAGGAGCCTATGGGAGTTTAGCTCATACTTGAGGCTTTAATTAACTTAAGTAGGGCATTACACAGCGATGAGGGCGTCAGAGGCAAGTAGTGCTTCACCTACCACATAGCAGCTTTTATGCACATTGACTGATTCTTTTCTCCCTCAGGAACCTGGGGATCAGGTGCAGATTCAAGCCTTTGCCGGGTGTTATTCGACACATATTTAGCAAACTGTATGTCAAAGGCGACGGAGCCCACCCTCTCTGGAAGTGGATGAAGAAGTAGGCCATGACTGTGGAACCTTTTGCGAGTGAGTATGTGCAGACTATGTCTATCTGCTGGTGCTCAGCATGACTTGTTTGTTGCATTCCTTACAGCAGATGTCTTCCGGGGGTCCTGAATGCCCCAAGCCAAGAGGAGGATCTAATATGCCCCCAGGTTGCTGTGTTTCTAATGAAAAAACTGTGTCCGTGTGCCACTCTAATAGGCCATCCGTAACCTCTTTCTTCATTTGTGTTGTGTAGGTGATTGGGTGAGAGTCAAATTACCCTCGCGCTCCCTGCTCTGTCATTGACATCTCTTCATGAATCGACCTTGCATACCTCTGACTTGCTCTGCGTGATTGATGTATCGGTTCTTAGAAGCACTGGCCTCTTGAGGGTGCGACCATGCATTCCTCTAATTTACTCTGCATGATTGACTTCTTGGTGCTTTGACGCATAGGCCTCTGTAAGGGACAACCCTGCATACCTCTGACTTGCTCTACGTGATTTATGTCTTCATGGGGTGGCCTTCCATAACTCTGACGTGCTCTGCGTGATTGACTTCTCAGTGCTTTGATGCACTGGTCTCTTCATGAGGCGATCTTGCATATCTCTTACTTGCTCTGTGTGATTGACTTTTCCGTATTTGATACATTGGTCTCTTCATGAGGCGACCTTCCATACGTCTGACTTGCTCTGCCTAATTGACTTAACGGGGCTTGTCGCACTGGCCTCTTCATGGGGCAGTCTTGCACATCTCTGACTTGCTCAGCGTATTTGAAGCCTACTCTGCATAATTTGCTTCTTGGTGCTTTGATGCACTGGCCTGTTCATTGGCTGAGGAAGCGTACCTCTGACCTGCTCTGCGTGATTGACGTTGCATACCTGGGACTTGCTGTGCGTGACTGACGTCTTGGTTCTTTGATGCACGGGCCTCTTCATGGGGTAAGCTAGCGTACCTCTGACCTGCTGTTAGTGATTGACTCATCTGTGCTGTGATGCACTGGCCTCTTCATGGGGCGACCTTGCATACTTCCGACTTGCTCTTGTATTGGACTTGTCAGTGCTTTGATGCACTGGTCTCTTCATGAGGCGATCTTGCATATCTCTTACTTGCTCTGTGTGATTGACTTTTCCGTATTTGATACATTGGTCTCTTCATGAGGCGACCTTGCATGCCTCTGACTTGCTCTGCGTGATTCACATCTTGGTGCTTTGACGCACGGGCCTCTTCATGGGGCGAGCTTGCCTACCTCTGACCTGCTCTGTGTGACTGACGTCTCTGTGCTTTGATGCACAGGCCTCTTCATGGGGCGACCTTGCATACCTCGTACTTCCTCTGCATGATTGACGTCTTCGTGCTTTGATTCACGGGCCTCTTCATGGGGTATGCTAGCGTACCTCTGACCTTCTGTTAGTGATTGACTCATCGGTGCTGTGATGCACAGGCCTCTTCATGGAGCGACCTTGCGTACTTCTGACTTGCTCTTGTATTGGACTTGTCCGCCTCTTCATGAGGTGATCTTGCATACCTCTGACTTGCTCTGCGTGATTCACATCTTGGTGGTTTGACGCACGGGCCTCTTCATGGGGCGACCTTGCATACCTCGGACTTGCTCTGTGTGATTGACGCCTTGGTGCTTTGATGCACGGGCTTCTTCATGGGGTGAGCTAGCGTGCCTCTGACCTGCTCTGCGTGATTGACGTCTCAGTGCTTTGATGCACTGGCCTCTTCTTGGGGTGACCTTGCATACCTCGTTCTTGCTCGGCATGATTGAATGTTCGGTGCTTTGATGAACGGGCCTCTTCATAGGGTGAGCTAGGGTGCCTCTGACCTGCTCTGTGTAATTAACGTCTCGGTGCTTTGATGCACGGGCCTCTTCATGTGGTGAGCTTGCATACCTCTGACTTGCTCTGCTTGTTTTTCTCGATGATTTGACTCTTGGGCCTGTTCTTGGGGCAACCTTGCATACCTCTGACCTGCTCTGCGTGATTGACATCTCAGTGCTTTGACGCATGGGCCTCTTCATGGGGGTGAGATTGCGTACCTCTGATTTGCTCTGCACAATTGACTATTCTGTGCTTTGATGCATGCTTCTCTTCATGACGCGATCTTGCATACCTCTGACTTTCTCTGTGTAATTGACTTCTCATTGATTTAATACACTGGCCTCTTTA
The DNA here is from genome assembly GCA_963921515.1 of Calotriton arnoldi. Classification (NCBI taxonomy): domain Eukaryota; kingdom Metazoa; phylum Chordata; class Amphibia; order Caudata; family Salamandridae; genus Calotriton; species Calotriton arnoldi. The sequence continues at coordinate 245,087 of CAWUFW010015198.1, read as the reverse complement.
TGGGGCGAACTTGCATACCTTAGATTTGCTGTCTGTAATTGACTTCTCAGTGCTTTGACGAACTTTCCTCTTCATGAGTCTACCTTACGTACCTCTGATTTGCTCTGCATGATTGACTATTCTGTGCTTTGATGCACGATCCTCTACATGGGGCGATCTTGCATACCTCTCACTTGCTCTGTGTAATTGACCTCTCACTGGCTTCATCATGGGGCAACCTTGCATACCTCTGATTTGCTCTCTATGATTAGCTTCTTGGTGCTTTGACCCACGGGCCTCTGTAGGGGACAACCCTACATACCTCTGACTTGCTGTATGTGATTTATATCTTAGTGTCTTTGCACACGGGCCTCTTCATGGGGTAACCTTCCATAAATAAACCTGACCTGCTCTGCATGATTGACTTCTCAGTGCTTTGATGCATGCTCCCCTTCTTTTTTTTTTTTTTCGGAGTTTTATATAGCGCGAACTTGACCCGAATCGCGTATCAGAGCGCTTTACATAGCACCTGTTGCGTTACAGGAGGACACATTCATTTTTTTGTTAGGCACAGGGAGATTAAGTGATTTGCCCACAATCACAGGATAGTCAGCGTCATTGCCGAGACTCGAACCCAGTTCCCCAGATTCGAGATCGACCGCCCGAGCCGTTAGGCCAACTCCTCTCCCGATCTTGCATACCTCTGAATTGCACTGCATAATTGACTTCTAGGTGCTTTGGTGAACTGGTCTCTTCATGAGGCAATCTTTCATACCGTATACTTGCTTTGTGTAATTGACTTCTCAGTACTTTGATAGACTGGTCTCTCCATGAGGCATGGTAACAGAATACACTGCTGTGCTTTATTGAGCTTTGGCAACAGGGAATACGCTGCTGTGCTTAATTGATAATTTGCAACTGCGAATTCGCTACTGTGCTATATAGAGGGTTGGTAACTGGGAGTACGCTGCTGTGCTTCATTGATGATTGGTAACTGCAAATTCGCCATTGGGCTACATTGAGGAGTAGTAACTGGGAGTACACTGCTTTGCCTCACTAAGGTGAGGTAACAGAATATGCTGCTGTGCTGTATTGCTCGTTGGTCACTGGGAATAGGCTGCTGTGCTTATTGATGATTAGTAACTACAAAAATACTACTGTGCTACATTGAGGGGTGATAACGGGGAGTAATCTGCTGGGTTTCACTGAGGTGTGGTAACAGAATACGCTGCTGTGCTTTATTGAGTGTTGGGTAACGGGGAATACGCTGCTGTGCTTCATTGACAATTTGTAACTGCGAATTCGCTGCTGTGCTATATTGAGGAGTGGTAATTGGGACTACACTGCTGTACTTCATTGAAGAGTGGTACGGACTATGAGTGGGGTAACAGGGAGTACGCTGCTGTTCTTCACTGAGATGTGGTAACAGAATACGCTGCTGTGTTGTATTGAGCGTTTGTTAATGGGAATACGCTGCTGTGGTTTATTGGCGATTGGTAACTGCAAATTTGCCACTGTGCTACAATGATGGGTGGTAACTGGAGTATGCTGCTGTGCGTCTTCGAGGGGTGATAACTGATGTACTCCGCTGTGCTTCATTGGGCGGTGGTAACAGAGTACGTATTTTTATGATTCAGGTGTGATAACTGGGATTACGCTGCTCTGTTTCGAGTGATGGTAACTGGGAATATGCTGCTGTGCTTCATTGACGATTGGTAACTGCAAATTCGCTACTGTGCTATATTGCGCGTCGGTAACTGGGAGTACTCTGCAGTGTTTCACTGGGGTGTGGTAACAGAATACGCTGCTCTGCATTTTTATTGGTATTTTGTATACAGCATGTTCACAGTACAAAAAAAAAAAATGGCTTTGCCTTGATATTGCTCATGATATACAATTGTCAATTTCACTAAGGCAATATGTATTAGCGGGCGACTGAGACATCACTCACATTTATATTTAGCGGATACATAATCTAGTACTTGCTCCACTGTTGTGTTTTTACTATATCTTTCAGTTGGGTAGTTTCCAACACTGGTCCTGTATAGATGTTTACCCCTCATGTTTATTCAAATACTACTCTTGTCATTAATACAAACCACACGATTAAAAAGGAACTTAATGAAAAAAGAAACAAAAGGGAAAAAATGGGAGAACCTGTGCAGGGGAGCGGTGTAAACAGTTTTGTACTATACAGCCTATTGGGAGTTACAGTGTGGATATCCTTCGGGTGGGTCTGGGAGGGCCCCCCTCCCCAACACCATTCCTCATTAATTTAGTGAACAGGCCCTCTACGTGCGGGGGCCATTGCACGTCCCTCTTTCAGATCAGACCTCTGTGTTCTCCCGGGGTTGCGTGTGGTTAACTTGTTCAGTTGTTCCGGGTTGGGACCCTTGCACTTCCCCTCCCTCTTCATCACTGGTGCCCTTCGGCTTCTTCCATGCCATTAGTGTCGCCCTCCACTGCTCTGCAAATGGATGTTTCCTCATTCCCTTGGCCTCTTCCCAACTGAGCGCTCTGCCTTCTGCCCCTGCCCATGTGATGACGTCTCTATTCCAGGTTTCAAATTGCGGCCCCCTCGCAGCCTTCCAATCCATCGCAATTCTGTGCTTAGCGAGGCCCAAAGCAAGGTCTATCAGTCTATTCCCAACTTTGCGTTTTGGCGGTCTAGGGAAAAGACCCAGCAAACATGTCTGTACCGTAGGGGCCAATACCCTGCCTAGGGCATCCCTAATCTTGCCCAACACAGCTTCCCAGAAAGGGCATAAGGATTGACAATCCCAGGTCATGTGACCAAAGTCTGCATCTGGGTGCGTGCATCTGGGGCATTGCCGGACTTCCCCCCCCCCATAGGTCACATTAAGTCTCTGTGGTGTCATATAAGACATATGCATGTAATTAAACTGGATATATTTTAAACTTGTGTTCCGGGAGATCTGTTTGGGCTACTGTAGGACCTTGCGCCATTCTGCGTCTGTGAGTGCTCTACCCCCGACTCTGTCCCACTTTGCCCGCAGCCGGTCCAGAGGGACGCCGTTTGTAATGTAGTATACAGCCATTTCACCAGGTGTCCATCTGTACCTAGAGTGAGTATGGCATGCAACACCAGGTGCGTCTCTGGTTCTTCCCTACCTTTATCCCATAACTGTGTAAACGTGCGGGTCAAGGCCTCGTACAGTAAAAACTGACCTGGTGGGAGCCCGCAACTATCAACTAGCTCTTCGAACGGAAGCAGTGCTTTGTCTTGGTAGCAATCCCCAACATTGTCAAGCCCTGCTTCGGACCAGTGACCCAATTGTTCACTTGTAAATATGGATTGGGGGTCGCCATGCGGTAACCCCACGAGGGGCAACACCGGGGTGTATTTGGCAGAACACTGCCGTTTACTCCGACACCGTCTCCAGGTCTGAAAGGCTGTACGTTGTAGTAGTGAGCAGTAAGGGGTGGGTGTGGTTGGGATTAGTAGTTTTGCCATCACTAAACTATGGCGCGATGCCGGGTCCGACAGGCACGTTCCTTCCTCGTTCACACCCTATACCCATTGTGCCAGCCATTGTAGCTGGGCAGCTAGCATATAGAACTCAAAGTTCGGCACCCCCAGTCCGCCTTCGGACATAGGGCGTTGCAACGTTTTCAGGGACACCCTCAGACGCCCATCCCCCCACACCAGGTCCCGCAAAAGGGCGTTCAAGGGGCAAAACCAGCTACACGGCATCAGGACCGGGAGGTTGACGAAAAAATACAACAGCCGGGGCAGCATGACCATTTTGGACAGAGCAATCTTGGCCATGATGGGTAGCTGCAATGTGCGCCAAAAGTGGACACAGGAACGAAGTGAATGCATTGCCCTGCCCAAGTTCCCTTCTTTCAGGTCATCTAATGAATGAAAAATGTGTATACCTAGGTACTTGAATGAGTGTTGGGCCCAGGGTATGTCTGCCATAAATGCCGCAGGTCTGTTCGCTGGTCCTGTTATTGGAAACAGGCATGGCTTGGTTTTATTGACCCAAAGGCCAGAGAGCAGCACAAACTCCTCCAGGATTTGTAGGGCCATGGCGGTACCCGTAACAGCTTCTGTGAGGTATCTCAGCAAATCGTCTGCGTACAAGGAGACATGATGTTGCCTACCGCCTATTAGCAGTTCTATCCTGTGTCCCCCCCCCCCATACGAATCCTCTCTGCGAGAGGCTCAATCACCAGGGCAAACAGGAGGGGAGAGAGGTGACACCCCTGCCGAGTCCCATGGGATATCATATACTGCCTGGATATTGTTCCACTTGTTTTAACCCTTGCAGTGAGCAAGGCGTAGAGAAGCCGCATCCACTCTTCCCCCAGGCCCATACGTAGCATCACCTCAAACAGGAACTCCCAACTCACCGTGTCGAAAGCTTTCACTAGGTCGACTGACAGGACCGCCGCTTGATGTTGGATTGGGGCCTTGACATAGTAGAGAATAGAGTAAAGCCTGCGAAGGTTATAAGAGGTATTGTGAGAGGGGATGAACCCATTTTGATCAGGGTGGACTAGGGATCTCATATGCGGAAGTAGCCTGCCTGCCAGCACCTTACTCAGAATCTTAAAGTCCAGATTAAGCATTGAGAGAGGTATATAGTCTCTCACCCCGGCGTCTAGTTGCTTGGACTTTGGGAGAGGGATCACCAGTGCAGATTGGGTAGAGGCAGGCAGTTCCCCGCGATCGTACGCCTCAGCATACAGTTTAACTAAGTGTGGTGCTAATGTGTCGGCGAAGCGTTGGTAGAATTCCGCCGGAAGGCCGTCAGGCCCCGGCGTTTTGCCCGGAGCTAACGCCGATATGGCTGCTCTGACTTCCTGCAAAGTGATCGGGCCGTCTAGTTCCTTCTGCACCCCAGCTTCCCAGGTGCGGAGTGGGAGAGGAGCCAAAAAGCATCTTACACAAAGAGAGGGGACCTCGGCCGGAGCTGTGTATAGCCACTCGTAGTATGTTAGGAAGGAGTCATTGATCACCTCTGGGTCATGCACCATGTCCCCGGCGTCCGAACGTAGCTGAGTAATTGGTGTTCCTTCCAGCTCGGGTTTGATGAGCCTCGCTAACAGTCTGCCTGCTTTCCCCTCCTCCCTCTGCACTCTGTCCATATAGTCTTTGTAATTATAACATCTCAGTCTGCTAAGTGCGTTATTATATTTTGTGTGTTCCTCCTGTAGTGTCACCCGGGCCGCATCGCCAGTATCCTGGATATTATCTAACCTACGAATGTTCCCCTCCAGTTCTGAAATTTTTTGCTGTATCTCCCTATGTACCCCACGCGCCTGTCCCATACAGTGGCCCCTTACAACCACCTTAAATGCCTCCCACTCCACTTGAACGTAGGATGCTGTGTTAGTATTAATGGGGAATATGTTTCAATAAGCGTGTGTAGTGAGGTTCGAAAGGGAGCATCCTCAAACAACAACGGGTTCAGTTTCCATGTGGGGAATCTGAGGCCGCCTCCCCAGGGGGTGATGTGTCATTATCAGTGGGCTGTGATCTGACAATGTGCGCCCTAGGTATTCAGTGTTTGCAATGGAACTATTGAAGGCCGGGGAGCAGAGGAACGTATCAAGTCTAGTGTGTACCTGGTGGACCGGTGAAAAGGAGTACTCCCTGTCTCTACTATGCTGCAACCTCCAGGTGTCCTCAAAGCCCCAATGGGATATCCAGGAGCGGAATCCCTTTGCTGTGCGGTGTGGCGAAGTCCCCGGTAGGGGAGGATGTGAACGGTCAATATCAACGTCCATGACACAATTAAAGTCCCCTCCCAGTATTATATGTCCATTTAAGTGGTTAGCCATTAAGGCAGAGAAGGACTCCAGGGAACCGATCTGGTCCTGATTGGACGCTTATATATTGCCTAGCGTCACTTCCTGCCCTGCCAATCTCGCTGTGATCAGGGCGTACCTACCCCCTGCATCAAGCCACATATTCTCCAGGGCAAAGGGGACCCCAGGCTTCACCCAAATCAGCACTCCCCTGACAAAGGCGGAGGAGGTAGTCTCAAATACCTGACCCCTCCAGCGTCTCTTCAGCTTCCCGGCTTCCTCCACGTTCAGGTGCGTCTCTTGGAGAAATGCTATATGCACGTGGACCCTTAAGTTGGTCAACTCCCCAACCCCAGGGCAGCCCCACAACGGTCGGCCGCCCAAACGACATGTGAAACAGTTCGCACCAGATGAGACCCTAACTTGTAAGGCGCTCAACGGGGGGTGACCAGGACAGGACACGGTTCGAGGCGCCCAAACCTTCCGGAGCGCGCCGGCTCCGTGTGAGATGAGCAAGCACGGGACCAGGACCAGCTATTTGCAGCTCAGCTCAACTCAGGGTTCCACAGTCACTTTAAAGTTCGTCTTGCCTCAGATGATTTTGTCTGCCGTCTTCGGCGTCGCCACTAGTAGCTTCACACTGTCACTGCTCGAGGTGTCCGACTCATTATCCTCGGTCTCTCTCGATGATCGGGCCTCCACCTCCGTGTGGGCTCTTAACCTGCATAAGCGCCGCCACAGCTTGCAACGCCTCAGCCCTCTCCCTCTCAGTTTGCGATGAGGACGGTTTCTTAGGGACTCCTCTGCGGGCCGCCTTCTAGAGCACTTCCCAAGCGCCACGATTTTTTTCAGGGTAGGTCCAGGGCCTGCAGACCTCGGAGCCCCAACCTTGTAGGCCTCCATCCCCTCCCATGCGTCTTTCGGGTCGTCACAGTAATGCGTTTTCCCATCTAAAATAATATGCAGCTGGGCCAGGAACATCAGCGAGTATTGGAGGCCTTCCTCTCTCAATGCCCTCTTAACCTCCAGGAACGAGGCCCGCTTCCTCTGAAATTCCAGCGTGTAGTCTGCGAAGAGAGAGATTTTACTGTTATCCATGGCGTATGAGCCCTCCGCACGTGCCTTCTTTAGGAGAACGTCCCTGTCTGGGTAATGGAGTAGCCGATCCACCACCGGTCGCTGAGGTCGTCCAGGGGCCAGCGGTCTGGCTGGCACTCTATGGGCCCTTTCAAGGGTGTAAAAGGTCGACAAGCCCTTGGGTGCAACGACACCTCTAAGCCACTGCTCCAAGAAGGACACCATGTTGTCCCCCTTGGCCTCTTCCGGCAGGCCCAGGACTCTGATGTTGTTTCTCGTGTTACACCCCTCAGAATCTTCAGCTCTCCGCTCCAACACGGACACTCTATCTGTGAGGGCCCCCAACTGTTGTGCCAGGGCCTTATGCGCAGGGGCCAGTTCTGTGATACTGGATTCAGTCTTTTTTACCCTGTCAGATAGCTTCTTGTGTTCTTCCCGCAGTAGGCCAAGTCCCACCGCAACTGTGCTGATATCTTGATTGAGGGTGGCCTTCATGTAGGCTATGGCCTCCAGAATCTTGCTCAGCTGCTGTTGCACCGGATCCTCCGAGATAGACTGCGGCTGTTCCTGGGCATTATCCTCTTGATCAAGTGGGGCCCCCGCCTGTCGGCCCCTGGGTTTTCCCATTGTGTCAAAGAGCTTGCGTAGACGTTGTGCCTCACAGGTATGAGATTATGCAATTATAATGACCCGCCTCACCCCTGCACGAGTGGTTTCGCCACAATCCCCAAGCTGTAGTCTTCAGGGTTGGTCCCGGCTCCTCCGTTCCAAGACAACGCCCCCCTCGGCCAGGCACCAGGTCGTCGCACCACCCGCTTGCGTGCAGGCTCTACCCCCGGCCTGGGGCAGCGTCAATCTTCTGCTACTTTCTTCCCTACGATTTGCATTCCATTCCCGACACTGGGCCTTCCTCCTGGCCCTCGCCCGTAGCAACTGGTGGGACAAGCCACGCACCGCACCGTGTTGAGGTGCACCTTCTTCTAAACAAAGTCCAGAGCATTCCGTTTTGTGCTGGCTTTTGTTTTATTTTATTTGTTTTTGCCAAGGAAATCGCCGCTGTGTGCTGGGGGCCCCGCTATGCTTTAGTCCACTCCTGGCACGGGGTCTGCTTCCTGGACCTTGCCCGTATCGGCGAGCGGGGCGAACTACGTTCTGCACCGCTTGAAGTGCACCCTACTGCACCAACTCTAGAATGGTCCGGCTTGTGCTGCCTTTATACACTCCAATGGATCGTGCCCAATCGCCAGCGCCTGTCCAGGTTGGGCCGCGGGGGAACCCGCAATCAAGCTCCCTCTTCAACGCCCAGCCACACTAGCCGCTCGTACATCCGCTGGGGTAGCAGCCACCTCTGACCCCAACTCGGGGCTACGTCAGCACTGCAAACTCGTCTACAGCATCAGATGGGGGGAAGCAGAGTCCGGACCCCCGACATGGCCGTATAGTACAGGGAAGTTACCCTGTCACCATGAGCACCAGAGCCGGATCCGTCTATCTCAAGCCTCCGATCCTGGCCTCAGGAGCTCACCTCTCCCTGCTCCTCACCTCCTGAATGTCGCCGCCTCGTGTTGGTGGTCCGCCCGGGGGTATCTCTGGAGCGTGGTGCCCAGGCCAATCGCCAATCCAGTGGCCAGAGGGCTCTCGATCAGAGGGCAGGCCACAGTCTCCTCCGGGTCACTCGTCACGGGCCGTCCCGCATCGGGTCCGCCATTTTGGGAGCTCCCAGCTTCCGCCGCACTGCGGGTTACCTCCCTTCCACCGGGCTCTAGGCAAGCGGAGAGCCGCCAGAATTCGCCCAGCAGCGCACGGGGACCTCAGGGCACGTTTCTGTTCTAGCCCAGGTCCTGGCCGCCGATAAATAATGCTAATTAATTACGGGCCGGCGCGGAGCTCCGAGCTCACGTGTCCGCCATCTTCAGCTCCAGGCCACGCCCCCGAATACACTGCTCTGCTTTATTGACAGTTTGCAACTGTGAATTCACTACTGTGCTATATTGAGGGGTGGTAACTGGGAGTACGCTCCTCTGCTTCATTGAGGTGTGGTAACAGAATATGCTGCTGTGCTTCATTTAGAGTTAGTAACCGGGAATACGCTGCTGTGCTTCATTGATGATTGGTAACTGCGAATTGGCCACTGTGCTACATTGAGGAGTAGTAACTGGGAGTACACTGCTTTGCTTCAGTGATTTGTAACCGAATACGCTGCTGTGCTGTATTGAGCGCTGGTTACTGAGAATAAGCTGCTGTGCTTCATAGATGATTAGTAACTATAAAAATGCTACTATGCTACATTGAGTGGTGATAACTGAGTAGTCTGCTGTGTTTCTCTGAGGTGTGGTAACAGAATACGCTGCTGTGCTGTTTTGAGCGTTCATTACTGGGAATACTGCTGTGCTTCCTTGATGATTGGGAACTGCAAATTCGCTACTGTGCTACATTGCGGGGTTGTAACTGGGAGTACTCTCCTGTGTTTCACTGAGGTGTGGTAACAGAATACGCTGCTGTGCTTTGAGCGTCGGTAACAGGGAATACGCTGCTGTGCTTCATTGACAATTTGCAACTGCGAAATCGCTACTGTGCTATATTGAGGGGTGGTAACTGGGAGTACGCCAATGTGCTAAATTGAGGTGTTGTAACAGTATACCCTGCTGTGCTATATTGAGCGTTGGTAACCAGGAATACGCTGCTGTGCTTCATTGATGATTGGTAACTGCGAATTGGCCACTGTGCTACACTGAGGAGTAGTAACTGGGAGTACACTGCTTTGCTTCACTGAGGTGTGGTACAGAATACGCTGCTGTGCTGTATTGAGCGTTGGTAACAGGGAATACGCTGCTTTGCTTCATTGACAATTTGCAACTCCGAATTCGTTACTGTGCTATATTGAGGGGTGGTAACTGGGAGTACACTGCTTTGCTTCAGTGAGTTGTGGTAACAGAATACGCTACTGTGCTGTATTGAGCATTGGTTACTGGGAATACGCTGCTGTGCTTCATTGAAGATTGGTAACTGCAAATTCGCTACTGTGCTATATTGAGGGGTGGTAACTGGGACTACGCTGTTGTGCTTCATTGAAGAGTGGTACAGACTATGAGCGGGGTTAACTGGGAGTACGGTGCTGTCCTTCACTGGGGTGTGGTAACAGAATACGCTGCTGTGCTTTATTGACCGTTGATAACAGGGAATACGCTGCTGTGCTCCATTGACGATTTGTAACTGCGAATTCACTACTGTGCTACACTGCTTTGCTTCACTGAGTTGTGGTAGCAGAATACACTGGTTAGTTACTGGAAATACGCTGCTGTGGTTTATTGGCGATTTGGTAACTGAAAATTCGCCACTGTGCTACATTGAGTAGTAGTAACTGCGAGTACACTGCTTTGCTTTACTGAGGTGTGGTAACAGAATACGCTGCTGTGCTTGATTGAGCGTTTTTAGCAGGGAATACGCTGCTGTTCTTCATTGATGATTGGTAACTGCGAATTCGCCACTGCGCTACATTAAGTAGTAGTATCTGGGAGTATGCTGCTTTGCTCCAGTGAGGTGTGGTAACAGAATACGCTGCTGTGCTGAGCGTTTGTTACTGGGAATACGCGGGTGTGCTTCCAAGATGATTGGTAACTGCAAATTTGTCACTGTGCTTGTTATGTTTCGTATAGAGGCCCTAATATAGACACGTTCATATATGCCCTATTATGGTCATAATCGTATATGCCCTATTATGGTCATAATCGTATATGCCCTATTATGGTCATAATCGTATATGCCCTATTATGGTCATAATCGTATATGCCCTAATATAGGCATGATCTTTCACCTACATTAGTTCCCTACAGTACACAACGAGCTCTGAGGGTTGAATGTTATCTAGTCTGTGGTTTGAACACTGAAGGGTTTTCCCCGAACACAGGCCTACAATGTACTCCTAAATTATGCATGAGCATTCACCAGCTACATCTACTGCATAATATGTATGTACAAAATTCACCCCTGACGTCTTCCTCATGTCCAACAAAGACCAATACAAACCATACTAAGGGACGAGACACTTTAGGGTATAAATACACCACATCTTGCCACGGTAAGGGAGAGGGAACCGAGACTTCCATGGCAACACACTGACCAGAGACGCTGAGGCTCCTGCATGCAGTCGCTCCAGCTGACAGCGGTCTAACACAGCCCTTGCGGGGTGTCCAACTCGAGACCAGGACGGGGTCCGACACTCTCTTTATTCAGGTAATGGGGTTCGACTAAATCCTACAAGGATTCTTGGCTCTTAGGCTTTTAGACCTACACACATGCGCTAGGTACATCTAGTTAGGCATCGTAGGAGTACGCGCACTTTTATAATGCATTTCATATAGTCATGTATGTAGCCATCATTATTGCAATATGGTAGAACTGCACTATCCTTTCACTTTGATCGTACTGCGGATAATATATCTCTGCTATTGTCTGCTGGTTGTTGCAGCACATATATTCTACACTAGAATAACAACTGTTCAATAAATACTTATTGAAACGCCCAGACTGTTTATTCTGTGTAACTCTCTGAGACAAACCGAATAAGTAAGCACGAGTGACTGAGCGAAAAGTAGTATATTGTTTCCACGATTCTAAGGGATCAGGGTTGTCATGATCTAAGGTTGCCAGGAACTAATCTCTCTCCGATAAGAGGAGATTCTAGTGGCACTATGAGCTAGCTAATGCAAATCAGGCTAACATACGCGGTGGGGGTGCACAGAGCCAGTCTGTCACCAAGCCCACAGTTTGTTATCCAAACGCGCAGGTCCTGCAGGGGTACTATAGGAACTACACGACATGCTGCATTGATGAGTAGTAACGGGGAGTAAACTGCTTTGCTTCACTGAGGTGTGGTAACAGAATACGCTGCTGTGCTTTATTGAGCGTTGATAACCGGGAATACGCTGCTGTGCTCCATTGACGATTTGTAACTGCGAATTCACTACTGTGCTACATTGAGGGGTGGTAAATGGAAGTACACTGTTGTGCTTCACTGAGATGTGATAGCAGATTAAGCTGCTGTCCTGAATTAAGTGTTCGTTACTGGGAAAACGCTGCTGTGCTTTATTGATGATTGGTAACTGCAAATTTGCCACTGTGCTATATTGAGGAGTAGTAATTGGGAGTACACTACTTTGCTTCAGTAAGGTATGGTAACAGAATACGCTGCTGTGCTGTATTGAGCGTTGGTAACAGGGAATACGCTGCTATGCTTCATTGACAATTTGCAACTGCGAATTCGCTACTGTGCTATATTGAGGGGTGGTAACTGGGAGTACGCTGCTCTGCTTCATTGAGGTGTGGTAACAGAATACACTGCTGTGCTTTATTGAGTGTTAACAGGGAATACGCTGCTGTGCTTCCTTAACAATTTGTAACTGCGAATTCGCTACTGTGCTATATTGAGGTGGTAACTGGGTCTATGCTGCTGTACTTCATTGACGAGTGGTAAGGACTATGAGGAGGGTAACTGGGAGTACTCTGCTGTCCTTCACTGAGGTGTGGTAACAGAATACGCTGCTGTGCTTTATTGAGAGTTCGTTAATGGGAATAAGCTGCTGTGGTTTATTGGCGATTGGTAACTGCAAATTTGCCAGTGTGCTTCAATGATCGTTGGGAACTGGAGTATGCTGCTGTGCGTCTTCGAGGGGTGATAACTGGTGTACTCCGCTGTGCTTCCCTGGGGGGTGGTTACAGAGTACATATTTTTGATTTAGGTGTGGTAACTGGGATTACGCTGCTCTGCTTCGAGGGATGGTAACTGGGAATATGCTGCTGTGCTTTATTGATGGTTGGTAACTGCAAATTCGCCACTGTGCTACATTGAGGAGCCCTGCCATCAAGCCTTGGATCACACAGCATAACGTGCATCGCCACTTGCTGCCTTGGAACTGATAATTTGCAGTTTAATCGCCAGGTTTTTCATTCTTAGAACATCCTATTTAATCGGCCTCCACCACTGAGTGTAATTGTGGCTTAACCTTCCACAGGCCCCTTGAGGCAATCTCTAATTATTCAGGCTTGTATTTTTAACTGTCCTGATGATGATCCTACTATTTCTTAAAGAGGATCGAAACGTCGACCAATGTAAACAGTTTGCACATTAATCAAATCTGATAAAAAAAAGTGTATTTACTGTTTCCTCAAGCTTGTTAGAAATTGTGTTCAATAATCCACAAGCTACCCTGTCTTGCCTGATATGTTCCTGTCCTAAGTGTACTTGTCATGTTTCTATGTAGGATGCAGGATTGTGTCCCACTGTATTGATGTGTTTATTTTTGGTTTTTGACATTTTTGAATTATTAAATTGAATGTCCGGCTGGACACTCGTAATATAGCACTGATTGGAGTCTATATTTATCCTGATGACCACACTGTTCTGTTTAAGGACCACTGTTCTAATACTACATTGAGGAGTAGTAACAGGGACTACACTGCTTTGCTTTACTGAGGTGTGGTAACAGAATACGCTGCTGTGCTATATTGAGCGTTGGTAACAAGGAATCAGCTGCTGTACTTCATTGATGATTGGTAACTGCGAATTCGCCACTGCGCTACATTGAGGAGTAGTAACTGGGAGTACACTGCTTTCCTTTACTGAGTTGTGGTAACCGAATACGCTGCTGTGCTGTATTCAGCGTTCATTACTGGGAATATGCGGTTGTGCTTCCAAGATGATTGGTAACTGCAAATTAGTCACTGTGCTACATTGGTGAGTAGTAACTGGGAGTACTCTGCTGTCCTTCACTGAGGTGTGGTAACAGAATACGCTGCTGTGCTGTAGTGAGCGTTGGTAACAGGGAATAAGCTGCTGTGCTTCATTGACAATCTGCAACTGCGAATTCGCTACTGTGCTATATTGATGGGTGGTAACTGGTAGTACTCTGCTGTGCTTCATTGAGGTGTGGTAACAGAAAACGCTGCTGTGCTTTATTGAGCGTTTGTTACTGGGAATACTCTGCTGTGCTTTATTGAGCGTTGGTAACAGGGAATACTTTGCTGTGCTTCATTGATTTAAAAAAAATATATATATATTTTTTGTTTTGCCAATAAAATAACATATAGAACACATGAGTACTCAACACGATAGGTTGTAGAGCAATTTCAGCCGGCCAGTGTTCATAATGAATTTCCACCACAGGACTACACATTGCGGGACATGAAATATCCAATTGTACATACATCATAACTACACATTTCCTGTTCAGCGCCAAGTGGGTCATAATATACCTCATTCAGGGTTCTTCCCTCAACCTCCCAGACATTGAACCCTCACTCTCTGATTCCCCATCCAACTCTAAGCTATAATATTTCATCCATGGTGTCCATATTTTCTTAAATTTCCGCGGGCAGCCTCTAGCTTTGTATGTCACCTGTTCTGCAACCATGTATAGGTCCAAACATGTCCTCCATTCCTTCAGTGTGGGTATTTGTTGCACCCCCCAATATTTCGCTATGTCATGCTTGGCCATCACTAGTCCCAGGTTAGCTAGTAGTAGTTTTCATCGTGGGATATCCACCTCTGTGGGAATACCCAAAAGAAGGAATTTCGGCTCCATTTCTATCTGGACCTCAAGTATGCTATTAAGCTCATCCACGATCCTACCCCAGTATTCCTGAATTTCTCTACACTCCCATAGGTTATGTATGAAAGTCCCATCGATCCCATGACCTCTAAGGCATTTCGGACTATCCGCCCTCCCCATTTTGTGAAGTCTGGCTCTGTCAAAATATGTTCTATGTAAAATTTTGTATTGGATGAGGCGTAATCGAAGCTTGATTGCCACCTCTCGTGGGTGCATGAGAGCGGCCTCCCAGTCAATGTCTTCCAATGTTCCGGTAGTCCCCTCCCATTTGGTTCGAAGTGGACCAAGCTTATCCGGCATATTATTGAGTAGGGTTTTTATAGGTGTAGGAAACAGCTTTAGTTGGAATCTCTTCTTGCAGTAGGCGACCCTCTAGTGGGGCATACTCTGGTAATACCTCCCCCTCTAATCCCTCCGCCATCCATGCATGTTTTAAACGAAGATATGCATAAAGTTGTGTAGCATGAAGCTGGTATCTGTCTTTAAGTGTCTCGAACGAGGCCAGCACCCCCCTTTCTAGAAGGTCCCCTATCTTGGAAATGCCAATTAGGTCCCATTTTTTTAAAGCCTCTAAGCTTCCCTATTTCGGACAGTCTATTCCCTTCCCATAGCGGGGTCTCCCTGGTACTTTTCTTGTCCCATTGCATTTGCCTCTCAGCGTGTTTCCAAGCCTCCAATGTCCTCTGGGTTGCCTGAAGTAGTTGGCTACTGCCTTTCCCACCATATATATATAATGGAGATATGTACGATTTCTAAATTGTAGTCTTTCCAGCCTATATGTCGAATGATCCCCTTGTATATGGATCCACTCATTAATAACAATAAGGTGGGATGCCCTGTAATATGCTCTGATGTCTGGGAGGGCCAGACCACCATTATATGCACTTCTTTGCAAGGTTTGGAGTGCCACTCGTGGGTAGGCCCCATCCCACAGAAGCAAGCGTACCTCACTATCTATTTGATTAAACAATGTGCCTGGGATTTTATGATAAATATTTTGCAGCACATGGAGCAGCTGGGGAAGCGTAATCATTTTATACATGGCGGCCCTTCCCATGATAGTTAGTGGGAGTTTGCGCCACCTCTTGAAAATTGAGGATAACTCTCTTAACATTACGTACCAGGGTCACAGCAACATCCGTGGTAATATAAAGGCCAAGATATGTGAAGCCTTCTGTCGACCAACGTAGACCGTCAGGGAACCCCTGTGGTTCCGCCACCCCCCCAATTGGGTATAATGTGGATTTACTCCAATTGATCTTATATCCCGCATGTTTCCCATATACCTCAAAAATCTGCAAGATTTGGGGGAGGGTCACACTAGGGTCAGTCACATACAATAATATATCATCTGCATATAAAGATATGCGTTCCTCCTTGAGCATTTTGGCATCATCTACGAACCCACCTAATCCGGGGGTAGTTCTAATAACACAGGCAAGGGGTTCCAAAATAAGAGCAAAAAGTAATGGGGAAAGGGGACAACCCTGTCTAGTTCCCCGTTGTATCGGCCAAGGTTGAGAGAGAGCCCCATTGATCCGGGCCCTAGCCACGGGTTTCGTATAAAGCAGCGCTACCCAGTCTCGGAAGCTTGGCCCGAATCCGAATTTCTCCAAAACACACCTCATAAAGGGCCAGTGAATGGTGTCAAACGCTTTTTCAGTGTCTAGGGATAACAGTAAGTGTGCCGTTTCCCGATCTCGAGTGGCATCTATCCAGTTGGCCACCCTGCGTAGATTGTAACGAGTGGCACGTTTCGGCATAAAGCCAGATTGATTGTCTTGAACCAGTGATGTAATCACCCCTATGAGACGTGTAGCAAGGATGGTGGCTAGGATTTTAGTTTCAATGTTCAACAATGATATAGGGCGGTAAGAGCCACAATCATCTGGGGGTTTCCCGGCCTTGTGAATCACCACTACAGTCGCCTCTCTGAGATCGGCAGGGAGTAACCCTTCCTCCTTAGATTCCTGGAACATCGTAAGTAAATGCGGCGCCAGAAGAGAGGTATGTTTTAAAAAAAATTCTCCTGGGAGGCCATTAGGACCCGGGACTTTCCCCAGCTTCAACCTATTAATAGCTTCTGACACCTCTTCCAGTGTGATGTCTATGTCAAGAGCCTCCGTCTCCTCCGAGGAGAGACAAAGAAGTTCAATATCTTCGAGGTATTTGCATATTTGTGTATCGCACACCTGTGTTTGGGCTGCATAGAGTGTGGTGTAAAATCGGGCAAAGGCCCCAGCTATATCTTGTGGCGTAGTGTAAGATTTGTCTGCCTCCCTAATAGAGGTAACCCACCTAGATTCTTGTTCCTTTCTTCCCAGCAATGCCAGTAGTTTACCCGCTCTATCCCCAGTTTCATATAATCGATGTTGTATTGCAAGCTGGTGTGAACGCAGTTCCCTGGTAGCCAACGCTTGATATTCTCGCCTGGTGATGTCAATCTGGCGGAGGTGGTGTGAGTCAAATGCAGAGGCCCCTTTGTTCTCGAGTTCAAGTAGTTTGCATTCTAAAGACAGGAGTACTTGAGTTTCGCGTCTCTTCTGATGTGCAATGATATTTTGTGCTCTATCACGTAACACTGTTTTAAAAGCTTCCCAGAGTGTGATGGTCGATTGAACCGAGCCATTATTTTCCCGAAAATAAAGTTCTATTTCTACTTTAATTTCTTTGGCTACTTGTGGATCCCTCAGGGCCCATGCATTCAACTTCCAGGAGGCCCTATGCCCACCCCTTTGTGTCCCCACTTTCAAATAGAGCGGTGAGTGGTCAGATATACCTCTAGCCAAGTATTCCACCTCTTCTACATGGTTAAGTTCTCCAGCTGGGGCAAATAAGTAGTCCAACCGTGAGAACACCCTATGGGCTCCGGAGAAGTAGGAATATGCACGTCTAGACGGGTGTAGACTTCTCCATAAGTCAGTGAGCCCTAGGGTCAGCTGAAATTTCGCCAGCGCAGTGGCCTCGCCAGTCCCACTCCGGGCCAGCGAGCGGTCCAGGGAGAGATCACTTACGTCGTTGAAATCACCCCCAATGATGTGTGGCAGGGCCTGCCTGCAGAAGGATTGCAGTTACCTTGTCTAACGTGCGTTGCTGGAGACGTGGGGGAGCACATACGCTAACCAATACCCATGAAGTATGGTTCCAGACCCCCTGCACCGCCACATATGTGCCATCTGGGTCTTCCCATTTTCGTATAACCCTAAAGGGAGGCGACTTTCGTGCTAGGATCGCTACTCCTCTCGAACCTCGAGTAAAGCCCGCATGTGCCAGAGTAATGTATTGCCCCCTATTCAAAAATGAACAGTGTGGACCCATAAGATGTGTTTCCTGTACCAGTACGAAATTTGGCTTGAGCCTTTTGAGGTAGTTCGATACTAACCCCCGTTTGATCTTATTCCCTAACCCATTGACGTTCCACGTTAATACTGTGTAATCCTCTCTGGCCATAGTAATGGCAAATGTAGTGTGTGTAGTCCCCCACTGCAGGCCCCATGGAATGTACCTATTGTAGTACTCTTGATCCAATTGTACGTGCATGTGTTTTGTACCATCTAGTATGTAAGTTTCTTCCTGCAAAGCATATCCCGAACACTACCCGGACCCCATCCTTCCCACTCCCGCCAGCACTCATGTTATAGAACCAAAACAACTTACCCTGTGCCCTTCCCAGTAGACAATACTCAAAACGAATTGCATTAGTTACTGTATCCCCCTCCCCACACTCTGCAGGCCCCCCCACCAACCCCAATTTAGTCAACATGACAATACTGGTGTAGGAAACCGCTCCGAGGTCTGTACCCCACCCTCTTCCCCTTAATCACACAAATAGAACCACAATATGAGAATAACAACCCTCTGTATACTTCCCTTCGGTATGGCTAGATCCTAAAACGTGCGCCAACTCTCGGAAGTCTTACAGTGTCCTTATGTGGGCGCCCGGCCCCAAATCGTCATTCATCCTCACCACCTCGACAAAGTTGTTGTTTGTGTAAATCAGTCTCCGCCAGGCTCAGTCCTGAGGCTTCCATCCGATGGATACTGTCCAGCAGGGGGTGTTCAGTATTAGTTTCCACCACATCCTGTTTCTCTGATTGGTCTGAATCCATGTTGTCGTTTGATCTCCGAGATGTGCGTGATTCGCAGTCCAGTGCCGTGTCCTCGTCAGTGTCTGATATATTCAGTGACTGGTCTCTCATCCTTAGGGCTCCTGCCGCAGTGGCATCACTGGCCGTCCGTCGCTTCAGCACTCTCCGTCGTCTTCGTTCTTTAGGTAATTCCCACCCGGAGCTTGGCGTCTTGCTGACTGGGATCGCCATCGTGAGCCGCAACCCGGGTCGCAGCCGAGGCCGCTCTTCTATCCATGACCAGGCCTCTTCCGGTGTTTGGAAGAAGTGTGCTTTATCTTGGTAGAAGACTTTAAGTTTTGCAGGGAATAGTAGCATGTACTGTAGCCCAAGCGCTCGTAGCTTTGCCTTCACCGGCTCAAAGGTACGCCTCAGTTTCTGGACATCCCGTGAGTAGTCGGGGAACACCATCACTCGGGTATTTTGGAATTTGATCTCTCCCTTCTTTCTGAGGTCCCTAAGTATGGTGTCCCTGTCTTGGAAATTTAAGAACCGGGCAATCAACGGTCTCGGTGGGGCACCCGGCTGCGGCCGGATCCCCGGCATCCTGTGAGCTCTCACTATGACGAAACAAGAGGAGAACTGCGTTTCCAGCAGAGTTTCTTTAAGAAATGTCAACAGAAAGCGTCCTGGATCTGAGTGTTCCACATTTTCCGGAAAGCCTATGAAGCGGAGGTTATTCCTACGGGCCCTGTTTTCGGCATTGTCGACTCGCCAAGCAACCTCTTTTACTGTCGTCATGAGCTTCTTTATTTCTTTACTTGTAGTCCTTGAGGTGTCCTCCAACTCCGATACCCTTTTTTCCACCTCAGTAACTCTCTCAGATACCTTTCGCAAATCCTGGCACAGAAAGGAGACCTCGGTCCGTACCTCCGCAATTTTCCCTTCCAGGCTTTCACGGGAAGCATGGATCGCCTGTAGTATTGCATCCGTGTCTTGTCTGGGAGCTGTGTCTCCTCCATCGCCGGAGGAAGGTGGTATTGTTTTGGTGAAGCGGTCCAGTTTCCCCTGTTTAGAGGACTTAGGCTCTTTGTCTTTAGCCATAATGACTATGCCTTGTGCAAATCGGTGTCCAGAAAGTGCGTCAGTGTAGACAGGTCGTACTAATCTTAGGGTCGTAGCCACTCTCTCGGTGTCGTTCTCTCGCATATAGGTATTGGGGCACCCTGAACACTGGTCGTGGAGCCAGGAGAAAGTTCAACAATGCTTTATCCAAACCCCAGCAGGGTAGCCACCAGGGAATCAAACCGCCTGTCACCCTTCCAACGGTGTTCCCTGTATACTGAGTTGAAATACATTTTTGGGGAGTCTGGTTAACTCTGACGCAGATATTGCCACTCGAGGCACAAGGTGTAGGCTCTCCCAGGAAGGTGTCCGGGTCCGTCACCAGAACCGGTGAATGTCGCTACTGTATCAGGCTGCGTCACCTCCACTCCTTTCCACGTCGCTATGGAGGTTGGGCGCCTGCGGCGGGCAACCGCTTTTCTTATGCCAGCTTCACACCTCCCCACCCCGCCAGCGACCCCCGCGTCTCAATGGGAGTGCATATATTAACGTCCAGGTGCTCGTAGAGTGGTCGACAGAACGCCCCCTTCTATCCAATGTCGGGAGGAGCAAGCTGTCTCTACTCCGGTCCCCGGTGGTGACTATGATCCCATGGAGGCCCTGCTTCTGCTGGTCTGGGCTCAGTGAGTCGTTTGTTTTGTTTGGTGTTTTCCTTGAAGCCCAGGGTAGGCACCACAAGGGCAGCCACGCAGCTACAGTTCACCACGGGGAGTGCCCCGCGCCCTACGGCAACCAGCTCCCCCACAGCCCAGGTGGAGGTGCGGCACCCGCAGGGTGACGCAAAGGCACGGCAGCCGCACGTTACAGTGCTGTCCGTGAGGGTCTAGAAAGCGCGTCAGCGCCGGTGCACCCGCCGCGGCTCTTAATGGGTGTGGTGGCCAAGTGAGAACAGTAATCAGGCCGCTCTCCCCCGGGGCAGCCACGTCACACCGCGCACCATCAGCAGGGCTCCTCCGCAGCCTTCATCTCTTCCCGGCTTCATTCCCACAGGAGCGCTGCTGGTATGAATCACCTCCCCTGTCCATACCAGCGCCGTCTGCTCCACCTCAGAATCAACCCCAGCGCTCACCAACAGTAACTTCTGCGCAGCAGGGCAGCTCTGGGCAAAATGCGACGTTTTGTGGTTTGGCCACAGTCTTATGCCGCGATTATCCCCAGTGAGAACCTCGGGGGTCCGGCCGCCACCTTAAAGTCAACTGCCCCGGTGCATTCACCCCCGCTGCCGCATACCCCTCTGCATCTGCGTCGCTGCCGCCGAGGGGAAACGAAAGGAGCAGTCACCTGTCCCAGGGGCCGCCACCTCACCCGATGCAGTGATCACCGGCCAGCTCAGCAGCCTCTGCCGAACCCCGGCCGCGGATTCCCGCCGGCCCCGGCAGCACAGGAGTCGGCAGCCTCTTCCCCTTCTTTATCGTACTCACAGTCGCCTGCACTCCGAAGCCGCCTGGGATCTCCGCCCGCCGCCGCTCCGGTCACCAGGGGGGGGGGGGGGAGGCTCTGAACACTTCGCGGCGTCCAGCTGCCTCGTCGCCGCCTGCCGACCCCTATTTCCACTTCCAGAGACGAGGGTCTCAGGGCTCCAGCTCACGGCCTTCCTTTGTCCGTCATCGCCGCCATCTTAGAAACCCCGCGCACCGATCATCGCGCCGAAAGGATCCCGGATACTGCGGAAAGACGGCTTTGATTACTTCCACGATCACACCACTCTGCTATCTAGCACTTCAGCCCGGGATATCTGTCAAAATGTGTGAGGATGAACAGGATTAACTGCAGGATATCAGTCCGGGCCGGCGGAGCTCGCTAACAACGCAGCTACCCGGCCATGATGTTGGCCACGCCCCCCGCTGTGCTTCATTGATGATCGGTAACTGCGAATTGGCCACTGTGCTACATTGGGGAGTAGTAACTGGGAGTACACTGCTTTGCTTTACTTGGGTGTGGTAACAGAATACACTGCTGTGGTCTATCGAGCGTTGGTTACTGAGAATAAGCTGCTGTGCTTCATTGTTGATTAGTAACTATAAAAATGCTACTATGCTACATTGAGGAGTAGTAACAGGGAGTACACTGCTTTGCTTCACTGATGTGTGGTAACCGAATACGCTGCTGTTCTTTGAGCATTGGTAAAAGGGAATACGCTGCTATGCTTCATTGAAAATTTGCAACTGCGAATTCGCTACTGTGCTACATTGCCGGGTAGTAACTGGGAGTACTCTGCTGTGTTTCACTGGGGTGTGCTAACAGAATACGCTGCAGTGCTTTATTGAGCATTGGTAGCAGGGAATATGCTGCTTTGCTTCATTGACAATTTGCAACGGCGAATTCGCTACTGTGCTATATTGAGGGGTGGTAACTGGGAGTACGCTGCTGTCCATCACTGAGGTGTGGTAACAGATTACGCTGCTGTTGTATTGAGCGTTCGTCACTGGGAATACGCTTCTGTGGTTTATTGGCAATTGGTAACTGCAAATTTGCCACTGTACTACAATGATGGGTGGTAACTGGCGTATGCTGCTGTGCGTCTTCGAGGGTTGATAACTGGTGTACTCCGCTGTGCTTTCCTGGGGGTGGTTACAGAGTACGTATTTTTGATTCAGGTGTGGTAACTGGGATTACGCTGCTGTGCTTCGAGGGATGGTAACTAGAAATATGCTGCTGTGCTTCACTGAGGTGTGATAACAGAATACGCTGTTGTGCTTTATTGAGCGTTGATAACCAGGAATACGCTGCTGTGCTCCATTGACGATTTGTAACTGCAAATACACTACTGTGCTACATTGAGGGGTGGTAAATGGAAGTACGCTGTTGTGCTTCACTGAGGTGTGGTAGCAGATTACTCTGCTATGCTTGATTGAGCGTTTTTAACAGGGAATACGCTGCTGTTCTACATTGATGATTGGTAACTGCGAATTCGCCACTGTGCTACATTGAGGAGTAGTAACTGGGAGTACACTGCTTTACTTTACTGAGGTGTGGTAACAGAATTTGCTGCTGTGCTGTATTGAGCTTTGGCTACTGGGAATACGCTGTCTATGCTTCATTGATAATTAGCAACTACAAAAATCGCTACTATGCTACATTGAGGGGTGATAACTGGGAGTACGTTGCTCAGCTTCATTGAGGTGTGGTTTCAGAATACGCTGCAGTGTTTATTACATTGGTAACAGGAATACGCTGGTGTGCTTCATTGACTTTGTAACTGCGAATTGGCCACTGTGCTATATTGAGGAGTGGTAACTGTGAGTACGCTGCTGTGCTTCATTGAGGTGTGGTAACCGAATACGCTGCTGTGCTTTATTGAGCGTTGGTAACCGGTAGTACGCTGCTGTGCTTCATTGACGATTGGTAACTGCAAATTGGCTACTGTGCTACATTGAGGAGTGGTAACTGGGAGTACACTGCTTTGCTTCAGTGAGTTGTAGTAACAGAATACGCTGCTGTGCTTGATTGAGCGTTGGTAACTGGGTAGTACGCTGCTGTGTTTCATTGATGATTGACAACATGCAAATTCGCTACTGTGGTATCATTGAGGTGTGGTAACAGAATATGCTGCTGTGCTTTATTGAGCGTTGGTAACAAGGAATACGCTGCTGTGCTTCATTGATGATTGGTAACTGCAAAATTGCCACTGTGCTACATTGAGGGGTGATAACTGGGAGTACTCTGCTGTGTTTCACTGAGGTGTGGTAACAGAATACGCTGCTGTGCTTGATTAAGCGCTGGTTACTAGGGAATACGCTGCTGTGCTTCACTGATGGTTTGATAACTGCAAATTCACCACTGTGCTACATTAAGAGGTGTTAACTGGAGTACACTGCTTCGCTTACTGATGTGTGGTAACAGAATACGCTGCTGTGCTTTCATTGAGCATTGACTGGAATACGCTGCTGTGACCCATTGAGGAGTTGTAACTGCGAATTCGCTGCTGTGCTACACTGAGGGGTGGTAATAGAAGTACGCTGCTGTGCTTTATTGAGCGTTGATAACAGGGAATACGCTGCTGTGCTTCAGTGACGATTTGTAACTGCGAATTCACTACTGTGGTACACTGAGGAGTGGTACATGGCAGTTCGCTGTTGTGCTTCACTGAGGTGTGGTAGCCGAATACGCTGCTGTGTTGTATTGAGCGTTCATTACTGGGAATAAGCTGCTGTAGCTTTATTGGCGATTGGTAACTGCAAATTTGCCACTGCGCTACAATGTGATGGTAGCTAGAGTATGCTGCTGTACGCTCGAGGGTGATAACTGTGTAACCCACTGTTTTCATTGGGGGTGGTAACAGAGTACGCATTTTTGTGATTCAGGTGTGGTAACTAGGATTACGCTGCTGCTGCTATTGAGCGATCGTAACTGGGAATATGCTGGTGTGCTTCCATTGATGATTGGTAACTGCAAATTCGCCACTGTGCTACATTGATGAGTGGTAACTGGGAGTAAACTGAATTGCTTCACTGAGGTGTGGTAACAGAATACGCTGCTGTGCTGTATTGAGCGTTCATTACTGGGAATACTCTGCTGTGCTTCATTGATGATTGGTAACTGCAAATTCGCCACTGTGCTACATTGATGAGTGGTAACTGGCAGTACTCTGCTGTGTTTCACTGAGGTGTGGTAACAGAATACGCTGCTGTGCTTTATTGAGCGTTGGTAACGGGAATACGCTGCTGTGCTTCATTGACAATTTGCAACTGCGAATTCGCTACTGTGCTATATTGAGGGGTGGTAACTGGGAGTACGCTGCTGTGCTTCATTGAGGTTTAGTAACTGCAAATTTGCCACTGTACTACAATGATGGTGGTAACTGGAGTATGCTGCTGAAAGGCGTCTTCGAGGGTAATAACTGGTGTACTCTGTTGGGCTTCATTGGGGGGTGGTAACAGAGTATGTATTTTTATGATTCAGGTGTGGTAACTGGGATTACGCTGCTCTGCTTCGAGGGATGGTGTGCTTCATTGATGATTATTAACTGCAAATTCGCCACTGTGCTATATTGAGGAGTAGTAACTGGGAGTACACTGCTTTGCTTCACTGAGGTGTGGTAACAGAAAACGCTGCTGTGCTTTATTTTATTTTTTTCACAACCCAATTTTATTGTTGAAAGCCAATACAGATTCGGCGTCCCGTAGAGCGCCAGCAGTATATATTGACAAGAGGCATTGATTTCAACATTTTCAAACATTGCAGAATCATGCTGATGCAATAAACACATGAAAAAGAAAATTAACACAACAAACAATAGTGCCATAACAATATTGCTGGACGCACCCAGCGACCTCGAATACACAGGTCTAAGCAAATCAGTACACATGTAGGTAGAGTCCATATCTATAGTGCAGCACAGCCCGATCAACTCAACAGCTCTTCGACAGCAGTGACAGAGGGGGGAGGTTCTAGATCTAATCCGCTGTAATCGTTCCCACCGCTTCCATATCTTGTAGTGTTTCTGGGGACACCCTCTCGCCGTAAAGACTGGAATCTCCAGCCCCATGCAAAAGTCAAGGCCTTTCTTCCAGGTTGCAACCAGTGGCGGAGCCTCACTCTTCCACACACTCGCAATATCGCGCTTAGCCAGCGTAAGGCCTAGGAACAACAAATGGCGCTAATATCTATTGCCACCCAACCTCTCGGCTATATGAAGCAGAAACAATCTGGGCGAGAGTTGAATATCCCATCCCAAGACCTCCGAGAGGCATGCTGCCACTCCCCTCCAAACCCGCGACAGGGACGTACACTGCCATATAGTGTGAAAGAAGTCACCATCAGGTGCCTCGCATCGCAGGCACCTGGATGACGCGATCAGCCCAGCCCGCCACAGCCTATATCTGGTGAAATATACCCGGTGCAGGTATTTGAATTGGTTCAACCGCAGGCGGGCAGCGATCGCTGCACCACGTGGGGACTCAAGTGCCTCTACCCAGTCATCCTAGTCGAGAGGGCCCAGGTCCAGCTGCCAGGCTTCCCGTGTTTTGTGTAGGGTATTGGGGGTATTGTTTACGAGTGTACGATAGATCTTAGTTATTTTGTGATCCCCCCAAGTCTCCCATAAAAACCTTTGCCTCAATGGGGGTGAATTCAGGTATGACATCTTGTTGCACCAGATACGGTGAGAGGGCATATGAAATTCCGTCCGGAGTTCCTGAAAAGATTTCAGACTCTCCCCATGTAGAATTGTACCCAATGTGTCTATACCAATGGCCTCCCAGCCCCGGAACCCAGATAACTGCATCACCTGTGGTAGCTGGCCATTGTTCCACAGGGGGGTTTCCTTCGTCAATTTACCCCACCAGCCCATTGTGCGCAGCTCTCGCTTCCATACCCCAAAGACCGTCCTGGTCGCAGGCGGCCAAACATTAAGCAGCGGGCTAGAGCATAAGATCTGATGTAATGACCCGACTCCCATCAGCAAGCGCTCCACCGCGTATGCTGGGTCTCTCCTATCGCCATACCACCAGTCATTAAGGACTAGTATATGCGAAGCTGCATGGTAGGCCTGAACATCCGGGGTGACAATGCCTCCACAATAAGTGGATTGAAAACAAGTTCTCAATTCCACGCGTGCTAATCCCCCACCCCAAAGAAAACTAGCAAGGATTGCGTTAAGTTGCCGGAACCAGGTCGGTCGTATATGATAGGGGTGGTTTTGAAGTTGATAAAGTAGGCGGGGCAAGGATACCATTTTGAATATGGCAGACCTACCAAATAACGAGAGCGGCAAGTGAGACCACACGCGGACCTCTTCTCCCGTCTGCGCCCATAAGGGGGCCAGATTTCTTTCCCATGAGATAGTTTGAGAAGTGGATATAAACACCCCCAAAGATTTAAAACCATCCGAAACCAAGGTGACCTCTCTGGACCACACGCCCAGCTGATCTCCCCCACGCAAGGACCACAGGCACGATTTACTTCTGTTCATGTATAAGCCTGAGTTCTCTGCATGATCCTGAGCAGACGCGGGCCGGTCCTATCGGGTCGAGTAAGAAAGAACAAGACCTCATCCGCGTATAGCGCGATGCGGTCGGAGACCTCTTGCAACCATTCGAGCCACGAATCCGAGGCGTCAGTCCTAACCCCACGCCGCTAGCGGCTCCATGGCCAGGGCAAACAAGTACAGAGAAAGGGGCAGCCCTGGCGGAGTGCCCCGCGCTATGGCAAAGCGGCCCGAGATGGAGTCCGCGTGATCCTGACGGACGCCCGAAATATCTGTATATAGGAGCCGTATGAGAGCTAGCAGGCGAGGGCCGATGTTCAAGCGACTAAGTAAGGCGAAGATGGACCCAGCTAAGCGAGTCGAAGGTCTTATCCATGTCGGCAAGGAGTAGTGCTGCAGGCTCCACCAGCTTGTCCACCGCTACAACTGCATTATGCACTCTACGTATATTATGACGCGTAGCTCGGCCTGGCATAAATCCCGCCTGATCGGGATAAATAAGATCGGAAATGTATGGGACAAGGCGATTAGCGATCGCCTTGGCCAAGAGCTTAGCCTCCACATTAAGGAGTGAGATCGGACGAATGAAGTTCCGGTGGGTGACCCGGTTTGAGGAAAACTACTATTTCGGCGTGTCTCCAGTCTCGCGGGAGGCAGCCGTCTTCAGCCGCCGCATTGAGCGCCGCTAGATACGGTTTCATTAACTGGGATTGGTTGTATTTGAAAAATTCGCACGGAAAGCCGTTGGGGCCGGGCGCTTTTCCGGAACTCGTATCGGTCCAGGCTATTTGCAGCTCTTCGATCGACAGCGGAGCGTCTAGAGCTTCCGTGCCGCATCAGAGTCCGCGGGGGAGGTCGATCCAGTAGATTCAGCAATGGTGGCAGTAGACCGGGTTTCCCGGGGAGCATATAGAGTGGCGGGCAAAGTGAAGCAAAGCTAGCCGCTATGTGCAGAGGGTCTGTAAGGGTCACCCCCTCTGGGTTCTGTATAGTTGGGATGGCCTGGGGACAAATCGACCGCTGACACAGGCGATGGATCATGGCACTTGACTTGTCCCCCACTGGTAGATCCGGCTGCGGGTCGCGAGCCAGTAGAGCCGAGCCTCGTCTAAGAGCTCACTAGCATGTGTTTGTTGGGCACTGAGCAACTGTCTACGCGCAGCACTCCCCCCCTGATCCCCTACTACTACGTTCCAGTTCAATCAGTCGGGCTTCGGCCTGTAGCAATTTCTCCCGACGCTGTCGACGTCTTGCGGCGCAAAAGGAGATATCGATCCCCCGGAGCGTGGGCTTCATAGCCTCCCATAGTGATATAGGAGACGCTACCGTCCCTGTATTGAGTGAAAAGTAGTCAGTGACAGATGTCTGAATATGGAGCCTGTATAGCTTATCCTGTAAGAGCCAAGGTGAGAGTCTCCACCGAAATGAGGAGAGTCTTGGGCCCAAGGTCAGCCGCACAGATACCAGTGAATGATCTGAGAGGCCCGCGCTAGAATCTCAGCTGATTTTAATCTAAGTGCATGGGTTTCTGATACGAATATGTAATTGATGCGAGAAAAGGACTCGTGTACACCGGAAAAGTATGTGTAGTCATGTGCGGTGGGGTGCATCGCTCGCCAGGTGTCGGTCCATCCCATACCCTGAATCATGGGCAGCAATTTAGATTCTCGGGTCGTCGGCGGTCTCCCACCACTACGCCACCTGTCCTGTGTCGGACACAGCACATCATTCCAGTCACCTCCCACTATTGTTAAGTCCGTCGGGATCTCGGTCCATAGTGTTGTCAGTTTCTCAATCAGGTTCCACGCCAGCGGGGGGGGAGCGTATACACTACCAAGAACAAGAGGTTCCCCATACAGCGTTCCAGAGACCATGATGTATCGTTCTTGGGGGTCAGACCAAATCTTGCTGTGAACAAAGGGAACGCTGCGATGTACAAGAATCGCCACCCCTCGGGAGCCCCTGGTAAACCCAGAGTGGAATGTCTGTAGGAAACTAAAGCACGCCAGGCATGGTGTCTTAGTGCCCAATAGGTGGGTCTTATGCAGGAACAGGATATCCGCTCCGTACCGTTTCGCCTGCCGCAGGACCGACCCCTCTTAATTTTATCTAGGAGACCCCGAGTGTTCCAACTAACGATTCTGATTTCCCTACCCCCTGACGTCACCTGGTTACATGATGTGTCCGGCATAGGAGTCCCACAAGGAGGCACGTGCACTATACACTAATGACCCGTCTAGGATCTTGTACATGTAGAATAGAAAGGCACTAATAGAAAATAGTAACTGCAGGAACTTCCCAATGAACCACCCACCCCTCCTCCCCCCACCCCAATACCTCAAGAACATAGAAGTACCTATCATGGCATGCAGTGCGGCCGACCTCCAACGGGGGGTGGTAGCGACATGCAGCCAATGGATCCCCTGGAACAATCCTCTGCGCATATCAGTGTCTTATGGCAGAGGTGAACATGAAAGTGGTAGCCCAAACATTAGTGACAACCCAAACCAGATTTAGTTTGCAGGTATAGCGCATCGAGGCATCAATCAGGATGCTGTAGGTTCCGGTTGGTAGTCTGTGAGGCGCCAGCGAGATTTGCTGCGAGTCTTAGAGCGCTTCTTGGAGCGTGAGCGGCGGCGCTGCTTATCAGCCGCCCCCAGAGGGTCTCGACCACAGCCCCCTGAGGAAGAGTCAGAGTCTAATCGAGGCGGTGTATGTGGCTTGAGTTTGACAGTCTCGTCGGTCCAGCGGAACACCTCGTTGGGCATTTCAAAGAAATGTGTTCGTGATTGGTAGACCACTCTAAGGCGAGCAGGGAAAAGCAGGGAGTACTGAATCTTCAGGCCGCGAAGATGAGCCTTTGCCTCAGCGAACGATTGTCTGCGCTGCTACACCATTCTAGTGTAATCCGGGAAGATCATGATGCGTTGAGAGGCGAACACAAGAGTCTCTTTTAGACGGGCCTGTTGCAGTATAGTATCACGGTCTTTATAGTTAAGAAGCCGCGCGATGATCGAGTCGGGCCGTGCACCCGGCGGCGGCTTCTGCATTAGCGCCCGATGTGCGGTGCTCGAGATGAGTAAAGCAGGGGAGACCCGTCGGGCGGGAGCCAGTCCAGCAGCCATTTAGACAGGAAATCTTCGACTCTGCTATCCTCGCAGCCCCTCGGGGAACCCAACAAAGCGAAGATTGTTGCGGCGAGCACGCCCTCTGCATCTTCTACCCTTGTCGCCAGGCCCCTCGTCAGTGTCTCAAGGGTAGAGACTTTCTTTTGGAGGCCGATCACCGTGTCCTCCACGGTCAGGCTCGGGACTCCGTCTCTGTAATCACGCTGCACGGCGTTTCTAAGATCCTGTCGAAGGAGCATGGCGTCTGATCCAACGGCCCCAATCTTGGCCTCGAGAGTCTCACGGGACTGCGTAATAGCCGCAAGC
The DNA here is from genome assembly GCA_963921515.1 of Calotriton arnoldi. Classification (NCBI taxonomy): domain Eukaryota; kingdom Metazoa; phylum Chordata; class Amphibia; order Caudata; family Salamandridae; genus Calotriton; species Calotriton arnoldi. The sequence continues at coordinate 215,092 of CAWUFW010015198.1, read as the reverse complement.
AGCGCTGCATTGTTAGGCATAGCCGCATCATTATCCCTTGGCTAGGTCCGCGAGCCACCACCCCAGTGAACTTATCCAACGTGCTTTGTTTGGCCGCCTATTCCAGTAGGTTTGTCTTTGGCCATGTCGCGGGGATGTGTCTGACACGGCGCCTCCGCTCTCACGCCCGGAGAATCCACCAAAGCGCTGTCCAATGCGGGTCACAGGCACTCCGCTCCCCCTTCACTCAGTCACCGGGGGGGTAGGGAACGGCCAGGGGGGGCCACCGCGTCCACAAGCTGTACCGAACCTAGTCCAGCCGCTTCCGTGAACAGGGTGCACCCACCTCCCCTATCGGGTGCCTATCTCACCCCTCCATCCCCACCCGCATCCGCCAGGTAACCACACAGTATTCCAAAGGGGGAGGGCCGCCAGGTATGTCTGGGCTCCGCAGCGCCACCTCCCAGGGCAGCAGTGGTCCAGCAGCCGCCCCAAACAGCACCTCCACTTAGAGGGGCAGAGGGAAAAAGCAGAGCCAGGTTAAGTCTCCCCAACTCGCTTGTCCCGCCCGTAAGAACTGTGTAATGGTGGTCGCGCCCTCACATCTGGGATCTGCCACAGAAGGAGGCCCCGGGGCAGCAAGTCATCATCCGGGAGGGTGGCCCCCTTGGTCGGCTTCCCCCTGCCAGGCCCCAACGTAGGGCCATCCCAGCACTCTGTCAGCAGTCGCCCAGAGTGTACATTAGACCTCCTGCAGCCCACAGCAGCCGTATCTCTGGCTCCGCCCGGCCAAATTGTTGGTTTTACGTGGAAGCCGGGGCTTCCCCAGCTGCTTCAAGGCCGCACGTCACCCCGGTAGATCCCAGCCGGCACCACTGCATGAGAGGCCGCCAGGCCGTCCGCCGCGGCCTGACGCGGCCGCCGAGACAGCGTGCCGATTGACAGGCGCCCAGTCACTGAGCAGGGGGTCACAGCCCACCCCCCGCACTGCAGCAAGCTCAGAAATAAAGAATAACTGAGGGGGGGCACTAAGCAAGGCCGGCCAGCCGTGCAGCCGAGGCCCCGGGGAGCACCAGGGATCTGCGGTCAACCGCCCGCCGCGGCCCGGATCAGCCGCCGATACACCGGGAGGCAGGAATAAAGGCCGCCGACCCTGGGGCCCCCAGTCGCAACCCCCCAAGGGCTCACCTCCCCGGTCACAGCTACTGCGTCGTCCGTGGTTGCCTCCGCCCGGCACCGCTCGGGTCGCAGCTCTCCAGCCGTCTCGTGGGCGTATCCGCCGGCCCCGCTCCTGCAGGCCGCACCTCTCCAGCCCTCACAACGGCCGCTAACAGCACAAAATGCAGCGCCGGTCCCAGCTGCAGGCGTCAAACAGGCGTCCAGGAGTTTTCGCCTACACGTAGCTCTGGAAGAGTGAAGGGATTGTCCGGATTAGTGAAGGATTAGGCTCTGGCTACAGGGAGCTCCGCTAAGGCGCGTCTGCCATGTTAGACCACCTGGCCACGCCCCGCTGCTGTGCTTTATTGAGCGTTCGTTACTGGGAATATGCTGCTTTGCTTCATTGACAATTTGCAATGGCAAATTCGCTACTGTGCTATATTGACGGGTATTGAGGGGTGGTAACTGGGAGTACGCTGCTGTGCTTCATTAAGGTGTGGTAACAGAATACGCTGCTGTGCTATATTGAGCGTTGGTTACTGGGAATACGCTGCCGTGCTTCATTGATGATTGGTAGCTGCAAAGTGGCCACTGTGCTACATTGTGGAGTAGTAACTGGGAGTACACTGCTTTGCTTCAGTGAGTTGTGGTAAGAGAATACGCTGCTGTGCTGTATTGAGCATTTGTTACTGGGAATACGCTGCTGTGCTTCATTGACAATTTGCAACTGCAAATTTGCTACTGTGCTATATTGAGCGGTGGTAACTGGGTGTACACTGCTGTGTTTCACTGAGGTGTGTTAACAGAATACGCTTCTGTGCTTTATTGAGCGTTGGTAACGGAATGAGCTGCTGTGCTTCATTGACAATTTGCAACTGCAAATTTGCTACTGTGCTATATTGAGGGGTGGTAACTGGGACTACGCTGCTGTGATTCATTGAAGAGTGGTATGGACTATGAGGGGAGGTAACTGGGAGTACGCTGCTGTCCATCTCTGAGGTGTGGGAACAGAATACGCTGCTGTGCTCCTTTGACGATTTGTAACTGCGAATTCACTACTGTGCTACATTGAGGAGTGGTAAATGGCAGTACGCTGTTGTGCTTCACTGAGGTGTGGTAACCGAATACGCTGCTGTGTTTTATTGAGCATTCGTCACTGGGAATACGCTTCTGTGGTTTATTGGCAATTGGTAACTGCAAATTTGCCACTGTACTACAATGATGGGTGGTAACTGGCGTATGCTGCTGTGCGTCTTCGAGGGTTGATAACTGGTGTACTCCGCTGTGCTTTCCTGGGGGTGGTTACAGAGTACGTATTTATGATTCAGGTGTGGTAACTGGGATTACGCTGCTCTGCTTCGAGGGATGGTAACTGGGAATATGCTGCTGTGCTTCATTGATGATTGGTAACTGCAAATTCGCCACTGTGCTACATTGATGAGTAGTAACTGGAAGTACACTGCTTTGCTTCACTGAGGTGTGGTGACAGAATACGCTGCTGTGCTGTATTGAGCGTTCATTACTGGGAATACGCTGCTGTGGTTCATTGATGATTGGTAACTGCAAATTCGCTATTGTGCTACATTGCGGGGTGATAACTGGGAATAATCTGCTGTGTTTCACTTGGGTGTGGTAACAGAATACGCTGCCGTGCTTTATTAAGCATTGGTAACAGGGAATACGCTGCTATGCTTCATTGACAATTAGCAACTGCAAATTCTCTACTATGCTATATTGAGGGGTGGTAACTGGGAGTACGCTGCTCAGCTTCATTGAGGTGTGGTTTCAGAATACGCTGCTGTGCTTTATTAAGCATTGGTAACAGGGAATACGCTGGTGTGCTTCATTGATTGGTAACTGCGAATTGGCCACTGTGCTACATTGAGGAGTAGTAACAGTGAGTACTCTGCTGTGCTTCATTGAGGTGTGGTAACAGAATATGCTGCTGTGCTTTATTGAGCGTTGGTAACCGGTAGTACGCTTCTGTGTTTCATTAACAATTTACAACTGCAAATTGGCTACTGTGCTATATTGAGGGGTGGTAACTGGAAGGACTCTTCTTTGCTTCATTGAGGTGTAGTAACAGAATATGCTGCTGTGCTTTATTGAGCGTTGGTAACTGGTAGTACGCTTCTGTGTTTCATTAACAATTTACAACTGCAAATTCGCTACTGTGCTTCATTGAGGGGTGGTAACAGAATATGCTGCTGTGCTTTATTGAGCGTTGGTAACGGACTACGCTGCTGTGCTTCATTGATGATTGGTAACTGCAAATTTGCCACTGTGCTACATTAAGGGGTGTTAACTGGGAGTACTCTGCTGTGCTTCATTGAGGTGTGGTAACACAGTATGCTGCTGTGCTGGATTGAGCGCTGGTTACTGGGAATATGCTGCTGTGCTTCATTGATGGTTGATAACTGCAAATTCACCACTGTGCTACATTAAGGGGTGTTAACTGGGAGTACACTGCTTCGCTTTACTGATGTGTGGTAACAGAATACGCTGCTGTGCTTTATTGAGCATTGATAACGGGGAATACGCTGCTGTGACCCATTGACGATTTGTAACTGCGAATTCACTACTGTGCTACATTGAGGGGTGGTAATTGAAGTACGCTGCTGTGCTTTATTGAGCGTTGATAACAGGGAATACGCTCCTGTGCTCCTTTGACGATTTGTAACTGCGAATTCACTACTGTGCTACATTGAGGAGTGGTAAATGGCAGTTCGCTGTTGTGCTTCACTGAGGTGTGGTAACCGAATACGCTGCTGTGTTGTATTGAGCGTTTATTACTGGGAATACGCTGTTGTAGTTTATTGGCGATTGGTAACTGCAAATTTGCCACTGTGCTACAATGATGGGTGGTAACTAGAGTATGCTGCTGTGCGTCTTCGAGGGGTGATAACTGGTGTAACCCGCTGTTTTTCATTGGGGGGTGGTAACAGAGTACGTATTTTTGTGATTCAGGTGTGGTAACTGGGATTACGCTGCTCTGCTTCGAGGGATGGTAACTGGGAATATGCTGCTGTGCTTCATTGATGATTGGTAACTGCAAATTCGCTACTGTGCTACATTGAGGGGTGGTAACTGGGAGTAAATTGAATGCTTCACTGAGGTGTTGTAACAGAATACGCTGCTGTGGTTTATTGGCGATTGGTAAATGCAAATTTGCCACTGTGCTACAATGATGGGTGGTAACTGGAGAATGCTGCTGTGCGTCTTTGAGGGGTGATAACTGGTGTGCTCCGCTGTGCTTCATTAGGAGGTGGTAACAGAGTACGTATTTTTGTGATTCAGGTGTGGTAACTGGGATTACGCTGCTCTGCTTCGAGGGATGGTAACTGGGAATATGCTGCTGTGCTTCATTGATGATTGGTAACTGAAAATTCGCCAATGTGCTACATTGAGGAGTGGTAAATGGCAGTACTCTGCTGTGTTTCACTGAAGTGTGGTAACAGAATACGCTGCTGTGCTTTATTGAGCGTTGGTAACGGGGAATACGCTGCTGTGCTTCATTGACAATTTGCAACTGCGAATTCGTTCCTGTGCTATATTGAGGGGTGGTAACTGGGAGTAACGCTGCTGTGCTTCATTGAGGTGTGGTAACAGAATACGCTGCAGTTCTTTATTGAGCGTTGGTAACAGGGAATACGCTGCTGTGTTTAATTGATGATCGGTAACTGCAAATTGGCCACTGTGCTACATTGAGGAGTAGTAACTTGGAGTACACTGCTTTGCTTTAGTGAGTTGTGGTAACAGAATACGCTACTGTGCTGTATTGAGCTTTGGTTACTGGGAGTACACTGCTGTGTTTCACTGAGGTGTGTTAACCGAAAACGCGGCTGTGCTTTATTGAGCGATGGTAAGAAGGAGTTAGCTGCTGTGCTTCATTGAGAATTGGCAACTGCCAATTCTCTACTGTTCTATATTGAGGGGTGGTAACTGGGACTACGCTGTTGTGCTTCATTGAAGAGTGGTACGGACTATGAATGGGGGTAACTGGGAGTACGGTGCTGTCCTTCACTGGGGTGTGGTAACAGAATACGCTGCTGTGCTTTATTGACTGTTGATAACTGGGAATAGGCTGCTGTGCTACATTGAGGTCCAACACGCATTCTTGTCCGCAGAACAGGCATCAGAGGACAGGCAGAATACAGTCGTTCCAGACTGGTCTAAATGACAAGAACCAAGACTTGCTTAGTTCTCGAAGACTAGGTGTTCCCAGATGGATTACCATGCGATCACAGTATCGGCGCTCCAAGAGCATGTGTTCCATCTCCTTGGTGACTGGGACGTCCATTGCGTAGCAGAAAAAGGACAATCAGGATACCTTCTATTAGAAACAGGATCAGCGGAAACCCTCCACAAATGCTTCCGAATACGGAGTGTATAAAGTTGAGAAGAACTCCGAGGATTGTCTGAAAGGTGCTTAACAGTCCTGAACCTATGATCTTAAATAGGTGGACAATACCCATCGTATCAGACATGTTAAAGATACGTTGTACCATTTCTGTGAAATGGAAAGGGCAGTTTGTTCATATCAGTACCTGTACCTCAGCCGAGGACCTTGCAACCTGATGATCATAAGTATCTCGGGCGGAGGTTAAGGGCACGGTTTGCTGTAAAAGCATGGCTTTTAATCTGTTCAGAGTATCAAACCGTATAAAGGAAACATTCAATGAAGGCCATAACGGCGCCTCCCTGATTGTGGGTGTCGGTGGAAACAATACTTGCATATACAGCAAGTAACCCTGGAGCTTACAGTGACACAAGATATGCGATGCCCTGGAGCATCCCACAACAACCTTGATCATTAAGCATCAAGTAACTCTCATTCGAAAGTAACTCGAACACCGGATTAATAACGGCAGCTGGGGAACCTTTCAAGTGGCAGGATAAGTTTGCAACTGAACCATTACAGGCCCTGTGAACCATGATATCCTCGCATATGAGAGATCCACTCAAGGAATTCTCGCAGTTAGTACCGCTAAGAAACACTTCCGTGTCCCCATTCCTACATCGAAATCTGTACGGCAATTCCCAAGATTCCTTGATGAATTCCCTTCCCATCGCTTCATATTTGCCTGCCTGGTGGTGTTCTAGGCAATATTGAAACTGGAAAGTAGTGACCGGTAGTGTTATATGGCCATGGATTAACCATTCTGTGGATGGTGACTCTGCCACAGTAAAAGGTAATTTGTCCAATTTTTCATTAGGCAGCATTGTATATTTTGCTCCCCTTTGTGCCATTGTAATCTGTTTTTCAGTTAGATTGTACGCTGAAAATAGAGACGTACTGTTGATAAATTGCCAAGGCACATAACCAGCACGCAATGATTGCAGCGTCCAGCTCAATAACATAATAGAACGTAGTTGAGATTGTCCGTGTTGTAGTATGGACAAGTCTTGTTCTAGTATATCAATAGCAGAAGATAGAATGTTGCCCAGTGAATAAATCCTGAAAGTTAATGTAGTCAGACCGTTGTCAGCTACAGCTAACGCCTTTTCTAGGTTAATTCTATCTATTTCACAAAGTCTCTCCACAACTTCTTGTTGAGAGATTTTCCAGAGTTTATTATAGACAGCATAATAGAAACGTTTCTGACGTGGCTTTCGGGGACCTAGTAAGAAATCCCTTAGATCCACCTCATCTGAGAGTAAGGATAAGTGCTGTTTCACCTGGGACAGTGTCGAGGTTTTTAGCCAATCGAGGCACAACTTCCCAACACTGAATGATGTCACTACACCTGGATGTTCTCGTTTTCCATATCGTGGGTCTGGCCTATGGATACTAAACCTTTCAGTTGTACCCCTGAATCTGGATTGACATCTGTTTGTGTCTGTGGGCCAAACTAACCATCCCTTCCAATTGGGGTCTGTGGTATTGTACTGCATGATGTCATCTATTGTATCCCCTCCACGTGATGTAAAATTGATGTGTGAAGGTGTGGGAAACCGTGGTATGTTCAAGTCCTTGTTCTTGGCTAGTCCAAGACAGGAAGTCTGTTGCACAGTTTCATTCAGAAATATCTTTTGTTGCGGAATAAGGCACGCTGTAAATAGTGCTTCTGTTCCCTGAACCTGCCAATCCTTAGAACCCCAGACTGATTTTGTGTCTATTGTATCTTTCTATAAGTCGAAACATTGTTCAGACAGTTGGGCAATAAAGGATGCAGAATAAATCTGTTTGGTGTTAGCATATTTTTCTGTGCCGGTGCAGGTGCAACCTTATAGTAAAATGAGGTCGGGACAGAAGTAAAAATATGGACATTTCTGTGCAAAAGTTTTTGAACTAACTTTCGGCGGTGTTGGGCAATGTTCCCATTGGTGGTATGTGAAAACATTACGAGGGATACTCGATTTGTGTAAAAAGTGATGACCATAATGATAACAGTACATAGTATCAAAATCAGATATGTCTTCCAACATATCATTGTTTGAAAATGCAGCAGATTTTTCTAAGTCAGACAACATATTATTGACAGTTTCAAAATCCAAATCGTCAGAAAATGTACCGGAGGTAATAATATCATTAAGAGAAATTTTAAATAAATGTGGAATCTTCAAAACTTCATTGGGACCAAATACATCATAATCAACCTTGTCCCAATCTATACCATCAGGAATTGGAACAGCTGTAATGTTCACGGAAAGCAAGTCTCTCTGTTCACGATGAGATGATTTATGATGTTTCAGGACCAAGTTCACATTAGATACTGCAGAGTGTTCTGGGATATAATTTCTATTCACAAGTAAGCAAAAAACAGTCACTAGTCCAATCCAGAACAGAAAAAACAATATTCCAGATATTATCCAGAGCTGGAGCCAAGGTGATACTAAGTAAGTCTCTTTTTAAAAAGTGTAAAATTCACAAATTTGTTGCTTAAGAGAAACACGAGCTGGCGGTGTCTCCGGTTCGCTGGGATCAAGAGAGAAGGTATCGAAATTGATGAAGTAGCCAGATGCAGTTCGATCAATCTTTGGTAACTCGGCAGGTTGTGTTGAACCGGCAGGTGTCTCTTGTCGAGTCATATTGATATAGACATCGGTGTAAGGCCAAATTTATATTTGGCTTTCATCTGTGTTTTGAAGTTTGTTTCCAGAGGAACTAGTTCCATTTCATTGTTGGAAATTCCATTACTTCGAATTGGTGACTATTTCAATGGAGACTAATCTCTTTTCTTTTTTGCCGGCGAGAGGCGGAAGAAGTGGGAGTGCGTGTGTAAAAAAACGAAAGACAACAACTTCTAATGAAGCGAATGTTTCTTTGATTTTGTCTTCTCTTTTACTTTTGACTAATAATTTAGAGTCTGACTACAAGGCTACCCCCCTCTAAACCGCAGTCTCTCAAAGCACTTTAATACCTCCACACTAGGGTAAGATGATCTTTACATTACGAGTGGTTTTGAGATGAAAAGAAAAGAATCACGGGCAGTACGCAAGCAGCAACTTTTGTATGAGCGGTGAGATGCATGATGAATGTTACGTGAAGATGTGTACAATTATGCTTATTTCATGGGTTAGGGGGCTAGATGCAAATGGCATCACCACCTCACACTAGTAAACGCCTTAGGTGAGTTTGAAACCCTTAAGGCTTGGTTACGATTGTGATAACGATGGATTATAATCACACTATAGCACCCGTCCCGAATGGCATGTATGGGTGACATAGGTGCAGCATGGATTGGACAAGTATGTGCTTAACAATTCCAATATATGTTTCTTTTACAGATGGATATGAAACGTTACCGAACAGGATGAGAGATGAGTAATCTACTTACCTTTTCGTTTGAGTGCAGCTTTCTGCCCTCTACTAAAATATAGGAAATTCCTAGATAAATAACACCAGGGAGGGACATTTTTTTGCCCTGATCAAAGTCCAGGACCCGCACGGGCCATTTTTTGAGGACTGAAACATGTCGGCACTAGGGTCATAGGACCATTACTTCCTTGCGACCCCCCCCCTTTTCCATTTTGAATGTCCCCTACGATTCCGCGAATAAAGGGATACCTGGAGCCGTAGGAGGATTTTTAATCTTTAAACCCCCTGGCCATTTTCTCTTAAGTGCTCCCTCAAATATGGTCGAGCCCACCCTGACCTTTAGGAATCAGGGTGAACCCGATGATGAAGCATGGCACTACTAGAGTGTGTGAGGGTTATTTAACAAAAAGGAATTGCTTCCTTTCCCCCGCTTAAGCGATTGGTACCCCAGGAGGTTTTGATTAATGCCCATCTGCCTCTAATCTAGGTGAGATAGCTGTGAGTACTCTGCTGTGTTTCACTGAGGTGTGGTAACAGGGAATACACTGCTGTTCTTTATTGATGATGGGTATCTGCGAATTCGCCACTGTGCTACATTGAGGAGTAGTAACTGGGAGTACACTGGTTTGCTTTACTGAGGTGTGTTAACAGAATACGCTGCTGTGCTGTTGTTAGACTTGGCATCTTTTGGCGTGTTTCCCCTGACTTTTTGCTTTCTGACCTCCCGGTTTGGACTCTGTTTTTGCTGGTGTAATGATTCTGCGCACTTTCCTCACTGCTGTCCAGTGGGAAAGTGCAAGTGCTCCTGTATAAAATGCGTTATGGATTGGTGTTTCCATGATTGGCCTATTTGGTTTATGTGTCAGTCCCTTGTAAAGTGCACTGCGAGTGCCAGGCCCTATAGACCAAATGCTGTTGGTGGGCTGCAGCACTGGATTGTGCCACCCACGCAAACAGCCCGTAAAGTGTAACTCGGGCCTGCCAACGCAGAGCCTGTGCGCAGCCTGGGGCTGCCATGTCGACTTGGCAAGTGCACACACTTGCAAGTCCCTAAACCTTCCCTTTGCTACATATTAGTCACCCCTAAGGTAGGCCCAAGGTACCCCTGTGGGCAGGGTGCGGTGTATGCGAAAGGTAGGACATGCCCGGGTGTGTGCGGCATGTCCTGATAGTGAATTACAGCCTAGTTCGTTTTTCACTATTGCAAGGCTACCTGTTCCCCTAGGCCAGAACGGGCAGTTTTGATTATTACAGCTTATAATCCTAACTGACCCCGGGAACATGGTAGAAATTCGAGTTTAGTATGCCTGGACTCAGAATGATAAAATGCAGCTTTTAGTAAAGTTGGTTTTAACATTCTGTGTTTGAAAATACCACTTTTAGAAAGTGGGTATTTTCTTATCTAACCATCCAAGCCTGCCTCTGCGAGGTTGTGTATTCCTTGTCTGGAATGTGAGTGACAGGGGCTGGGGGATGCCAGAAGAGAGGGTGAGTCAGCACAGGGCTGAATAGCAAGATCTACATGTAGATGGGTGGGAGGGGGTCGCACCTGGGCCCTGAATAGGACAGTGCCTTCCCTCCACAATGCTGGCTCCACCTCCTGTGGTGCGTCTGATGTCCCTGGCCTACTCACTGAAAGAAGGGACGGAGACTTGTCAACAAGGTGCTCCAGAACTGGTTTGGACTAGGCAAAGGCCTCTCTGCCTTCAGAGAACAAAGGAATTTGGGATATAAATATTGGGGCCCTGACCCCATGAATTTAGATCTCGCTGGAATCAAGGAACCTGCCAAGACGAAGAGCTGGAAGAGCTGCCAGGAGGAGTACTGCCCCTTTGCTGTGTTGTTGCTTTGTTGGGTTGGCCTGCAGCTGCTGCTTCTGCCTTGGGCAGTGAAAGGACTGGACTGAACTTTCTACAAACTTGTGCTGAGTATCTCCAAGGGCCTGGAACCGAGCTGGCCTCCTGTTAAGAAGTCTCAGGGACTGCAAAGACTTCACAAGCCTCTGGGTACCGCTTCTGGAACGCTGTTTCAGTTGCCACAGAGGAAGGGAACTGCAACCGACTCCGTCAACCGAATCCATCCCTGACCGGTGACCTGTTTGCACCGCAGACCGCATCGCCCCGCTTCGCATCGCAACCCTGGTCTCACCGTGGGCGACGTCCGACGCCGCCAGCACCGAGCCGCTGCTTGCACCGTGACCTGTGGGCACCGCAGTTCGCATCGCTTCACTGGGCCAGCCGGACCAGACCGACGCTGTCGCTGCAACTGGCTCAAGAGTCGTGACCGCATCGCATTTGGGGCACCGCTCGCACGTCTGCGACGCACCGCTCCGACTCGCACCGCTGTCCGACGCCAGCTCCCGCACTCCGGCTAGGTCGCCTGCATCGCAACCTGTCAGCACCGCATCGAGCATCGTCTCACCCTGCATCGCACGCCTTGGACTCACCGACTCCGTCTGCACGACGCTCATCGAGCCGCTGCCTGCACCGCATCGAGGGACACCTCACCTTGCATCGCTCCGTCTTGCACCGCAACCGCGACGAACGCCGACCGGCTCGTACACTCCGTTCCAGCCACAACGAGAAAGGTACTGTAACCGAGTCTGTTCACGACTCTGCTGGCCCGTATCGACGCGGTCGGCTGGAACTGTTAGACTCTGTGGTTTTCAGCATCACGGTAGGCTCGGACGGAGCTACCGACTCGTACGAACTTTGCTTTTGTGCTATTCCTGCAAAGAAGAAGTTAACGTATCAAGTATTCATTCGTAAAGTATAGTATTGTGGATTTTTGTCGCAATTGGTCTTGTCTTGAGTATATAAAATATTGGTTATTTTTCTAAACTGGTGTGGTGTCCGTTTGTAGTGCTTACACTGTATTACTGTTGGTTATGTGCAAATGCTTTACACACTGCCTCTGAATTAAGCCTGACTGCTCGTTCCAAGCTACCACGAGGGTGAGCAGGGGTTACTTCACGAGTGTAACACCCTTACCCTGACTAGGAAGAAGGGTCCCTACTTGGACTAAGGTGCAAGCCCTTGCCAACTAGAGATCCCATTTCTAACAGCTGTATTGAGCATTCATTACTGGGAATACGCTGAGTGTGCTTCATTGATGATTTGTAACTTTAAATTCGCTACTGTGCTACATTGCGGGGTGGTAACTAGGAGTACGCTGCTGTGTTTCACTGAGGTGTGGTAACAGAATACGCTGCTGTGCTTTATTCAGCGTTGATAACCAGGAATACGCTGCTGTGCTCCATTGACGATTTGTAATTGCGAATGCACTACTGTGCTACATTGAGGGGTGGTAACTGGGATTACGCTGCTGTGCTTCACTGAGGTGTGGTAACCGAATACGCTGCTGTGCTTTATTCAGCGTTGATAACCAGGAATACGCTGCTGTGATCCATTGACGAATTGTAATTGCGAATTCACTACTGTGCTACATTGAGGGGTGGTAAATGGAAGTACGCTGTTGTGCTTCACTGAGGTGTGGTAACAGAATACGTTGGTGTATTGTATTGAGAGTTCGTTACTGGAAATAGGCTGCTGTGTTTTATTGACGATTGTTAACTGCAAATTTGCCACTGCTCAATGATGGGTGGTAACTGGAGTATGCTGCTGTGCGTCTTCGAGGGGTGATAACTGGTGTACTCCACTGTGCTTCATTGGGGGGTGGTAACAGAGTACGTATTTTTATGATTCATGTGTGGTAACTGGGATTACGCTGCTCTGATTCGAGGGATGGTAACTGGGAATATGCTGCTGTGCTTTATTGAGCATTCATTACTGGGAGTACGCTGAGTGTGCTTCATTGATGATTGGTAACTGCAAATTCGCCACTGTGCTACATTGAGGAGTAGTAACTGGGAGTACACTGCTTTGCTTCACTTGGGTGTGGTAACAGAATACACTGCTGTGCTGTATTGAGAGTTGGTAACAAGGAACACGCTGCTGTGCTTCATTGATGATTGGTAACTGCAAATTCGCTACTGTGCTACATTGAGGAGTAGTAACTGGGAGTACACTGCTTTGCTTTACTGAGGTGTGGTAACCGAATACACTGCTGTGCTCTATTGAGCGTTGGTTACTGAGAATAAGCTGCTGTGCTTCCATTGATGATTAGTATCAATAAAAATGCTACTATGCTACATTGAGTGGTGATAACTGTGTAATCTGCTGTGTTTCACTGAGGTGTGGTAACCGAATACGCTGCTGTCCTGTATTGAGCATTCATTACTGGGAGTACGCTGTGTGCTTCATTGATGATTGGTAACTTCAAATTCGCTACTGTGCTACATTGAGGAGTAGTAACTGGGAGTGCACTGCTTTTCTTCACTTGGGTGTGGTAACAGAATACGCATCTGTGCTTTATTGAGCGTTGGTAGCAGGGAATAAGCTGCTATGCTTCATTGACAATTTGCAACTGCAAATTCGCTACTGTGCTATATTGAGGGGTGGTAACTGGGAGTACGCTGCTCTGCTTCATTGAGGTATGGTAACAGAATGCACTGCTGTGCTGTATTGAGCGTTCATTACTGGGAATACGCTGCTGTGCTTCATTGATGATTGTTAACTGCGAATTGGCCACTGTGCTACATTGAGGAGTAGTAACTGGGAGTACACTGCTTTGCTTCACTTGTGTGTGGTAACAGAATACGCTGCTGTGCTATTTTGAGGGGTGATAACTGTGACTACGCTGCTGTACTTCATTGAAGAGTGGTACAGACTATTTGGAGGGTAACTGGGAATACGCTGCTGTCCTTGACTGATGTATGGTAACAGAATACGCTGCTGTGCTGTATTGAGCGTTTGTTACTGGGAATAGGCGGGTGTGCTTCCAAGATTATTGGTAACTGCAATTTAGTCACTGTGCTACATTAATGAGTAGTAACTGGGAGTAAACTGCTTTGCTTCACTGTGGTGTGGTAATAGAATACGCTGCTGTGCTGTATTGAGCGTTTATTACTGGGAATACGCTTCTGTGCTTCATTGATGATTGGTAACTGCAAATACGCTACTGTGCTACATTGCAGGGTGGTAACTGGGAGTACTCCTGTTTTTCACTGAGGTGTGGTAACAGAATATGCTGCTGTGCTTTATTGAGCGTTGGTAACAGGAAATACGCTGCTGTGCTTCATTGACAATTTGCAACTGCGAATTCGTTACTGTGCTATATTGAGGGCTGGTAACTGAGACTTTTCTGCTGTACTTCATTGAAGAGTGGTACGGACTATGAGTGGGGTAACTGGGAGTACGCTGCTGTCCTTCACTGAGGTGTGGTAACAGAATATGCTGCTGTGCTTTATTGAGCTTTGATAACAGGGAATACGCTGCTGTGCTCCATTGACGATTTGTAACTGCGAATTCACTACTGTGCTATATTGAGGGGTGGTAAGTGGAAGTACGCTGTTGTGCTTCACTTAGGAGTGGTAACAGAATACGCTGGTTTGTTGTATTGAGAGTTCGTTACGGGGAATACGCTGCTGTGGTTTATTGGCGATTGGTAACTGCAAATTCGCCACCTCTACATTGAGGGCTAGTAACTGAGAGTACACTGCTTTACTGAGGGATGGTAACCGAATACACTACTGTGCCTTATTGAGCGTTTGTAACAGGGAATACACTGCTGTTCTTCATTGATGATTGATAACTGCAAATTCGCCACTGTGCTACATTGAGGAGTAGTAACTGGGAGTACTCTGCTGTCCTTCACTGAGGTGTGGTAACAGAATACGCTGCTGTGCTCTAATGAGCGTTCGTTACTGGGAATACGCGGCTGTGCTTCCAAGATGATTGGTAACTGCAAATTCGCCACTGTGCTACATTGAGGAGTAGTAACTGGGAGTACTCTGCTGTCCTTCACCGAGGTGTGGTAACAAAATACACTGCTGTGCTTTATTGAGCATTCGTTACTGGGAGTACGCTGAGTGTGCTTCATTGATGATTGGTAACTGCAAATTCGCCACTGTGCTACATTGAGGAGTAGTAACTGGGAGTACACTGCTTTGCTTCACTTGGGTGTGGTAACAGAATACGCTGCGGTGCTTTATTGAGCGTTGGTAACAGGGAATAAGCTGCTATGCTTCATTGACCATTTGCAACTGCGAATTCGCTACTGTGCTATATTGAGGGGTGGTAACTGGGAGTACGCTGCTCTGCTTTATTGAGGTGTGGTAACAGAATACACTGCTGTGCTGTATTGAGCGTTCATTACTGGGAATACGCTGCTGTGCTTCATTGATGATCGGTAACTGTGAATTGGCCACTGTGCTACATTGAGGAGTAGTAACTGGAAGTACACTGCTTTCCTTTACTGTGGTGTGGTAACAGAATATGCTGCTGTGCTGTATTGAGCGTTGTTAACAGGGAATACGCTGCTGTGCTTCATTGGCAGTTTGTAACTGCGAATTCGCTACTGTGATATTTTGAGGGGTGGTAGCTGTGACTACGCTGCTGTACTTTATTGAAGAGTGGTACAGACTATGAGGAGGGTAACTGGGAGTACGCTGCTGTCCTTCACTGATGTATGATAACAGAATACGCTACTGTGCTGTATTGAGCGTTCGTTACTGGGAATACGCGGGCGTTCTTCCAAGATGATTGGTAACTGAAATTTCGTCACAGTGCTACATTGATGAGTAGTAACTTGATGTAAACTGCTTTGCTTCACTGAGGTGTGGTAACATAATACGTTGCTGTGCTGTATTGAGCGTTCATTACTGGGAATACGCTGCTGTGCTTCATTGGTGATTAATAACTGCAAATTTGCTACTGTGCTGTATTGCAGGGTGGTAACCGCGAGTACTCTCCTGTGTTTCATGGGGGTCTGGTAACAGAATACGCTGCTGTGCTTCATTGACAATTTGCTACTGCGAAATCACTTCAGTGCTATATTGAGGGGTGGTAACTGGGAGTACGCTGCTGTGCCTCATTGAGGTGTGGTAATAGAATACGCTGCTGTGCTGTATTGAGCGTTGATAACCGGGGATAACGCTGCTGTTCCCCATTGAAGATTTGTAACTGCGAATTCGCCACTGCGCTAGATTGAGGAGTAGTAACTGGAAGTACACTGCTTTCCTTTACTGTGGTGTGGTAATAGAATACGCTGCTGTGCTGTATTGAGCGTTCATAACTGGGAATATGCTGCTGTGCTTCATTGATGATTGGTAACTGCAAATACGCTACTGTGCTACATTGCGGGGTGGTTCCTGGGAGTACTCTCCTGTTTTTCACTGAGGTGTGGTAACAGAATATGCTGCTGTGCTTTATTGAGCGTTGGTAACAGGAAATACGCTGCTGTGCTTCATTGACAATTTGCAACTGCGAATTCGTTACTGTGCTATATTGAGGGGTGGTAACTGGGACTATTCTGCTGTCCTTCATTGAAAAGTGGTACGGACTATGAGTGGGCTAACTGGGAGTACGCTGCTGTCCTTCACTGAGGTGTGGTAACAGAGTACGGTGCTGTGCTTTATTGAGCTTTGATAACAGGGAATACGCTGCTGTGCTCCATTGACGATTTGTAACTGTGAATTCACTACTGTGCTATATTGAGGGGTGGTAAGTGGAAGTACGCTGTTGTGCTTCACTGAGGTGTGGTAACAGAATACGCTGGTGTGTTGTATTGAGAGTTCGTTACTGGGAATACGCTGCTGTGGTTTATTGGCGATTGGTAACTGCAAATTTGCCTCTGTGCTACAATGATGGGTAATAACTGAAGTATGCTGCTGTGCGTCTTCGAGGGGTGATAACCGGTGTACTCCGCTGTGCTTTATTGGGGGTGGCAACAGATTAAGTATTTTTATGATATATGTGTGGTAACTGGGATTACACTGCTCTGCTTCGAGGGATGGTAACTGGGAATATGCTGCTGTGCTTCATTGATGATTGGTAACTGCAAATTCGCTACTGTGGTATATTGAGGGGTGGTAACTGGGAGTACGCTGCTGCGCTAGAGTGAGGTGTGGTAACAGAATACGCTGCTGTGCTATATTAAGCGTTGGTAACTGGAAGTACGCTGCTGTCCTTCACTGTGGTGTGGTAACAGAATATGCTGCTGTGCTGTATTGAGCGTTCATATCTGAAAGAGACACGTTAGTGACAGATTCCTTACCTTAGAATATCCCCAGGCGTCAGGCTGGATCCGGAAAGTTTTTGCGTAGCAGTACCCTTGCGCGTCGGTAGGCGGCGTCGTGCGGCTCCGCGTCCGTCGTCGGCGTCGTGATCGCCGGGATGACGTCGCGGGCAGTACTTAGACGCCGCCCCTGCGCGCTGACGTCAGTTCTTCTTTTTCCGCGCCAGCAAGCGCAGATCCGGGAAGAGCAGTGCCCTAGTCATTTTTTGGCTAACTTTTTTGGTGAATTTTTTCACTGTTTCTTCGACTCGACTTCAAGGTGTCGTAGGGATGCCCGGCTTTAAACGTTGCGGCGCCTGTGCTCGGATGATGTCCATCACAGACCCGCATTGGGAGTGTCTCTTCTGCCTCGGCCGAGGCCACGACACAGAGTCGTGTTCCGACTGCCGGGCCCTCAACCCGAAAGCTTTGCGAGAGCGGTCTCGAAAGCTCCTCGAGGCCCGGCATTCGGCTCCGCACCACACCAAGCCCCGGTCGCGTGAGAGGTCGAGGGGTCAGTCGCGGAGTCCTCACCGGTCGTCGGCATCGAAGTCTTCGTCGTCCGGTAAGTCCAAGCACAAAAAGTCCAAAAAGCATCGTCGCTCTAGGACTTCGCCTCGCCGGTCTCGCGACTCGGCTGAGGCCCCTCCCGGCACCGTCCCCGCGGCCCCGGACATGCCTGTGGAGTCGCCCCCGCAATACCCGTCCTTCCCGGGTTCGGGGGCGGATCCGGCCCAAATACAGGAATTCCTGTCGGCCATGGCCCGCCTCTTCGGGCCTCAAGGTCCCTCCGGTGCGCCTTTGGGCCCCGCGGGCCCTGATGGGGCTGCCCCGGCGTCGCCGACGGCTCCGGCCCCGGCGTCGCCCGTGCCTCCAGCCTCGATCCCGGCTCCGGCCCCGGCCTCGATCCCGGCTCCGCAACCCCCATCGACGCCGGTCGACCTGACCACGCCTCCGCCGACGCCGATGTCTCCGGTGCCGTTCTCGACGCCGCCTGGGGTCCGGGCGGCGTCGTTCCCCAGTTCCTTCCGGCTCCGGACATGGACCCGGACCGATGTCGCTCGACGCCGGTTCCGGCGCCGATGAGACCTTGGGTCCCAAATGTCCCTCCTCCTCCTTATTTTGAACCAGAGGAGGACCAGGAGGACTGGGAGGGGTCTGATGACCCTCTGGCACAACAGTGTCAGTATGATGAGGACTGGACAGAGGATCTAGGGGATGCCAGTGGTCTAGATACTTCCCCTGACACTGGCATGCTGTCTCCTCCCGTGGCTACGGAGGAGGGAGCCAATTTTGCAACGGTGTTGCGTAGGGCGGCTGGAGCCTTACATCTCCAACTCCCTGCTGTGGCGGTCAAGGTTAATCTCTTGACAGAGGTGCTTCAGCCGGCAGCCTCCTCTACGGAGACTGTGCTGCCGTTTAACGATGCCCTCACTGACGTTCTTTTGGGCGCCTGGTCCAAGCCCAACACAGGGGCTCCTGTGGATAGGAACGTGTCCCGACTCCATCGCCCAGCTCCGGGCGACCCCCTATTTCTCTCTGTCCACCCCACTCCTGAGAGCTTGGTTGTCCAAGCCTCCGCTTCCCAAACCGCCTTCCCTCCCGCCCCTCCGGATAGGGAATCCAAACGCCTGGATCAATTTGGGAAGAAGGGTTTTTCTTCCTCCAGTGCTGGCTTGCGGTCCATCAACACCGCTTGTCTTTTGGGCCGATATACCCACTCCTTGTGGGATTCGGTGGCGACTGTTTTGCCCCAGTGTTCTGAGGAGGTCCAGACACTGCTTTCCCGCGCCATTGCGGAAGGAAAGGATGCGGCCAAATACACAATACGATGTGGCCTTGATACCGCCGACTCGCTGGGCAGGTCTATTGCAACGACGGTGGCGCTGCGTCGCCACGCCTGGCTGAGAACCACTGGTTTTTCAGGGGATGTCCAGAATACTCTCATGGACATGCCCTTTGATGGAGTCGGTCTTTTTGGGTCCAAAGCAGACCATGCATTGGAGCGCTTTAAGGACTCACGGGCTACTGCCAAGTCCCTGGGCCTTTCTGCTACACGCCCTCCGCTAACTTCTGCTTTTCGCCCCTATCGTGGCCACGGAAGGGGCGCCCAGTCACGTCAGCAGCCCAGCCACCGGCCCGCGCAGCAGGCGTCTTCGCGTGGCCGAGGACGTGGATACCGCCGTGGCGGTTCGGGCAGCCAGCGTGCGGGTCAGGCCACCACCTCCAACCCGTCCGCGGCCTCCAAGCCCTCCTAGTCCCTCCTTTCAGGTGCACAGCACGCCAGTAGGGGGCAGGGTCCGCCATCACCTTCACCACTGGCGTCCCATCACCTCGGACAGGTGGGTCTTGGACATTGTCCGAAGGGGCTACTCCCTCCCCTTCGAGACCACCCCCAGCCATGCCACCTCAATTCCACCGCATGTCAGGGGATCACTTGGTACTTCTGCAGAAGGAAGTCACGGCCCTCTTGGCCAAGAGGGCCATCGAGCATGTTCCGACCCCAGAAGTAGGGCGTGGTTGCTACTCCCACTACTTTCTGGTGCCCAAAAGGGACAAGGAGGACATGCGTCCTATCTTGGACCTCCGGAACGTCAATCGCTTCCTCCGGAAGGAGAAGTTCAAGATTCTCACCCTAGCTCAGGTCTTGACTGCCCTCGACCCTGGAGACTGGTTGGTAGCGTTGGACTTGCAGGACGCCTATTTCCACATCCCCGTCCTGCCGGCCCACCGGCGTTACCTTCGGTTCACGGTAGGCCTCGAGCATTTTCAGTTCACCGTGCTCCCCTTTGGCCTTACCAGTGCCCCTCGGGTGTTCACGAAAGTGATGGCGGTGGTCGCAGCTCATCTGCGCCGGGCAGGGGTTTCAGTCTTCCCCTACCTCGACGACTGGCTGCTGAAGGCGGGCTCGTCCCAGGCAGTCGTCTCCCACCTCCAGACTACGGCCGAACTCCTGCACTCGCTGGGGTTCTCCATCAATGTGCCGAAGTCGCATCTGATTCCTTCTCCACAGCTCCTTTTCATCGGAGCAGTTCTGGACACGACGCAGTTTCGGGCCTATCCTCCCGAACGGCGAGTCCGGGATATTCAGGCTACGATTCCGATCTTTCAGCCTTTATCCTGGGTTTCGGTACGGATGACCCTGAGGCTGCTGGGCCTCATGGCCTCCTGCATCCTGCTGGTCAATCATGCCAGATGGCATATGCGGGCTCTGCAGTGGGACCTGAAGTTCCAGTGCGCGCAGCACCAGGGCAACCTGTCCGATCACGTCCAGATCTCGGAGGGGACTGCACAACAGTTGCAGTGGTGGCTTTCGAACCGGCAATGGGTCATGGGCAGATCCCTCTCCCTTCCCCAGCCAGAGCACACAGTTGTGACGGACGCGTCCCTTCTGGGATGGGGCGGTCACTTGGGAGAGGCGGAGATCAGAGACCTCTGGTCTCCGGCGGAGTCCCGGCTCCATATCAACCTTCTGGAGCTCCGGGCATTCCTTCCCTCTGTCAAAGGGAAGGTGGTGCAGGTGTTCACAGACAACACCACCGCCATGTGGTACTGCAACAAACAAGGCGGGGTGGGGTCTTGAACCCTTTGTCAGGAGGCTCTGCACCTCTGGACATGGCTGGAACATCAGGGCATGTTCCTGATGGTTCAACACCTGGCAGGTTCCCTGAACGCCAGGGCGGACGAACTCAGCCGCAGGTGCATGATGGATCACGAATGGCGTCTTCACTCGGAAGTGGCGCAAGGACTCTTTCTACAGTGGGGAGAGCCTTGGTTAGATCTATTCGCCACCGAAGAGAACGCGCAATGTCATCAGTTCTGCGCGTTGGAATTTCCAAGGCGGCACTCGCTCGGCGACGCTTTTCGTCACGAGTGGAGTTGCGGTCTATTGTACGCCTTTCCGCCTATACCACTTCTACCCAGAGTGTTGAAGAAGATTCGGCACGACCGGGCCCAAGTCATTCTTGTGGCTCCGGACTGGGCTCGAAGAGTTTGGTATCCCGAGCTACTCAATATGAGCGTAGATCCCCCGATCCGTCTGCCTCTTCGGGAGGATCTTCTGTCGCAGCAGCAGGGGACGGTCCTCCCCCCGAACCTGTCCAGTCTACACCTGCTTGCGTGGAGATTGAGCGGCGGCAGTTGATTCCTTTCGACTTGCCTCCCGAAGTTTGTGATGTGATTCTGGCAGCCAGGCGTCCCTCCACTAAGGTGGTATACGCCTGCAGGTGGAACACATTTGTGGCATGGTGCACAGCAAAGGCTGTGAATCCCCTTTCTGCCCCTCTTTCTGAGGTCCTTCTGTTCCTTCTTTCTCTGGCCCAACAGGGTTCTGCCCTGGGTACCATCAAGGGTTATCTTTGTGCTATCTCGGCCTTCCTCAGGCTCCCTGATCAGCCCTCCCTTTTCAAGTCCCCTGTTGTTAACAGGTTCTTAAAAGGCATTACTCACCTCTTCCCTCCTGTTCCGTTTGTAATGCCTCAGTGGGACTTGAACTTGGTTCTTACCTTTTAATGTGCGCTCCCTTTGAGCCTCTACATAACTGTCCTCTTCGTCTTCTCACTCTGAAGACAGCCTTTCTGGTGGCCATCACCTCCGCTCGGCGGGTGAGTGAGCTCCAGGCTCTATCTTGCAAACCTCCCTTTCTGTCTGTTCATCCAGACAAGGTTGTTCTTCGGACGCGTCCGTCCTTCTTGCCAAAGGTGGTTACTGCTTTCCACATTGGGCAGACCATCACTTTGCCCACCTTCTTTCCGCCTCCGCATCCTTCCAGAGAGGAAGAGAGGCTCCACCGTCTGGACCCAAAACGTGCGCTCTCCTTCTATATCGACCGCACAAAACACTTCCGGGTGGATGACCAGCTCTTTGTTGGCTACGTGGGCGCCAAAAAGGTCGGGCGGTGCACAAGAGAACCATCTCCCGCTGGGTTACCTTGTGCATCAAGACCTGCTATTCTTTGGCTAAGAAGGAGCCTCCCGTTGGGCTGCGTGCCCATTCCACCAGGGCAACGGCTGCTACCACGGCCTTGGGCCGCGGTGTTCCGCTGCCGGTTATCTGTCAGGCAGCTACGTGGGCCTCGCTGCACACGTTTACAAAGCATTACTGCCTTGACAGTCAGGTCCGGAGGGACGGCTTCTTTGGCCGTTCTGTCCTCCAGGACTTCCTTGTCTGATCTTTGTTCGCAGACCCACCACCGGGGTTGGTATTGCTGGGGTATCTAGTCTAAGGTAAGGAATCTGTCACTAACGTGTCTCTTTCAGATGCACAAGTTACTAACTTGTGTAACGATATATCTGTAAGAGACAGTAGTTAGTGACAGATTCCTACCGCCCACCCATCCTCCCCGTTCTGCGAACTGATTTCTGGGTTAAGGACATCCCTTTCAGGGCCCTAGTATTTTTCAGACACCTATGTCAGCTTCTTGCATGGCTCTGCGTTCCTGGCGCGGAAAGTCGTGTACAGAACTGACGTCAGCGCGCAGGGGCGGCGTCTAAGTACTGCCCGCGACGTCATCCCGGCGATCACGACGCCGACGACGGACGCGGAGCCGCACGGCGCCGCCTACCGACGCGCAAGGGTACTGCTACGCAAAAACTTTCCGGATCCAGCCTGACGCCTGGGGATATTCTAAGGTAAGGAATCTGTCACTAACTACTGTCTCTTACAGATATATCGTTACACAAGTTAGTAACTTGTGCTACTGGGAATACGCTGCTATGCTTCATTGATGATTGGTAACTGCAAATTCGCTACTGTGCTACATTGCGGGGTAGTAACTGGGAGGAGTACTCTGCTGTGTTTTACTGGGGTGTGGTAACAGAATACGCTGCTGTGCTTTATTGAGCGTTGGTAACATGGAATACGCTGCTTTGCTTCATTGACAATTTGCAAAGGCGAATTCGCTACTGTGCTATATTGAGGGGTGGTAACTGGCAGTACACTGCTGTGTTTCACTGAGGTGTGTTAACAGAATACGCTGCTGTGCTTTATTGAGCGTTGGTAACAGGGAATACACTGCTGTGCTCCATTGATGATCGGTAACTGCGAATTCACTACTGTGCTACATTGAGGGGTGGTAAATGGAAGTACGCTGTTGTGCTTCACTGAGGTGTGGTAACAGAATACGCAGCTATGCTTTATTGAGCATTTGTATCAGGGAATACGCTGGTGTCATTCATTGATGATTGGTAACTGGAAATTGGCCACTGTGCTACATTGAGGAGTAGTAACTGGGAGTACACTGCTTTGCTTTACTGAGGTGTGGTAACAATATGCTTCTGTGCTGTATTGAGCGCTGGTTACTGAGAATAAGCTGCTGTGCTTCATTGATGATTAGTAACTATCAAAATGCTACTGTGCTACATTGAGTGGTGATAACTGTGATTACTCTGCTGTGTTTCACTGGGGTGAATACGCTGCTGTGCTTTATTGAGCGTTGGTAACAGGGAATACGCTTAAGTGCTTCATTGACAGTTTGTAACTGCGAATTCGCTACTGTTGTCGTGTAGTTCCTGTAAACCTTTATGGGATCTGCGTGTTTAGACAACATATAATGTAGGATTGGAGTCAGACTGATTCTGGACACCCCTACCGGATATGTCAGCCTGTATACCAGCTAGCTCACAGTGCCACTAGAAACTCCTCTTACCAAGGAGAGAATAGCTCTTGGCAACTATCAAATATGACAACCCTGATCTCTCAGAATCGTGGAAATAGAGTACTACTTTTCGCTCAGTCACTCGTGCTCACTTCGTCTCTGATAGATGCACAGAATAAACGGTGCAGACGTTTTCCAATAAGTATTTATTGAACCAGCGTCATTATACTGTAAAATAGGTGTGCTGAAACAACCATTACACATTAACATATATAAATGATAAGTACTAACAGAGTAAAAGGATAAATAATGAATACAGGCAAGTACATAAGATACATGACAGTAGAATGCGTGCTCCTACGATGCGTCCCTAACTAGATGTACCTAAGTGTACGTAGCATGTATGTGGGTGTAAAGCCGAGAATCCCTCTATTATAAAGTCAACCCCATTAGCTGAAGTGAGAGACTGTGGGACCCCGTCTTGGTCTCGAGTTGAACACCCCGAAAGGGATGTTGGACCACTGCGAGCTGAAGTGTCTGCGTACAGCAGCCTCATAGTCTCGCGTCAGTGTGTCAGCATGGAAGTACTTTTCTCCTCGGACTATCGCAGCAAGAGATATATATATATATATACCAAAGATGTACCCCCTGGGGATATACCTTGCTGTGTCATGTTGGACTGGGATGACGGAAGGACTGACCCTTCTACATAGTATTTATGCAGGAGATGGTAGGCCTGCTGTGATTCCAAGAATCCTCATGCATAATGAATGAGGTTTAAGCTTTTCGGAGAAAACCCCATGTCATCTTTGGACATTATCGTAACTAGGTAAAAGGACAGTACTAAGAACCGTTATGTAGTGAAATGGTAGGGATAATGTTGGTGAAAGGTTAGGTGACTAACTGGGCCTATATTAGGGTACCTATATGGATCATAACACCCACTCCTCATCCGACTGGTCGAATTACAAAAAATTCTATGTACTGCTAAACGTGGTACGCAACTATTAAGTCGATTAAAAATAGTACTTAAAAAATGTAAAATTTCTGAAACAAAATAAATTAAAAAAAATTCTAAAAAAAGAAAAATTGTGCATGCGATAAAAGTCTGTACTAAATAAGTTTGTATATATAGTCTGAACAATGAGAGACTGAAAGCCATGCAGTTTAGACAAAGTGTCTTGTTTAAAATTCCAAATTAGGGTGTTTTTGAAAAAGGCCGAATTTTCCCAGCACAAGATGAGCCAAATGTTTGTGTCCTGGCTGGGAGACGCAACCTCACTGTTGCCTGCAATCGCAGACGACGTTCCCTGCAACACCTCGCAGATCAGGTCAATCGAGCGCAGATGTTCCTCCGTATTCACCACAGCCGTTGCTGGGTATGTACTAGTGTCATCTGAGGCCTGAGTATTTGTTGAGGAGCCGGTATTCTTCCCGACAGGAGCTGAAGCATCCTGTGGAGGCTCTAAGAATTCAGACATCAACATTGAAATACACTGAGGGCAATGCAGAACATGGGCCGTTATTGGGTCCAGTGAAGCCTCAACGTCTGCCGGTGCAAT
Source organism: Calotriton arnoldi (assembly GCA_963921515.1). Classification (NCBI taxonomy): domain Eukaryota; kingdom Metazoa; phylum Chordata; class Amphibia; order Caudata; family Salamandridae; genus Calotriton; species Calotriton arnoldi. Next base: position 189,921 of record CAWUFW010015198.1, on the reverse strand, counting down.
TGTTGGAAGTGTCAGAGGTCCAACACACATTCTTGTCCGCAGAACAGGCATCGGAGGACAGACAGAATACAGTCGATCCAGACTGGTCTAAATGATAAGAACCAAGACTCGCTTAGTTCTCGAAGATGAGGTGTGCCCAGATTGATTACCATGCGATCACAGTATCAGCGCTCCAAGAGCGTGCGTTCCATCTCCTTGGTGACTGGGACGTCCATTGCATAGCAGAAAAAGGACAATCAGGATACCTTCTATTAGAAACAGGATCAGTGGAAACCCTCCAAAAATGCTTCAGAATACGGAGTGTATAAAGTTGGGAAGAACTCCGAGGATTGTCTGAAAAGTGCTCAACAGTCCTGAACCTATGATCTTAAATAGGTGGACAATACCGATCGTATCAGACATGTTAAAGATACGTTGTACCATTTCTGTGAAATGGAAAGGGCAGTTTGTTCATATCAGTGCCTGTATCTTAGCCGAAGACCTTGCAACCTGACGATAATAAGTGTCTCGGGCGGAGGTTAAGGGCACGGTTTGCTGTAAAAGCATGGCTTTTAATCTGTTCAGAGTATCAAGCCGTATAAAGGAAACATTCAATGAAAGCCATAACGGCGCCTCCCTGATTGTGGGGGTCGGTGGAAACAATACTTGCATACAGCAAGTAACCCTGGAGCTTACAATGACACAAGATATGCGATGCCCTGGATCATCCCACAACAACCTTGATCATTCAGCATCAAGTAACTCTCATTTGAAAGTAACTCGAACACCGGATTAATCACGGCAGCTGGGGAACCTTTCAAGTGGCAGGATAAGTTTGCAACTGAACCATTACAGGCCCCGTGAAGCATGATATCCTGGCATATGAGAGATTCACTCATGGAATTCTCGCAGTTAGTACCGCTAAGAAACACTTCCTTGTCCCCATTCCTACATCGAAATCTGTACGGCAATTCCCAAGATTCCTTGATGAATTCCCTACCCATCGCTTCATATCTGCCTGCCTGGTGTTCTAGGCAATATTGAAACTGGAAAGTAGTGACCGGTAGTGTTATATGGCCATGGATTAACCATTCTGTGGATGGTGACGGCCACAGTAAAAGGTAATTTGTCCAATTTTTCAATAAGCAGCATTGTATATTTTGCTCCCCTTTGTGCCATTGTAATCTGTTTTTCAGTTAGATTGTACGCTGAAAATAGAGACGTACTGTTGATAAATCGTCAAGGCACATAACCAGCGGGCAATGATCGCAGCGTCCAGCTTATTAACATAATAGAACGTAGTTGAGATTGTCCGTGTTGTAGTATGGACAAGTCTTGTTCTAGTATATCAATAGCAGAAGATACAATGTTGCCCAGTGAATAAATCCTAAACGTTAATGTAGTCAGACCGTTGTCAACTACAGCTAATGCCTTTTCTAGGTTAATTCTATCTATTTCACAAAGTCTCTCCGCAGCTTTTTGTTGAGAGATTTTCCAGAGTTCATTATAGACAGCATAATAGAAACGTTTCTGACGTGGCTTTTGGGGACCTAGTAAATAATCCCTTAGATCCACCTCATCTGAGAGTAAGGATAAGTGCTGTTTCACCTGGGACAATGTCGAGGTTTTTAGCCAATCGAGGCAAAACTTCCCAACACTGTATGATGTCACTACCCCCGGATGTTCTCGTTTTACATATCGTGGGTCTGGCCTATGGATACTAAACTCTTCAGTTGTACCCCTGAATCTGGATTGACATCTGTTTGTGTCTGTGGGCCAAACTAACCATCCCTTCCAATTGGGGTCTGTGGTATTGTACTGCATGATGTCATCTATTGTATCCCCTCCACATGATGTAAAATTGATGTGTGAAGGTTGGGAAACCGTGGTATGTTCAAGTCCTTGTTCTTGGCTAGTCCAAGACAGGAAGTCTGTTGCACAGTTTCATTCAGAAATATAATTTGTTGCGGAATAAGGCCCGCTGTAAATAGTGCTTCTGTTCCCTGAACCTGCCAATCCTTAGAACCCCAGACTGATTTTGTGTCTATTGTATCTTTCCATAAGTCGAAACCTTGTTCGGACAGTTGGGCAATAAAGGATGCAGAATAAATCTGTTTGGTGTTAGCATATTTTTCTGTGCCGGTGCAGGTGCAACCTTATAGTAAAATGAGGTCGGGTCAGAAGTGTTAAACCCTGAAAAATTTGAAAATTTCTGTGCAAATGTTTTTGAACCAGCTTAAGCTGGTGTTGGGCAATGTTCCCATTGGTGGTATGTGAAAACATTACGAGGGATACTCGATTTGTGTAAAAAGTGATGACCATAATGATAACAGTACATTGTATCAAAATCAGATGTCTTCCAACATTTCATTGTTTGAAAATGCAGCAGAATTTTCTAAGTCAGACAACAGATTGACAGTTTCAAAATCCAAATCGTCAGAAAATGTACCGGAGGTAATAATATCATTAAGAGAAATTTTAAATAAATGTGGAAACTTCAAAAGTTCAGTGGGACCAAATACATCATAAACAACCTTGTCCCAATCTATACCATCAGGAATTGGAACAGCTGTAATGTTCACGGAAAACAAGTCTCTGTTCACGATGAAATGATTTATGAGGTTTCAAGACCAAGTTCACATTGGATACTGCAGAACGTTCTGGGAAATAATTTCCATTCACAAGTAAGCAAAAAACAGTCACTAGTCCAATCCAGAACAAAAAAAAAAATATTCCAGATATTATCCAGAGCTGGAGCCAAGGTCTCTTTTTAAAGTGTATAGTTCACGAACTTGTTGCTTACGGGAAACTGGAGCTGGCGGTGTCTCCGGTTCGCTGGGATCAAGAGAGAAGGTATCGAAATTGATAAAGTAGCCAGATGCAGTTCGATCAATCTTTGGTAACTCGGCAGGTTGTGTTGAACCGGCAGGTGTCTCTTGTCGAGGCATATTGATATAGACATCGGTGTAAGGCCAAATTTATATTTGTCTTTCATCTGTGTTTTGAAGTAATGTTTCCAGAGGAACTAGTTCCATTTCATTATTGGCAATTCCATTACTTCGAATTGGTGACTCTTCGAATGTTACGAGTCTTTCTGTCTGTGCTTCCTTAATGGTAGCAAGAGGAGAATTTCGGCTACCCAGGAGCCCACGAGGCCTACTATACAGTATCGGCCACATAGTAGATCAATGGAGACAAATCTCTTTTCTTTTTTTCCGGCGAGAGGCGGAAGAAGTGGGAGTACGTGTGTAAAAAAACGAAAAACAACAACTTCTAATGAAGCGAATGTTTCTTTGATTTTGTCTCCTCTTTTACTTTTGACTCGTAATTCAGAGTCTGACTACAAGGCTCCCCCCCTCTAAACCGCAGTCTCTCAAAGCACTTTAATACCTCCACACTAGGGTAAAATGATCTTTACATTTAGAGTGGTTTTGAGATGAAAAGAATCACGGGTAGTATGCAAGCAGCAACTTTTGTATGAGCGGTGAGATGCATGATGAATGTTAAGTGAAGATGTGTACAATTTTACTTATTTCATGGGTTAGGTGGTTGGATGCAAATAGCATCACCACCTCACACTAGTAAACGCCTTAGGTGAGTTTGACAACCTTAAGGCTTGGTTACAATTGTGATAACCACAGATTATAATCACACTATAGCACCCGTCCCGAATGGCATGTATGGGTGACATAGGTGCAGCGTGGATTGGACAAGTATGCGCTTAACAATTCCAATATATGTTTCTTTTACAGATGGATAAGAAACATTACGGAACAGGATGAGAGATAAGTGATCTACTTACCTTTTCGTATGAGTGCAGCTTTCTGCCCTCTACTAAAATATAGGAAATTGCTCGATAAATAACACCAGGGAGGGAAACATTTTTGCCCTGAAGAAAGTCCAGGACCCGCACAGGCCATTTTTTGAGGACTGAAACATGTCGGCACCAGGGTCATAGGACCATTACTTCCTTGCAACCCCCCTTTTTCCATTTTGAATATCCCCTACGAGTCCGCGAATAAAGGGATACCTGGAGCCGTAGGAGGATTTTTAATCTTCAAACCCCCTGGCCATTTTCTCTTAAGTGCTCCCTCAAATATGGTCGAGCCCACCCTGACCTTTAGGAGTCAGGGTGAACCCGATGATGAAGCATGACACTACTAGAGTGTGTGAGGGTTATTTTTTTGTCAAAAATCTTTATTCAGCAACATAAGTAAGAACACATATAGAGTACAGTAGGGCGCACAGATCCCAGAGTCGAACCCGTCAGCTAATGGAAGTTCAGTTGCACATAGCACTAGGTCTGCTACAGTCCCCCTGTGATCTTCAACGCTGAGAACCATTTTGTGTTGGGCAAACAGCCCCAGAAAGGAACCACGTAAGCAACAAACAGCTATCAGAAAACCCAAAAGAAAAATAGAAAAGCAGGAAACCCCAACCCTCCCCCCCTCCCAAGCTCTGGTGGTGGTGAAAACCGTACAGGAGTAAAGTAAGGCGCACGGGTGGATCGAGTATGCGTGGCTGCAGAAGCGGAGCCTAAACTGTGCGGTGATTAGCGAGCGCTGTAGTCAGTTCGTGATAGGAGAATTAGAACTGGAATAAGTGCATGGACCTTAAGGAGGGAGGGCAAACCGCCGAGGGTAGGCCCCTGGAAAGGTAAGACACCAATGGGCCCCACTTCGTTTCGGAGGACTTAGTCATCTCGGAAGATGTCTGCCAGGCGCTCCATAGAGAGAATTCTCCACAGCCGGGCATGCCATAGTGAAATCTCCGGCGCTGCCTTTTTTTTTTCACGCAAATGCTATCGTAAGTTTCGCCGCCCCCAAACATGCCCACAAGATAGATTTATCGGACTTTGTTTGATGCTCCAGATTAGGATCCCTAAGGCCAAGTAGTACCCCCTCCATGGAAGTCGGGACGGGGTACCCCAGGATGTCCTTAATATGAGAGAGGATTTCTTCCCAAAAAGGCCGGATACCTGGGCAATCCCACCAGATGTGGCGAAAATCCCCCTGCAACCCGCAGCCCCGCCAGCAGAGATCTGAGGTGTCAGGAAAGATTAGTTTGAGTTTGGTGGGGTAAAGGTACCAGTCCAGTAGTATCTCGTAATGCGCTTCCTGTAGAGCCACCGAGTGATTGTTTAGCGATGTCGCCCCATAAATGTTTCCATTCTTAGTCAGAGTCCCCCCGACCCCGCACCTGCTCCCAAAAGAACATATAGCGCGCTTGGGGTATGTGTAGAGTATTACGGAGTAAGGTATATAGGGAAGAGATCGCCCCCTTCATGTTTCCTACCTTGAGTACCAACCGCTCCATGGCCGTGAGCTCTCTCGTAGCAGCATCCCTTATGTGAGGGAGGGTGACCCAGTGCTTGAGTTGTAGGTAATGATAGTGTTCCTTGTGTGAAACTTGGAATTCTCTTTTGCAGGTGTCCAATGTCCGGACGTCGAAGTTATGGAATAAATCCGACAGTTTCAGACAGCCACCCTCCCGCCAGCTATCAAAGAGTCCCTCGTTCATTGCCGGTGGAAAGGCTGGATTAAAATGGATTGGGGTGTAAGGAGAGGGGAAAGTGGTCCAGCCCTCCCGCTTCGTAACCTGGTCCCATACCGTGAGAGTAGTGCAAGTGGGTGTGCTAAGGTATGCATTGGCCGGCCTGTCGGATTTCGGTTTCCATAGGACATCCCAGAATGTGCGCCCCACAATCGCCCGGTCCATATGGAGCCAATGTTTTTCCGATTCTCTCACCGACCACTCCATCACCACCCTCAGTTGAGCTGCCTGGTAGTACAGTTGGAAGTCTGGAAGGGAAACACCCCTGTTTTTCCTGGGACGTCGCATAACGTGGAAGGTAAGGCGTGCTCTCCCTCCCTGATAAACTTGATGACCGAGGATCGTAAGCGCAGCAAGAAATCACGCTCCAGTGCTATGGGGGAGCGCCTGGAAGAGATACAAAAGCTTCGGAAGCACCACCATCTTAACAGCGTTGATCCGCCCCAGCCAGGAGATATATAATGGCTTCCATCTTTTAAAATCTCAATTAAGCTGTGGAAATCTGAAATAATTTCCGTTAGCATAAGCTGAAGCCATCTTGGTTGTGGCATCCATTTTGTTAGCTTTTGTAATTCTGCCGTCCTCTGCTGCTCATCTTTTTCCCTGCCTGTGCTGTTTATTTTAGTTGACTTCCTGACTCAGCTAAAAGCAATTTCTTAAGAGTTTGTAGATGCCAGAACACCTGGTCTCAGACTCCACTGTCAATCATTTACCACTGCCATAAGCATTTCTGCTTCCCCCTCCCACTTTGCTGACCAAGTGGTTATTCATCTGCCCTTGTTTGCTGATAGCTATTTCTAAACTTGTTTCTTCCAATTCTGTCCATATGTTTGCACTGCAAAAAGGCAGTATATAAGGACGCTGGTTTGTGAGTTCAGGGTGCCACCTCCTGCAACACTTGAGTGTTGTTGGACATGGTTCCACGCATGAGTGATTAATAAACTTGTTATTTATTTCCAACTCCAGTGCTGATCTCTATTTTGTTGGTTTTTGAACCCGTGGACAAGAGGGTGACCCTGCACCAGTGTACCCCTAAAAAGGTACATTTCCACAAAGCTGTGATTCCAGTGGGGGGAAGTTCGCCTTATAGAGGTCACCGATTTTAGGAGTGAGATGCACTCCAAGATAGAGCAGAGAGTGTTTGGCCCATTGAAGCGCAGTTTGGCCCCGCAGATTCGCCGCAGCTGCATCCGAGAGTGTGAGGTTTAGTATGGAAGATTTGGAGAGATTCACTTTGAAACCAGAGACCCGCTCGAAGTTTCGTAGATCCTCCTGCACCGCTCTGAGGGAAGTGGACGGTTTAGTAGCGTCAGTAGGACATCATCTGCAAAGAAGGAGGCTTTATGATCTGTGCCACCGAAGCGTATGCCTCGTATTGCCTCATTGTCTCGGAACCGTGTGGCAAGAGGTTCGATGCTGAGGGCAAATAGGAGGGGGGAGAGCGGACAGCCTTGACGCGTGCCTCTGCTAAGGTCAAAGGGGAGAGACTGGTGACCATTAACTAGGACCCGCGATTGCGGGAGATGGTAGTTGGCCTGGACCATATTGAGAAACCATTCTCCAAAGCCGAATCTCTGCATAGTGAGAAAAAGAAAGGACCAGTCCACCCTATCGAAGGCCTTTTCGGCGTCGAGCCCCACCAGGATAGCAGGGATTTTAAACTTAGAGACTTTTTCTATAAGGTGAATAGTGTAGCGAATATTATCATGCGTTTGCCGCCCCTTTATAAAGCCAGAATGGTCAGGGTGGATTAGAGTGGGATCAGGTCCTCAAGTCTGACAGCCAGGATCAAAGAGTAAAGCTTTGCATCTAGGTTAAGAAGGGCTATAGGTCGATAAGACGCACAAAGTTGAGGGTCCTTCCCCGGTTTTGGGATAACAGAGATGACGGCCCCGGCCATTGAGGCCGACACTCTGGCTTCCAGCGCTATGGCATTAAACAGGGAGGTCAAATGCGGGATCAGCTCGGAGGCATAGCACTTACAAAAGTGTGCCGTGAGGCCATCCGTCCCCGGCGCATGTGTAGTTTGTCTAGTAATAGCCTGCCTAACCTCCTCTGACGTGATGGAGGCGTCTAACGATTCCACCACCGCTGGCGTGAGGCGGGGGAGCTCTAAGGAGTCAAGATATTGCTGTTGCAAAATGTGGTCAGGGGGAGCTCCTCGGTAAAGGTCTCCATAGAAGGCTCCAAAGATGTTGGCTTTACTGGTGTCGTCATGAGTAAGGTGACCGTCTGTGTCTAGTATACCCCCTATATACTCGCATTCTCGTTTTTCTCATAATTGACGTGCTAGATGGGTCCCCACCTTATCCCCTTGTGCGTATGATGTTTGCCGCAGTTCGAGCAAGGTGTATTCGGCTCTATTGTTGTAGATAGCCCTGAGCTTACCCCTCAGGGCCGTGAGCTGTCTCTGTAACGCCCAAGTGGGCTGCTCCTTGTGCGATTTTTCGGTGGCCGCCAGTTCCGCCTCTAAGGCCAGGCGTTCCGCCGCTCTCTGTTTATTAAGGGCAGCATTAAGTTGGATGCATTTACCCCGCACAACGGCCTTAAAGGCGTCCCAGTTGTTTTGCGGGGAGGTGTCTGCCGGGACGTTAAGTGTGAAGAATTCGGCAATAGCGGATCTCAAGTCTTCCCAGAGAGATTTGTCCCTGGTGATAGAAGCTGGGAAATGCCATCGGGCAGTGTCGGGTTTAGGCCCCCCCCCACGCTAAGCTAATAGAAACGAGACCATGGTCCGAGATGGAAATTGGCAGAATCTGGGCAGCCCGAAGAGGCCCCTGAAGTGTTTGGCTGATGAAGATGTAATCAATCCTAGAGTAGGTGCGGTGTACATGAGCGAAATAGGTATAGTCTCTGGTGTCAGGATTCAGTATTCGCCACGCGTCTAGGAGGCCTAGGGTGTGGAACTTTTGCTTGAGGCCTTTGGGAAAGCTGGTGGGCGTCGTCCTGTGTGTATGGGAGCTGTCTACAGTGTCATGCCATGTGAGATTGAAGTCGCCCAGAAGAATCAATGGACTTTCCGCGAAGCTGGCTATTGAATCAAGCGTGTTAGAAATGAAAGTCGCCTGTCCCGTGTTAGGCGCGTATAGAGAGATAAAGGTGCACATGGTGCCCCGCAGCCTCCCCTTTACCATAAGAACTCTCCCCTCCCGGTCGGTCTTAACTGCTTCCGGCTGGAATTTAGCGGAAGACCGGAAAAGCAATTCTACCCTATTGTGTTTGGTGCTAGCCGATGATTGGTAAATTAAAGGGTAAGCTCTGTCGGAGTTGCTTATCTTCCGACTTTTTCAAATACGTTTCCTGGAGCGCCACTACCTCAAATTGACGGTCATTAATATATTTCCAAATTTTTTGCCGTTTTTGTGGCGAATTAAGGCTTTTAATGTTCCAGGACGCTAGCGAGATCATCCCAAATACTGAGAGTACCCTTTTCGCCCACTGATCTGCGCCCCCCCCCCCAAGAACCACCCCGCACAGGATGCGACTGCTGCAATGGTGTTAGTATGCTCGCCCTACAGAATTTGCCCTCACGCGACCAGAGATCCCGTATCCCTCCAGCACCACCACCAGGCCCCCCCCACAACCAAATCCCCAACAACCCCATGAAAAAATATGCCAAGGCGCCAACAGGCCCTTGGCAGGAAACGTCATGAAGAAGCAAAACAACATTTCGGGCAGTACGGTCAAGGCCCGCACCCCCTGCTGCCATGCTGCTATAGCATAGAGAGTACTTTGAAAAGCTGTTGGTGACGGTCACACCGCTGCATCGTAGCTCGGAGAGCCGGCGCAGTCCTTCTGCAGCACCGTCAATCCCTCCCGTCAGCCCCCTGTGGTTTCACATGAGAGTGCGTTGTGGGGACCTCAGCACTCCAACTTAGATAAACCCCACTGAGCATCACACGAGAGTCACTTTGATGTCGATCCATTCTTTGAGACCGTTTGCCATGACCGGGTCTCTCTCCTGGATCGGCTCTCGCCGGTAGAGAGACCGGGGGCGCCCTCCTTCGTTGGCACCGGGAGGCCGAGGACCCGCAACCCCTCGTTCAGCTCAGTCACATGGTGAGACTTGTTCCGGTATTCAAAGGTGAGACCCAAGGGATAGGTCCAATGATATCTGATGTTGTGTTCCCGAAGCTTGGTGGTGACAGGTCGCAGGGATTGCCGATGCACCACAGTGGCAGGCGCCAAATCTTGAAACAGGGCACATTTATATCCCTGAAAGGAAGCCTCATCTTTCTTCCTCGCCGCTCCCAAAATGGCTTCCTTCGTCTGAAAGGAGTGCAGCTTCACCAAAACATCTCTAGTCCGTTTGCGTTCGCCTGCCTGTGCAGGCCCCACTCGATGAACTTGGTCAATCTTGATCTTTAGTTGACGGGGGGCCAGCAGCTCCGAGAAGAGCCCTACGACAAACGCCTCGAGGTCAGGCCCCTCCGCACTCTCCTCCAGGTCTCGGATACGTATGTTGTCCCTCCGAGACCTGTTCTCCAAATCCTCCGCCTTCAGAAGCATTTGTTGCAGTTGGGACTGAAGCGCCAGCTGGGATTCGTGTAGGCTGTGTGAACGTGCCTTGAGGGCCTGTGCTTGCTCCTCCACCTCCAGCACCCTGGAGCTCACAGCGTCTACATCTTGTCGCAGGGAGGTCATCTTCTCGGTGAGGTCGGCTTTCAATTGATCCATGGTAGCGTGTAGATCTTTCTTCATCTCTTGACAGAGATCCTTTTTAAAGTCCTGCAGCGTGGCTACCAATTCCTCCCTGGTGAGAGCCATGGTCCGCGCCTGGTCCAAATCGGTCGGAGTGAGATTCTTATCCGCGGCAGAAAAGTAACTGGAGACCTTGTTTGAATACTTCTTAGGTGGCTCTGTGAGAGAAATACAGCCCCTCCGCAGCGGTGAGACGCAGGGCCATCTTGATGCGGAGAGCGGTGCGGGACGGAATGGGCGCAATCTCTTGCCCGCCTTAAGCCTCCGTTCCGTGAGAGATGCTAATGCAGATGCTGCTGATTGTCCCCGGAGCCACGACCTCACGGGGGCCACCGGGATGTGCCCCTGCTCGCCCGATCTGCCGCCTTATCGCTGGGAGAGCTGGCGCTGATTGCGCCGGGGCCTGGGGCTGTGAGTGAGACCTGGGGGTGCGACCAGGGGTGCGCTCGCCGCCTGGGAGACAACACGGAGCGTGGGGGCTGAGCGCTGCTGGAGGCAAACATCGCTAGCAGGTTGGGACCTTAAGGACATTTTGGTGATTTTAGATTCTAATGCTGAGAGAGGATTACACGTGGCGCCCTGCCTGACTTCAAAATGGTGCCTGAACCGGCCTCGGGTGCTCCCAGTGCTGCGTCACTCGACCGCAGGAGTGGAGGTAGGCAGTACACCCTTTCTCCTGTTCCCCCTCCATGGTTGGGGTCGTTGCTCCTGGCTGCTCCGAGATTGGGTGCTGCTCCCATGCGCCGGCTGCCTGACCTTAAGATGGCCGCTAGCACCACTGACCGGCGTGTGAGGGTTATTTAACAAAAAGGAATTGCTTCCTTTCCCGTGCTTGAGCGGTTGGTACCCCGGGAGGTTTTGATTAATGCCCAACTGCCTCTAATCTAGGTGAGATAACTGTGAGTACTCTGCTGTGTTTCACTGAGGTGTGGTAACCGAATACGCTGCTGTGCTTTATTGACGATTGGTAACTGCAAATTTGCCACTGTGCTACAATGAGGGGTGGTAACTGCAGTATGCTGCTGTGCGTCTTCGAGGGGTGATAACTGGTGTACTCCGCTGTGCTTCATTGGTGGTGGTAACAGAGTAAGTATTTTTATGATTCATGTGTGGTAACTGGGATTACGCTGCTCTGCTTCGAGGGATGGTAACTGGGAATAGGCTGCTATGCTTTATTAATGATTGGTAACTGCAAATTCGCCACTGTGCTACATTGAGGAGTAGTAACTGCGAGTACACAGCTTTGCTTTACTGAGGTGTGGTAACAGAATACGCTGCTGTGCTTGATTGAGCGTTTTTAACAGGGAATACGCTGCTGTTCTTCATTGATGATTGGTAACTGCAAATTTGCCACTGTGCTACATTGAGGAGTAGTAACTGCGAGTACACAGCTTTGCTTTACTGAGGTGTGGTAACAGAATACGCTGCTGTGCTTTATTGAGCGTTGGTAACGGGGAATACGCTTCTGTTCTTCATTGATGATTGGTAACTGCAAATTAGCTACTGTGCTACATTGCGGGGTGGTAACTGGGAGTACTCCTGTGTTTCACCGAGGTGTGGTAACAGAATACGCTGCTGTGCTTTGAGCGTTGGTAACGGGGAACACGCTGCTGTGCTTCATTGAGGTGTAGTAACAGAATACCCTGCTGTGCTGTATTGAGTGTTGGTAACAGGGAATACGCTGCTGGGCTTCATTGATGATTGGTAACTGCGAATTGGCCACTGTGCTACACTGAGGAGTGGTAACTGGTAGTACACTGCTGTCTTTCACTGAGGTGTGTTAACATAATACGCTGCTTGGCTTTATTGAGCTTTGGTAACTGCAAATTAGCTACTGTGCTACATTGCGGGGTGGTAACTGGGAGTACTCTCCTGTGTTTCACCGAGGTGTGGTAACAGAATACGCTACTGTGCTGTATTGAGCGTTGGTAACTGGGAATACGCTGTTGTGCTTCATTGATGATTGGTAACTGCAAATTCGCTACTGTGCTACATTGAGGGGTGGTAACTGGTAGTACACTGCTGTGTTTCGCTGAGGTGTGTTAACATAATACGCTGCTGTGCTTTATTGAGCTTTGGTAACGGAATAAGCTGCTGTGCTTCATTGACAATTTGCAACTGCAAATTCTCTACTATGCTATATTGAGGGGTGGTAACTGGGACTACGCTGCTGTGCTTCATTGAAGAGTGGTAAGGACTATGAACGGGGGTAACTGGGAGTACACTGCTGTCCTTCACTGAGGTGTGATAACAGAATACGCTGCTGTGCTTTATTGAGCGTTGATAACCGGGAATACGCTGCTGTGCTCCATTGACTATTTGTAACTGCGAATTCACTACTGTGCTACATTGAGGGGTGGTAAATGGAAGTACGCTGAGGTGTGGTAGCAGATTACGCTGCTGTGCTGAATTAAGCGTTCGTTACTGGGAATACGCTGCTGTTCTTTATTGACGATTGGTAACTGCGAATTTGCCACTGTGCTACATTGAGGAGTAGTAACTGGGAGTACACTGCTTTTGCTTTACTGAGGTGTGGTAACCGAATACACTGCTGTGCTCTATTGAGCGTTGGTTACTGAGAATAAGCTGCTGTGCTTCATTGATGATTAGTAACTGCAAATTCGCTACTGTGCTACATTTCGGGGTGGTAACTGGGAGTACTCTCCTGTGTTTCACTGAGGTGTGGTAACAGAATACGCTGCTGTGCTTTGAGCTTTGGTAACAAGAAATACGCTGCTGTGCTTCATTGACAATTTGCAGCTGTGAAATCGCTACTGTGCTATATTGAGGGGTGGTAACTGGGAGTACGCCGCTGTGCTTCACTGAGGTGTGGTAACAGAATACGCTGCTTTGCTTTATTGAGAGTTCGTTACTGGGAATAAGCTGCTGTGGTTTATTGGCGATTGGTAACTGCAAATTTGCCACTGTGCTTTAATGATGGTTGGTAACTGGAGTATGCTGCTGTGCGTCTTCGAGGGGTGATAACTGGTGTACTCCTATGTGCTTCATTGGGGGGTGGTAACAGAATACGTATTTTTATGATTCAGGTGTGGTAACTGGGATTACGCTGCGCTGCTTCGAGGGATGGTAACTGGGAATATGCTGCTGTGCTTTGTTGAGGATTGGTAACTGCAAATTCGCCACTGTGCTACATTGAGGAGTAGTAACGGGGAGTACACTGCTTTGCTTTACTGAGGTGTGGTACCAGAATATGCTGCTGTGCTATATTGAGCGTTGGTAACAAGGAATAAGCTGCTGTACTTCATTGATGATTGGTAACTGCGAATTCGCCACTGCGCTACATTGAGGAGTAGTAACTGGGAGCACACTGCTTTCCTTTACTGAGGTGTGGTAACACAATACGCTGCTGTGCTGTATTTAGCATTCATTATTGGGAGTACGCTGAGTGTGCCTCATTGGTGATTGGTAACTTCAAATTCGCTACTGTGCTACATTGCGGGGTGGTAACTAGGAATACTCTGCTGTGTTTCACTGGGGTGTGGTAACAGAATACGCTGCTGTGCTTTATTGAGCGTTGGTAACAGGGAATGCTGTGCTTCATTGATGATCGGTAACTGCGAATTCGCCACTGTGCTACATTAGGAGTAGTAGCTGGGAGTACACTGCTTTGCCTCACTTGGGTGTGCTAACATAATAAGCTGCTGTGCTTTATTGAGCGTTGGTAACAGGGAATACGCTGCTGTGCTTCATTGGCAGTTTGTAACTGCGAATTCGCTACTGTGCTATTTTGAGGAGTGGTAACTATGACTACGCTGCTGTACTTCATTGAAAAGTGGTACAGACTATGAGGAGGGTAACTGGGAGTACGCTGCTGTCCTTCACTGAGGTGTGGTAACAGAATACGCTGCTGTGCTTTATTGAGCGTTGATAACAGGGAATACGCTGCTGTGCTTCATTGACGATTTGTAACTGCAAATTCGCTACTGTGCTATACTGAGGGGTGGTACATGGAAGTACGCTGTTGTGCTTCACTGAGGGGTGGTAGCAGAATACGCTGCTGTGCTGAGCATTCGTTACTGGGAATAAGCTGCTGTGCTTTATTGACTATTGGTAACTGCAAATTTGCCACTGTGCTACATTGAGGAGTAGTAACTGGCAGTACACTGCTTTGCTCCAATGAGGTGTGGTAACAGAATACGCTGCTGTGCTGTATTGAGCTTTCGTTACTGGGAATAAGCTGCTGTGCTTTATTGACTATTGGTAACTGCAAATTTGCCACTGTGCTACATTGATGAGTAGTAACTGGGAGTAAACTGCTTTGCTTCACTGAGGTGTGGTAACAGGATACGCTGCTGTGCTGTATTGAGCGTTCATTACTGGGAATACGCTGCTGTGCTTTATTGAGCGTTGGTAATCGCGAATGCGCTGCTGTGCTTCATTGACAATTTGCAACTGTGAAATCGCTACAGTGCTATATTGAGGGGTGGTAACTGGGAGTACGCTGCTGTGGAAATGTGCCTTTTTAGGGGCACACTGGTGCAGGGGTCACCCTTCTCTGTCCACGGGTCCTTAAACCAACAAAGTAGAGATCAACACTGAAACTGGAATTCAAAATAACAATTTTATTAACTTCTCATGATTGGAACCACGTCCAACAACACTCTCAAGTGTTGCAGGAGGTGGCACATTGAAGTCACAGAACACAGGCCTTGTATACAGCTTTTTCTGCACTGGTAAGCATGTAGTTACAAATAGAAGGTACAAGCATACACAAGAATAACTACCTACAAACATGGGCAGATGGATATTACTTAGTCAGCAACGTGGGAGGGGGAGCAGAACTGCTTACAGTTGCAAGACACAATTGACAGTTATGTCTTTAGTCAGGTGCATTCTAGCAGCTACAGGCCTTTGCTCAGCACATTGCTTTTAGCTCAGTACAGAAGGAGTTAACTAGAGTTGATGACACAAGCAGAATAGAAAAGCAAGCAACAGTGAAGATGAAAGAATTACATAGCTAACTAAATGGATGCCACAAACAAGATGGCTTCAACTCCTGCTAACAGCAATAATTTTCGATTACCACACGGCTGTGCTTCATTGAGGTGTGGTAGCAGAATACGTTGCTGTGCTGTATTGAGCGTCGGTAACAAGGAACACGCTGCTGTGCTTCATTGATGATTGGTAACTGCAAATTCGCTACTGTGCTACATTGCGGGGTGGTAACTGGGAGTACTCTGCTGTGTTTCACTGAGGTGTGGTAACCGAAAACGCTGCTGTGCTTTGAGCGTTGATAACCGGGAATACGCTGCTGTGCTTCATTGACAATTTGCAACTGCGAAATCGCTACAGTGCTATACTGAGGGGTGGTAACGGAGTACGCTGCTGTGCTTCCTTGAGGTGTTGTAGCAGAATACGTTGCTGTGCTGTATTGAGCGTCGGTAACAAGGAACACGCTGCTGTGCTTCATTGACGATTTGTAACTGCGAATTTGCCACTGCGCTACATTGAGTAGTAGGTGGGAGTACACTGCTTTGCTTTACTGAGGTGTGGTAACAGAATACACTGCTGTGCTCTATTGAGCGTTAGTTACTGGGAATACGTGGCTGTGCTACCAAGATGATTGGTAACTGCAAATTAGTCACTGTGCTACATTGATGAGTAGTAACTGGGAGTACTCTGCTGTCCTTCACTGAGGTGTGGTAACAGAATACGCTGCTGTGCTGAATTGAGCATTCATTACTGGGAGTACGCTGAGTGTGCTTCATTGATGATTGGTAACTGGAAATTTGCCACTGTGCTACATTGAGTAGTAACTGGGAGTACACTGCTTTGCTTTACTGAGGTGTGGTAAAAATATGCTGCTGTGCGGAGCGCTGGTTACTGAGGATAAGCTGCTGTGCTTCATTTATGATTAGTAACTATAAAAATGCTACTGTGCTACACTGATGAGTAGTAACTGTGAGTACTCTGCTGTGTTTCACTGAGGTGTGGTAACGGAATACACTGCTGTGCTTTATTAAGCGTTGGTAACGGAATACGCTGCTGTGCTTCATTAACAATTTGTAACTGCGAAGTTGCTACTATGCTATATTGAGGGGCAGTAACTGGGACTACGCTGCTGTACTTCATTGAAGAGTGGTACGGACTATGAGTGGGGTAACTGGGAGTACGCTGATGTCCTTCACTGAGGTGTGGTAACAGAATACGCTGCTGTGCTTTACGGAGCGTTCGTTACTGGGAATACACTGCTGTGCTTCATTGATGATTGGTAACTGCAAATTCGTCACTGTGCTACATTGAGGAATAGTAATGGGGAGTACACTGCTTTACTGAGGTGTGGTAACAGAATACGCTGCTGTGCTGTATTGAGCGTTTATTACTGGGAATACGCTGCTGTGCTTCATTGATGATTGGTAACTGCAAATTTGCTACGGTGCTACATTGTGGGGCGGTGACTGGGAGTACTCTGCTGTGTTTCAATGGGGTGTGGTAACCGAATACGCTGCTGTGCTTTATTGAGCGTTGGTAACCGGGAATACGCTGCTATGCTTCATTGACAATTTGCAACTGCGAATTCGCTTCTGTGCTATATTGAGGGGTGGTAACTGGGAGTACGCTGCTCTGCTTCATTGAGGTGTGGTAACCGAATACGTTGCTGTGCTTTATTGGTCGTTGGTAACCGGGAATTCACTGCTGTTCTTCATTAATGATTGGTAACTGGGAATTCGCCACTGTGCTGCATTGAGTAGTAGTAACTGGGAGTGCACTGCTTTGCTTCAGTGAGTTGTGGTAACCGAATATGCTGCTGTGCTGGATTGAGCGCTGGTTACTGGGAATATGCTGCTGTGCTTCATTGATGATTGGTAACTGCAAATTCGCAACTGTGTTATATTGAGGGGTGGTAACTGGGAGTACGCTGCTGCGCTAGACTGAGGTGTGGTAACAGAATACGCTGCTGTGCTATATTGAGCGTTGGTAACAAGGTTTAACCTGCTGTACTTAATTGATAATTGGTAACTACGAATTGGCCACTGTGCTACATTGAGGTGTAGTAACTGGGAGTACACTGCTTTGCTTTACTGAGGTGTGGTAACAACAGAATACACTGCTGTGCTCTATTGAGCGTTGGTTACTGAGAATAAGCTGCTATGCTTCATTCATGATTAGTAACTATAAAAATGCTACTGTGCTACATTGAGTGTTGATAACTGTGAGTACTCTGCTGTGTTTCATTGAGGTGTGGTAACAGAATACACTTCTGTGCTTTATTGGTCGTTGGCATAAGGGAATACTCTGCTGTGCTTCATTGATGATTGGTAACTGCGAATTTGCCACTGTGCTACATTGAGGAGTAGTAACTGGGAGTACACAATGGGTCTGCCCGGGGGAGGGATCCTGCCCTTATGGATTTTTGGTATTATGTAGAGTAGGGGAGTCCTGGGTTCCTCTGTGATGAGAAAGTCCCTTTCCTTCTTCGTGATCCAATTGTTCTCCAGTGCTTCTGCTGTCAATGTCGAGATGGTCTTCTGAAGACGTGCTTTGGGGTCCCTCTGTATATTTTTTATAATGTCTCTCATCCGAAAGGAGAGTAGGACATGCTTCTCTATAGGTGTCTACATCCTGTATCACGATGGCTCCCCCCTTGTCGGCTGGCTTTATTACAATGTTGTTCCTGTTGCTCAATGATTGGAGCGCTTCTCGTTCTTTTTTGCTCAGATTGTCATAGGCGTCTCTCCTCGGTTGTAGTAATTCCACTTCTTTGGTAACTGCTTCTTCAAACGCCATAACCTCTGTGGGGGATCATCATTGATGGAGGCAGGCAAAATGTAGACTTAACCCGTAGGAGTGTATGGCCAGTGTATTTCTCTTGTTCCGGTTTCCCTTCAAAGAATGTCTTCACCCGGATCTTCCTAAAGAACTCACTCAGTTCACACCTGGTCTTGAACTTGTCAATCTGGGTGGTGGGGACAAAGCCAAGCCCCTTGTTGAGAACTCCCTGTTCCTCTGGGGTAAGGATCTCATCTGTGAGGTTGACTACCAGATCTACATTGAACTTGGGCCTGCTTGTTGGTCCCTTGTCTGGCTTCTTGTGTTCCTTCCTCTTAAGTCGTCGTCCCATTTTACTCTAATGCCACGTCTTCCTCTTCTCCCACCCCGAGCTTAAAAATGCTGTTGATTTTGGTTAGGCTGAAAGTATGACATATTTTGGTACTGGGGGAACTTGGAATTGCTGTGGTCCGTATGGGTTGGGCCACGCGTACATCTGTGGTGGGGGTGTGATGGGTTGAAACCCCCTCTTGTCTGTCTTCTTGACCTTTGAGGAAGTAAGTAAGAGGCCGGGTTAAGCTTGGATGTGATCTGAACTACGAGCACGGTGTGTGTGTTAACAAAACAAAGAACAACAACTTCTAATGAAGCAAATGTTTCTTTGATTTTGTCTCTTCTTTTACTTTTGACTCGTAATTTAGAGTCTGGCTACAAGGCTACCCCCCTCTAAACCGCAGTCTCTCAAAGCACTTTAATACCTCCACACTAGGGTAAGATGATCTTTACATTACGAGTGGTTTTGAGATGAAAAGAAAAGAATCACGGCCAGCAGCAACTTTTGTATGAGCGGTGAGATGCATGATGAATGATACGTGAAGATGTGTACCATTATACTTAGTTCATGGGTTAGGTGGTTGGATGCAAATGGCATCACCACCTCACACTAGTAAACGCCTTAGGTGAGTTTGACACCCTTAAGGGTTGGTTACGATTGTGATAACCACGGATTATAATCACACTATAGCACCCGTCCCAAATGGCATGTATGGGTGACATAGGTGCAGCGTGGATTGGACAAGCATGCGCTTCAGAATTCCAATATATGTTTCTTTTACAGATGGATATGAAACATTACGGAACAGTATGAGAGTTAAGTGATCTACTTTCCTTTTCGTATGAGTGCAGCTTTCTGGCCTCTACTAAAATATAGGAAATTCATAGATAAATAATGCCAGCGAGGGAAACATTTTTGCCCTGAAGAAAGTCCAGGATCCGCACGGGCCATTTTTTGAGGACTGAAACATGTCAGCACTAGGGTCATAGGACCATTACTTCCTGGCGACCCCCCTTTTTCCATTTTGAATGTCCCCTACGATTCCGTGAATAAAGGGATACCTGGAGCCATAGGAGGATTTTTAATCTTTAAACCCCCTGGCCATTTTTTCTTAAGTGCTCCCTGAAATATGGTTGAGCCCACCCTGACCTTTAGGAGTCAGGGTGAACCCGATGATGAAGCATGACACTACTAGAGTAGGTGAGTGTTATTTAACAAAAAGGAATCACTTCCTTTCCGGCGCTTGAGCGGTTGGTACCCTGGGAGGTTTTGATTAATGCCCAACTGCCTCTAATCTAGGTGAGATAACTGTGAGTACTCTGCTGTGTTTCACTGAGGTGTGGTAACAGAATACGCTGCTGTGGTTTATTGGCGATGGATAAATGCAAATTTGCCACTGTGCTACAATGATGGGTGGTAACTGGAGTATGCTACTGTGCGTCTTTGAGGGGTGATAACTGGTGTGCTCCGCTGTGCTTCATTTGGAGGTGGTAACAGAGTACGTATTTTTATGATTGAAGTGATTTAACTGGGATTACGCTGCTCTGCTTCGAGGGATGGTAACTGGTAATATGCTGCTGTGCTTTATTGATGATTGGTAATTGAAAATTCGCCACTGTGCTACATTGCGGGGTGGTAACTGGGAGTACTCTGCTGTGTTTCACTGGGGTGTGTTAACAGAATACGCTGCTGTGCTTAACTGAGCGTTTGTAACAGGGAATAAGCTGCTGTGCTACATTGACAATTTGCAACTGCGAATTCTCTACTGTGCTATATTGAGAGATGGTACCTGGGACTACGCTGCTGTGCTTCATTGAATAGTGGTACGGACTATGAGGGGGGTAACAGGGAGTACGCTGCTGTCCTTCACTGAGGTGTGGTAACAGAATACGCTGCTGTGCTTTATTGAGCGTTGATAACAGTGAATACACTGTTGCGACCCATTGATGATTTGTAACTGCAAATTCACTACTGTGCTACATTGAGGGGTGGTAAACGGAAGTACGCTGTTGTGCTTCACTGAGGTGTGGTAGCAGAATACGCTGCTGTGCTGTATTGAGCGTTCGTTACTGGGAATACGCTGCTGTGCTTCATTGAGGTGTGGTAACCGAATACGCTGCTGTGCTTTATTGAGCGTTGGTAACAGGGAATACTGTGCTGTGCTTCATTGATGATTGGTAGGTGCGAATTCGCCACTGTGCTACATCGAGGAGTAGTAACTGGGAGTACACTGCTTTGCTTCACTGAGGTGTGGTAACAGAATATGCTGCTGTGCTTTGTGGGAATACACTGCTGTTCTATATTGATGATTGGTAGCTGCGAATTCGGCACTGTGCTACATTGAGGAGTAGTAACTGGGAGTACACTGCTTTGCTTTTTGAGGTGTGGTAACGGAATACGCTGCTGTGCTGTATTGAGCGTTGGTTACTGGGAATAAGCTTCTGTGCTTCATTGATGATTAGTAACTACAAAAATGCTATGGTGCTACATTGAGGGTAATAACTGGGAGTACTCCGCTGTGTTTCACTGAGGTATGGTAACAGAATACGCTGCTGTGCTTTATTGAGCGTTGGA
This sequence comes from Calotriton arnoldi, assembly GCA_963921515.1. Lineage (NCBI taxonomy): Eukaryota > Metazoa > Chordata > Amphibia > Caudata > Salamandridae > Calotriton > Calotriton arnoldi. Next base: position 169,049 of record CAWUFW010015198.1, on the reverse strand, counting down.
AACCGAGAATATGCTGCTGTGCTTCATTGACAGTTTGTAACTGCGAATTCGCTAATTGTTGTCGTGTAGTTCCTATAAACCTAAATGGGATCTGCGCGTTTAGACAACATATACGGTAGGATTGGAGTCAGACTGATTCTGGACACCCCTACCGGATATGTCAGCCTGTATACCAGCTAGCTCACAGTGCCACTAGAAACTCCTCTTACCAAGGAGAGAATTGTTCTTGGCAACTTTCGAATATGACAACCATGATCTCTCAGAATCGTGGAAACAGTGTACTACTTTTCGCTCAGTCACTCGTGCTCACTTTGTCTCTGAGAGATGCACAAAATAAACGGTGCAGACATTTTCCAATAAGTATTTATTGAACCAGCGTCATTATAGTGTAAAATAGGTGTGCTGAAACAACCATTAGACAGTAACAGATATAAATGATAAGCACTAAGAGTAAAAGGATGGTAGATTTCTACCATCGTGCTAAAACAATGAATACAGGCAAGTATATAAAATACATGACAGTAGAATGCGTACTCCTACGATGCGTCCCTAAATAGATGTACCGAAGTGTACCTAGTATGTATGTGGTTGTAAATCCAAAAATCCCTCTAGGATAAAGTCAACCTCATCAGCTGAAGTGAGAGACTGTGGGACCCCGTCTTGGTCTCGAGTTGAACACCCCGCAAGGGATGTTATCCACTGCGAGCTGGAGTGTCTGCGTACAGCAGCCTCATCGTCTTGTGTCATTGTGTTGGCATGGAAGTCCTTTTCTCCTCTGACTATCTCAGCAAGAGATGGTGTATATATACCCAAAGTTGTACCCCCTGGGGATATACCTTGCTGTGTCATGTCGGACTGGGATGACGGAAGGAATGACCCTTATACATAGTATTTATGCAGGAGATGGTAGGCCTGCTGTGATTCCAAGAATCCTCATGCATAATGAATGAGGCTTAAGCTTTTTGGAGAAAACCCCATGTCATCTTTGGACATTACTGTAACTAGGTAAAAGGACAGTACTAAGAACCGTTATGTAGTGAAATGGTAGGGAGAATGTAGGTGAAAGGTTAGGTGACTACCTGGGCCTATTTTAGGGTACCTATATGGAACATAACACCTACTCCTCATCCGACTGGACGACATACTAAAAATTCTACGTACTGCTAAATGTGGTACGCATTATTAAGTCCATTAAAAATAGTACTTAAAAAATGTAAAATTTCTATAAAAAAAAAAAAAAAAAAAAAAAGAAATTCTAAAAGAAGAATAAATGTATATATATTCTTTATTGTCCGATTAATTAAAATCATTACAATAAAACAACACAGTTCATAAAACAAGGCAATTTCTTACATTCCTTAAAGATAATGAGGAAGTGTTAACATATCTTTATAACTTTTAGAAATACATAAAATATCATAAAAGGGAATTTTGTTCATAACCGAATATAAACATTACATTTCATTATTATTCACCATACGTATTAGTAAACCCATCCTTACAGATAATCTTTGAGTCCCCTCAGGTTTTTAAACAGCCCCTAAAAAGAAGCAGAGCATACAGTAACACGTTTGGTCCAGTTGTGATCTTAGTACTTAAAATATAAAGTGCATCCACATTTCTTAAAATTACCCCAAACCTCCGATACTTTATAAAATTTATCAAGTTACATCGTCCGTGTAGGGGAAAACAATATAGTTGGAATCAGCCACTTTCAATTCTTATTATATGACCACAACATCGTCCTGAGCCAGTTTTTTCTCAGCTATAATAATAAATTTGACAAAGTTAACTGTTAATTTGATGATACGCCCTTGGAGACACAGTATTTTTGCTTGGCGACACGTTCTCACCCCTTGTTCATTAAATATTGGTTTTAAAAGTGTTAATCTTTCTTGACACAATTTGGGGCAAATACATACAATGTGCAATAACGTTTCATTAATATAACCACATAATCTACACTTTTGTGATTGCCAAACTTGTACCCATCTAGGTGTACCATCTTTTGTTGGGTAATGTCCAAACCTAAGCTTAAGCAATATATCCCTTACCGCCGGTTTCAAGCAAGAAGTTAGATAGAATTGGGGTTCTATTTTATTATACGAATTAATAACCGACCAGGCGTGCTTTTTTTTTTACAATCTGCTCCTGATCCAATATTAATGATACCAATTTAGTTGATTGATTTAAAATCTGTTTTAAAATGGTTTTATTTCTAATCATATTGTCAAAAGGTTGGAGCTTAAAAGTATTCAAACTCTCCGTTAAGTATGACCTCCATGGTCTAGTATACTCCTTCTTATTCATTTCTTGCCAACACATATATGCAAGGGACTCAGGGTCCGATAAATAAAGTGAAAATAGACATTTTAAAAATGCAGCTCGTCTTACCACTATTTGGTTTAGCAAACCGAATTCCAGTCTAACTGTAGCGTGTCCAACATTTTTTGAAATCCTAAAAATTGACTTAAAAACTTTTATTTGTAATTTATCCAGCAGTTGGCTATCTTTTCCTCGGAAAATTATTGACCCATATGTAAGCGCAGGGATAAGTTTCGCCTTCATTACTTTTAATAAATGATTGTAACTAGGGCATGAAAGTTTATCACACAATGATCTAAAGGCAAAAGACATAGAAGTCGCCTTAGCCTTTAAGTTATCAAAGTGTGGTTTAAAAGTCATTCTATCATCCAGCGTAACTCCCAAGTATTTATACTGCTTTACTGTTTCAATAGATAAATCCTTCATTTTCCATAATGTCTTATCTGATTTTGTTGATCCTATTATCATAATTTTTGTTTTTTTGGCATTTATTTGTAAACCATTCGCCAATATATTTCGATCAAATGACTCTATCAATCTTTGCAGCCCTATTTGCGTGTGACTTAGCAGAATAGTATCGTCTGCATATTGCAAATATTTTACACTTTGGCCTGCAAGAATTGGCGAGTGTGCATTGACACTATGTAAATGATGAGATAAGTCAGCCATAAAAAGGTTAAAAAGACAGGGGGCAAGTACTCAGCCCTGTTTAAGGCCACTATATGTTTCAAGGCGACGAGTGGTACTACTTCCATCCCCCACTTTGACCTGTACCCACGTATTTGTATACAATAGTACAATCATATCTAAAAGGTTTTTTGGTACGCCCCATGCTGATAACTTTGCCCAAAGAAGGTTACGCGGAACAGAATCAAAAGCTGCCTTTAGATCTACATAACAAATAAAAAGTTTTTGCTTTTTGTATTTGGTTTTCTCTGCCAACAAGGTAAGTATCAGCAGATTCGTTATTGTTGATTGTCCCCTACGAAATCCAGTTTGAAAAATTGGGATAACTTTCCTTGTAGTTGCCCATTCCTCTAGATCTTTGAGTAATAATGTTGCAAACAATTTTGCCTCTACATCCGTTAGGGCAATTAACTTCTAGTTTGCTGGATTTTCAGGCGGGCCACTTTTGTAAATCGGATGTATTATGCTGCCTTGCCAAGATTCTGGGACCTGCTTGGTTTTTACGATGTCTTCAAACATTTGGGTAAGAAATTTTGACCATATGTCTGTTCTTGCTTTAAAAACCGCATTCGGGATCCCATGCGATAAAAGTCTGTACTAAATAGGTTTGTATATATAGTCCAACCAATGAGAGACTGAAAGCCATGCAGTTTAGACACAGGGGCCGATTCCGATCTCGGTCGGAGGCGCACCCAATACCATTCGGTCGGGAAAAAAGCCATGCGAAAGCCTGTTTCCCGACCGATCCGTACAGCACACCGAACGAGTAAGTACGATGCGCACAACAGCACAGAATCCGGCCGAGCCGTACTCAACCAAACCAGGTCCTGTTCCCCGACCGAGGCGAATCCGGAAACGCTGAATCGAGTCGCACGGAAGGAAAAATGCAGCTCCGTCCGGCCGAACGAGTACGATGCGCTTTCCGTACGCGCCGAACCCGTCGCTACGCACGGCACGTCAAAGCATCCGGGAGAGGCGCACATAAGCTCCGATTCGCGCCACAACACGATCCACGGCTACGAGACGAACACGCCAGCGACGAGGACGAGGCGAAGCGACGAGGACGACGCGAAGCGACGAGGACGACGCGAAGCAACGAGAAGGACGAACGACACGAACCAACCATGAATCCCTTCGTCCCGATCATACCAATATTCTACATTTACTACCGGAACAGGCACGGACGCGTACAGCGCAGAAGGTAAGTCAGACACCAACCTCAAAACACATACAACACGTACACGACACATCACACACACACAGAGGGATGCAGAATATACTTGCAACAGCAGCACCATAGGGGCGGGATGCCCATCACCAATGCACATATGCACACAGGGGCCTGAATGCGCACCACCACCCCTACCCAGGGGGGGCAGGATGCGTACCACCACCCTGAGCCAGGGGGGGCTGGATGCCCACCACTACTACCACCCTCACCCAGGGGGGCTGGATGCCTACCACTACTACCACCCTCACCCAGGGGGGCTGGATGCCTACCACCACCCTTAGCCAGGGGGCTGGATGCCTACCACTACTACCACCCTCAGCCAGGGGGGCTGGATGCCTACCACCACCCTTAGCCAGGGGGCTGGATGCCTACCACTACTACCACCCTCACCCAGGGGGGCTGGATGCCTACCACTACTACCACCCTCACCCAGGGGGGCTGGATGCCTACCACCACTACCACCCTCACCCAGGGGGGCTGGATGCCTACCACCACCCTTAGCCAGGGGGGCTGGATGCCTGCCACTACTACCACCCTCAGCCAGGGGGGGCTGGATGCCTACCACTACTACCACCCTCAGCCAGGGGGGGCTGGATGCCTACCACCACCCTTAGCCAGGGGGGGCTGGATGCCTACCACTACTACCACCCTCAGCCAGGGGGGGCTGGATGCCTACCACCACCCTTAGCCAGGGGGGGCTGGATGCCTACCACCACCCTTAGCCAGGGGGGGCTGGATGCCTACCACTACTACCACCCTCACCCAGGGGGTGCTGGATGCCTACCACTACTACCACCCTCACCCAGGGGGGGCTGGATGCCTACCACTACAACCACCCTCACCCAGGGGGGGCTGGATGCCTACCACCACTACCACCCTCACCCAGGGGGGGCTGGATGCCTACCACCACCCTTAGCCAGGGGGGGCTGGATGCCTACCACTACTACCACCCTCAGCCAGGGGGGGCTGGATGCCTACCACTATTACCACCCTCAGCCAGGGGGGGCTGGATGCCTACCACTACTACCACCCTCAGCCAGGGGGGGCTGGATGCCTACCACTACAACCACCCTCACCCCGGGGGGCTGGATGCCTACCACCACTACCACCCTCACCCAGGGGGGGCTGGATGCCTACCACCACCCTTAGCCAGGGGGGGCTGGATGCCTACCACTACTACCACCCTCAGCCAGGGGGGGCTGGATGCCTACCACTACTACCACCCTCACCCAGGGGGGCTGGATGCCTACCACTACTACCACCCACACCCAGGGGGGCTGGATGCCTACCACCACCACCCTTAGCCAGGGGGGCTGGATGCCTACCACTACTACCACCCTCAGCCAGGGGGCTGGATGCCTACCACTACTACCACCCTCACCCAGGGGGCTGGATGCCTACCACTACTACCACCCTCAGCCAGGGGGGCTGGATGCCTACCACCACCCTCAGCCAGGGGGGCTGGATGCCTACCACTACTACCACCCTTAGCCAGGGGGGCTGGATGCCTACCACTACTACCACCCTCACCCAGGGGGGCTGGATGCCTATCACTACTACCACCCACACCCAGGGGGGGCTGAATGCCTACCACCACCCTTAGCCAGGGGGGCTGGATGCCTACCACTACTACCACCCTCACCCAGGGGGCTGGATGCCTACCACTACTACCACCCTCACCCAGGGGGGCTGGATGCCTACCACTACTACCACCCACACCCAGGGGGGCTGGATGCCTACCACCACCCTTAGCCAGGGGGGGCTGGATGCCTACCACTACTACCACCCTCACCCAGGGGGGGCTGGATGCCTACCACTACTACCACCCACACCCAGGGGGGGCTGGATGCCTACCACTACTACCACCCTCAGCCAGGGGGGGCTGGATGCCAACCACTACTACCACCCCCACTCATAGGATGGACAATGCATGACACAACCAGCACACCACAACCTAGGGAATGCAAGAAGAAGACATCCCCCCAACACCATGACAAGCGTGTGTAGACTGTGTCAAATGCCTACAACACCGAACATGACTTTGAACATACAATGTGACCCCCTAGCACATGTGCCACACATATGTGTGTGGCACCCACAATGCAAGCAGGCCATGACCATTGTGGCAATGGGGTCCAAACCCCCATCATCACAGTGACCAAAATGTAAGTGTGGGGTCCATAGCTGAAGCACATTTTGAACATTGTGGCAATGGGGTCTAAACCCCCATCACCACAGTGACCAAAAGGTAAGTGTGGGGTCCATAGCTGAAGCACATTTTGAACATTGTGGCAATGGGGTCCAAACCCCCATCATCACAGTGACCAAAATGTAAGTGTGGGGTCCATAGCTGAAGCACATTTTGAACATTGTGGCAATGGGGTCCAAACCCCCATCATCACAGTGACCAAAATGTAAGTGTGGGGTCCATAGCTGAAGCACATTTTGAACATTGTGGCAATGGGGTCTAAACCCCCATCACCACAGTGACCAAAAGGTAAGTGTGGGGTCCATAGCTGAAGCACATTTTGAACATTGTGGCAATGGGGTCCAAACCCCCATCATCACAGTGACCAAAATGTAAGTGTGAGGTCCATAGCTGAAGCACATTTTGAACATTGTGGCAATGGGGTCTAAACCCCCATCACCACAGTGACCAAAAGCTAAGTGTTGACAAAGAAAGAGGTGCAACTGCCAAACTGCATGGATGATTCCTGGTCACAGAACAAAAAACACATCAGTGGCAAAGTAGTGTATGTGTCCCATTGCAACATAAATTGGGGGAGCCAAATACTGCAGTGCAAATAAGACATACCTTTGGCCATGTGCAGACAAACAACACCCATGGGGGCTGACACCGTCAACAATCATCAATGACACAATGACAGAAGTGACCATCAGAATGCAGACCCACATATTTGCACCAATGGGCACACAAATGCAGATACCCTGTGGAGACTGCAGATGTGAGGTGAACAGATACCATACCATGGCAGCAATGGGACACACAAACCATGATCATTGTGCTGACCGATGACCTAGGAGTCCCAGGGACAGCAGGGGAAACACACAAAACTACATACAGCCAATGGCACACCCAAGATATGCCAATGCAGTGGTGCAGATGCACAAACACAAACAGGCAGACCCACACTGCACATCATACACAACAGGTGAGGGGGGTGCCAGTGTCCCCAGGCAACCACACAACACATGAGGAGACCTGAATACCAATCATACAGATGTGCATACAGTACCACACAAAGGTAACTCATGGATCCAAATCCCCTATGTGGGCAAGCAGGCATTGTCAGATGAGAGGGAGCACAAATCACACATGTCACACAGGCACGTAGGGACAGCAACTGACACAGCAAGACACAGACACACCACAGCACCACCCCAGGGCCCCCACAATGTGGTGACCCTGGGCTGCATTACAATCCCACTGTGATGACAAAGCTAAATGTGGTTCACACTGTGAACCACAGTCATGTGTCCTGAGCAACTAACTACCATCACACCTACACAAGCACAAATCAATCAGCATGGCCAGTAAGCCAAGGCCAACATGGAGGCAGGGGCCTAGCCGGGCAACAACTCTCATCTGCACACACTCAACACCACACCCCTCGACCTCCAACAATGTGCAGCAGTGAAGTACACATGCACTGGTGACATTGCACATGCACCCATGACTATTCCAGGGTGGTGGGTGGGAACCAAGGTGCAGAAACACATCACACATGGCCACTCAACAAGACTCCTGAATGTCTGACACACTGCACACTACGCTGTACATGGACATGACGGCAATACCACACCAACCAATGGGATCCCATCCACAGTCACACACCAATGAAGAAGCCAAGGTCACCCACAAAGAACACACATAGACAACAACCAACATTGCAGCCCGGACCCTGAGGAGTGCCAGCAGTCACACACACAACGTGTCACAATCACTGAAAGATAACACAAACTGGAAATCACATGACAGGGGCAAACAACAAGTGCCAAGGGGAAACCTGACTGTGACCCATCTGCGTCTGCACACAAACTCAGCCCTGACAGCAAACACACCTATGGGTGACACCCTGATGACCAGTAATGTGCCATGCACCCACATCACAGAGAACCCAGGGAGAAGACTTTGGGGGAACATAGGTCAACTCAGCTAGCATCACAAACAGGTACAACACTAGGGATCACAGCATGCACAGCTAAACGGAAGTGAACACACAGACATGCACATACAACACACACCTTGGGCGCAGGCAATGTCACAGGAGTACACACTGCCATGAGGGGACTCCACTCCTGTGTGAGGAAAGCTGTGCCATATGTTGCCTCAGTAGGGCCCCATCATGTCAGCTGAGCACTTGGTCACACAATCAACAATTAGCACCAAATGAGGGCTCCCGTAACATCAGCCTGGTCATGGAAGTGCCAACGGAATCATCAGCACAGATCCAACACACTTGTATAGCAATGTTGCACTGACAACACAGATGAGTCCTTCCCCATTGATGCCCAAACCTGCATGTCCACTGGAGATGGCCACACGGTCAGGGAAGTAGGCGAATTGAACAATGGCAGGCACAACATATGTGCAGGGGTGGAAGCCACAGATGTGAAATAGCCAATCTAAGTAGGAAATCCCATTGCCAAATACTGAACACATGACACCCTCAGATGCTGCTATGGATGACATGGATACACCACAGGATAGGACACATTCCCCCTGGACCACATGGGTTCCTGCACAGTAACACTTCATTATCATGAGACCAAATATCACCATCACTGCAGCAAGGGCATGGTTAGCATCATCAACAACATGTACATCAGAAGCATAAGCACTAGAGAACAGAAAGTTGCTTTATTCAGCATATGTGTGGAATGAAAACAAAGTCCAGAAAAAACACAAAGGCCAATGGCCAGTCCATTGTAAAAGTCCAAACAGGGTGACAGTGGCAGATGTCACCCTACGCATGCCTGCACAAAACCAGGGACAATCCACTAGGAGGGGCAACCGGGGGTAGGCCAGGCACCGCAGGGACAGGATCAGGGCTCACCAGGAGGAAGCAGGGAAGGGGTGGTGGGTGCTGGAGAGCCACTGACAACTGCAGTGGAGGTGTCTGACATGGTGTGTGCAGGCACAACTGGGGGCATGACTCAGATGTTGTGGGTGCCGGCACGACTGCAGTGGACCCTGCAGATGGAGTGGACAGGTCCGCCACTGCAGTGCCCAAGTCAGACAGGGTGGTAGTGGACTCCACTGCAGTGCCTACCACCAGGGGAGGAGAATGGGGAACAGGCAAGGTGGGCTGGACAGAGGGGGAGGACACCCTTACCACATCAGTGGCACAGACCAGCGCAGCGGGGGTGTGGTGCCGGGAGAGCAAGTGGCAGGGGGAGAAGGCCGGATCCTCTTGGGGATGGTATATCTGTGGGTGGGGGAACCTGGGGCAGGGTGTGGTGGGGGCACCTGTGGAGTGGGGGCCTGAGGGATGGAGGAAGGAGACCTGGTGCTTGAGCTGCAGGGCGGCGGCGGGGTCTTGCTCTTACCACTCCGGGGGACTTGCGGGTGGGGGCCTCAGTCTGTCTGCGCCTGGGGGAGGGTGTCCGGGGGCTAGGGGCACTCTGCTCCGTGTGGGGGGCTTCCTCTTCCCCCTGGATGCTGGAGCAGCTGGATCGGAGGGGAAGAGGCCGAGGTCACTGAGGAAGAGGCGCTGGGTCTTTGGGGTTGCAGGTGAGGCAAGGGATGGTGTTTTGGAGGGAGAGGCAACTGAGGACTGCCCAGTGCCCGTGGATGCGTGTGTGTGTACCAGGGCCCCATCCCCTGTGAGTCTGGTTTCAGTCCCCTGACTGTGCGTGCGTGTGCGTTTTGTTTGTGGCGTGTGTGTCTGTGTGCTGGACGTGTGTGTGCTGGTGTGTGCCTGTGCCGGTGTGTGTGTGCTTGGGACGGGTAAGGTGCTGGGGAGTGTGGATGGAGCAGAGGCAGGAGGGGTGAGGGACTGTCTGAGGAGGGACACTGCTGCCGTCAGGGAGGAGTCCATGGACCTATTGCCCCTCTGTAGGTCAGACATGCCCGATGAGATGCCCTCCATGAACGACACCAGCTGAGTCAACCGAGCGGTGTGCGCATGGAGGACACTCAGCATGGCTGTCTGCCCTACATGGAGCTGGCGAAGGAGGTACACAGACTCCTCACTCAGGGCAGCAGGGGACACAGGGGCAGGGGGTGCGGTGCCTGGCCCAAAGGAGACACGCTCCCGAACATGGGAGCCTCCACGGACCTGGGGAATGGGAGCCTATGGGAGGGCGGTGGTGGTGCTGGTGGTGGCGGGGACAGCAACACTAGCTGGGGTGTGGTGGCTGCTGACACCCGCCTCCATAAGGGAGTCATCCTCCGAGTTGCTCTGGTCCTCAGCTGAGGTGGATGGTGCGGAGGACTCCTCGTGTGGCTCCCCTCGCCCTCCGTGCCACTGGGTCCCTCCGACCACTCCTCGGCTGCTGACCCAGTCTGGCTCTCCGGCTCCTCCTGGTCCGTGGAGCTGTCCCCTTCCGTGGCCGTGGATGTATCTGCAAACAATGGGGAAACAGACAGACATCAGTCACCTGCACCAAACGCACACACCACTGTGAGCAAAGCACATTACAGAGCAAGCCTTGGCATCATTAGTTGTACATTGCTAAAAGTGCCCTAACTGAACAGGAGAAGCCAATTGTCAGTCTGATGCCAAGCATGGCACTCACATCCCACATGGCCTTGCACCCATCTGTCTGGTGTCTGTTGGATTGCAACACCCCAGTGTGGACACATGCACCAAGTACACAGTAGTTGGACAGTGCAGAGGACACGGTGTGGCATGTGGACATGCACACATCACAGCTCTTGCCACTGAGTCAGTACAGGTTTCCGGATGAAAGGCATGCCCAGAGTCAAATAGGAAATGCATGTGATGCATACCAGCGACAGACACCATGATGCACCCATGTCCTGATAGCCATCGCCACAATGGTGTGCATGTAGCACATGTCACTCCCCTGCAGGATCACCAATAAGTAGACACATGCCATGGCAGAGGCATGACTGCTAAGTCATACATCACGGTCTCAGTGATGTATGACTTGGCAGCCAGACAACAACACTATGCACTGTGTCACAATAGTAGGTCATGGGGAATGCAAGTCCTGGAGCTGCACAAGTGCACATGTACATCCCCCACACAACACATCATCTTAACCCTCATCTGTCCAGGTCATACCTATTGGACATATGGGAGACCTGTGACAATACCCTCTGAACCTGAGCCCCTCACAATCTGCTGTGAATGGGGGACAGCTGCCTGAACTTCACATTCGCATACCCCAGTCTGCACGGGCAGCTGATCAAACACCTATGTGACACACAAGTATCGTCTCCTATGGTCACATCTCCAGGGGCATGCTGCGCCCCTACCAAGAAACACCCCAGCAGTCCTGGCAACTAATCCACAGCACACTGACACAGAGGCAGACACCTGAGGGGTCAAATCACTGCGCACAATGTGTCAGCTGATACACGGGAGTGGGAGTACAGAGTGCATTGCATGGCCTGGAGTAGGCATGACTGTCCTGCTCCACATGAATGAGAGATGAGCCCTGGACAGTGGATAGCTGGCTATGTATGTGTGACGCACGTAATCTGCACACTCCTGGGGCCCAAACATTGTTCCCACCCGCTGCATGGGCGTGTGCCACATACCCCAGGCACATGTGGTGGCTCAGCACAGCAAGTGGACCGCATATCAAAGCAACACGCAGATTACATGTCCGAACACAGGCGTAGTGTGAACAATGGACCCACCCATGATGCCCACAACAGAGTTAGGGAAACAGATGCTGTCCCCCACCTTTAGTGAAGCAAACTGCAAGGACACAGTCCCAAGTGACACAATTCCCTGAATGTAAGGGCCACACCTGGGTATCAGATGAGCAGTGGGCAGTGCACAATAGAGGGCCATGGCTCCTGGACAACATGACTGCTGCACTGTGGCAGTTGAACCAGGTCAGAGGAGGGCACACAGCATGTAATACAGAGTTCACAGTGCAGTCTTTGACTCACCCCCTCCTTGCTGCTGTCTGGCCTGCAGCTGCCCATCCAGGTCTGGAAACACCACCGCCAGGATCTGGAGCATGTGGGGGGTCAGGGTCCGTGTTCCGCCCCTCCTGCGAGGAGGCGACAGCTTCAGCTGGACCCGTGCAATCCTCCGGGTCCTGCCCCGAATGTCCTGCCACCTCTTTTGGCAGTTGCGGATCCGGCGCTTGTAGACCCCCACGGACCGGACAGCCCGGACGATGTCCTTCCAGATCTCCTGCTTCCGATGGGCATTAACCTGTCAGGATGACAAAGTGAAAAGGCCATTACTACACATGCAACATATCCGTGCATGACACAGTTGTAAATACATGTCTCAATCACAGGGGCACATGATGTACACAGGCAGTGCAAAGCTGCCCATGGACAGTTTGCCAGACGTCACTACATGGTATCATTGCATGGGAAGTAAAACCTTGTTCAAATGCACTGTCACTGCACCATACCTGTCCAGTGCATGTCACTACACACTATGGGGGGTGACAACTACTCAGTGAGCCTGCTAGCCAGTGGCGTGCAGACTTTCAGCCTTGCTAGTCAGACAATATGCACATTCAGAAAGGCAGTGCACAGAACACTCACCTGCTCCCCTGGTGTCCCATACAGCTTGCTGTACTGTGGAAGTAGGCTGTCCAGCAGGGCCTGGTTCTCCTCAAGGCTGAAGGCTGGGGCTCTCTCCACAGTACGTGCCATTGCAGGGTCCAGAGGGGCAGAGACAGCAGCAGTGCAGTGGCAGATGTCGTCCTGGAGCATGTAGTGCAGGCAAGTGAGCTCTCAGGGGAACAGCCAGCAATATATATGTGCTGGAGAGGCAGATACTGTCCCTTGTGTCCAAAGTGATAGGTCCAAGTCGTTTGCATCTTCTGAATCTGGCCAATCCATGGAATAGCAGCACCAAAACGCGCCCACAGCATCCTTCAAATCTTCAACTTCATGACATACATGATTTTGCAACATTGTTGTGGGTGACCAACTGATTTTCCAGCAACCGACTCGTTCGAAATTCGAAAACGCGTCCGTTGCCAGGCAAGGCCATTGTCAATGGGTGCGCACCGATCGGTCCATTGCGGTACAACGCGTACAGGGGTACAACGCGTACCCGGACACATTGAATGCAATGGGCCGGCCGGGGGCACCGATCGGTCCATTGCGGTACAACGCGTACAGGGGTACAACGCGTACCCGCACACATTGAATGCAATGGGCCGGCCGGGGGCACCGATCGGTCCATTGCAGTTCAACGCGTACAGGGGTACAACGCGTACAGGGGTACAACGCGTGCCCGCACACATTGAATGCAATGGGCCGGCCGGGGGCACCGATCGGTCCATTGCTGTTCAACGCATCACTGTACATGTGACTGGCATATGTCAGCATGCCTGTCTCAGATGGACATATGCCAGCCACAGATAGCTCCCAGGGAGTGAGGGGCACACCTACATCACAACATCCTGTCCAAACTTTATCATAAGGCATGTAAGGCTGCATTTCCTATTGTGTGTATGTTGGTGTACATGTTGTCCTGTGGGTGTCACCTGTGGGCAGCCACCCCCAGGCTGTGCACGTGTTCATGGGGACAGGATCCTGGGTGTTACGTGTACATGACCACTGTGATGTGCAACTGTTCATATCTGTGCATGTGCCATGGTCACATTTCACGGTGGTGTATGTGTATGTCATGTCACATACCCCGTGAGTCCCATGTGGGACGGTATGTTTGAGCCATGGTGTCCCAGTGGCACAATAGTGATGGTCCTCCACAGTCTTTGTGCATGTGTTTACAATGTCTCTGATTTCATGTGCACAATGGGAGACAGTCTCCACATCCACGTTGTGTGTGCATGGACTTTGATGTTGTGCGTGTGTGTGTCACAGACGTCCATGTCTGTCCTGCCGTGGCAAGTGGGACCACTACCTGTGGGGGTCATGGTTGTTTTGCTGTGGTGTATACATGATACTCCATGTAATGCCAGTGTCCATGTGGCAATACAGGGTCCCTGGGAATGTACCTGTCGTTGAGCTGTGGTGCCTGGGGCACATCTGTCCTCACATGTCACTGTGGGGGGTGATTGTGACACGGCAGCAGGAGATGGGAACTGTGACACGGCCTCATGATATCCAATGGGCCAACCTGGGACTAATTGATGACACCTGTTGGACCGTGTTGACAGATGTTGGCCATGTATGTACCATACATGTCCTTACGGAACTGCACACTTCATGTAGTTGTGCCTCATAATGATGTATGTTGGGATATTGAGTGTGTTCAATGCCCCATATGTGGGGTGACTGACAATCTTGCTTACTTCTCCTCTGCACTGCAGGGCTCCTGCTGTCCATCGACCATTCCCAGACCTGGTAACGATGGTGGAACGGGACAGCATCCGACGGTACCGCTTCACCAGGCAGCTGATTGAGGATTTGGCAGTGCAGTTGTCCCCACATTTGCAGCCTGGCCGGCCGTATCCTACAGCGCTGACCCCCAAGGTGAAGGTGATGGCAGCCCTACACTTCTTTGCCACCGGTACCTTCCAACATACTGTGGCGACTGCTGGTGGGATGTCACAGACCATGTTGAGCCGTGTGCTCCGCGATGTTTTGGCGGCAATGTTGCTATTCCTGAACCGGTACATCTATTTCCCTAGACTGCGACGACTCACTGACGTGAAGAGTGACTTTTATGCCCTGGGGAGGATGCCGCATGTCATTGGCTCCATTGATGGGACACATGTGGCTTTGGTACCACCACAGGCCCAGGAGCAGGCCTACAGGAACCGCAAGCACTACCACTCGGTCAATGCACTGGTGGTGTGTCTTGCAGACATGACCATCACACACGTGTGTGCCCGTTTCCCTGGTTCAGCACACGATGCCTTTGTGATGAGGAGTAGTCGCATCCCCAGGATGATGGCACAGATGCAGAACCAGCGTGCCTGGCTTGTCGGTGTGTACTGACTTTGTGCCATTGTGTGTGATCTGATCTGTAGTATTCCGCACACTTTTCCAAGTCAGCTAATGTGCACTTGTCTGTCCGTAGGTGACTCGGGATACCCCAACATGCCGTGGTTGCTGACACCCCTCAGGAACCCTGTGACACCAGCCCAGATGCGCTACAATGAGGCACATGGTCGGACCAGGAGAGTGATTGAGCGGACATTTGGTCTCCTGAAGAGCCGCTTCCGCTGCCTGGACAAGACCGGAGGGTCCCTCCCATATGCCCCTGCGAAAGTGTGCAAGATTATCATCGTCTGCTGCATGCTCCACAACCTGGCAGTGCGGAAGGAGTTGCCTCTCATCCAGGATGACAATGACCAACATCCGCCACATGTGGAGGATCCTGGCCTGGACCACGATGCCAGTGACGATGATGATGATGATGAGGGTGATGTCCGCACACAGCTAATCACCAACTTCTTTAGCTGAATGTGAGTATCCTGAGGTGTCATGTCAATGATGTGAGTTGGCATGATATGTAGGTGGTGCTCTGGTGCTGTTGGAGTGTGTCCATGGGCTACTTGACTGGATGTGTGTTGCGATGTGTGCTTACAGGTGGGCTGTACTCCCCAACAGTGTTGACATGCTAACTTGGTTCTGGGTGGGTATCTTGTAACATGTATTGTGCATGAGTTTTGCTGTTCTGTCCTGTACTCCATTGCTTTTGACTGTGTGTCATTTCTGTCCTTCACAGGGTACTTTCAGATTCGTTTGGTCAACTGTGTCCACCGACGACGTGATTGCACTTCCAGGCTGGTAGCTGTTGTGTCCCTACAGGTGATGTGCGCCACACCCATGGACTTCCTTCCGTCTACAGTTGTTGACTGTGTGCCCGCTGCCATGTGGGATTACCTTGCATCTGTAGTGGTTACGACATGTTGCAACTGTGTAATAAACCTGTGCTTCACTTTGTGATGTGCGTTGTCTGTGGTCACACATTTGACTGCCATTTGCTTACTGCACCTGTGGGCTACTTGACTACAACTGGGAATGGGTGTGGTGTCTGTGCATTGCACCGTCTTCCCTGGCAACATCAGTGTAGGCAATGAGTCAGATGGCCTAGGTGTGTATGTGTTGTGTAGCCCTGGTGGTGTGTCTCCCTCATATGTGTCACATTGCCTTTACTCACATGCCTGTGTTGTACTTGCTGTTGCAGTTCGCAAACACAGTGTAATTTTGCAGTTCATCATCCCCATAACAGCACCCACGTTGGAATCACAACAGAGGCAAGTATGGTGTATTAGTGTGTTTATTGTGATACATTTGTGTGAATAGTGCATAGGATGGGTAGTGCTGTACATAAATCTTGCAATCAGAAGTTCCTAGGTGAATTGAAAGTCCTGGTAGACAGAATCCCCAGTATCGGGGCCACAGTTGTCTGACACATTGGTCCAACTTGTACTCCCCATGCAATGTGTGGGAGTAGTGTTGCCGTCAACAGGGTGAACAGTCTGTGCACAAAGGTGAACATCCAGAACAGGTTCAGGCTTCCTGAGAGTTGCGCTTGGCCATCGGCCTCTCACTTGCCCCTCTTCGGACGACCCCTCTTCTTGGGGGGGGCCCTCAAGTACAGGCTGCTGCGGTGCAGGGACTCTCCGCCAGAGTCATCCTCCCTCCCTGTGGCAGTTGCAGTTTGTTCAGCACCAGATGTTGTTGGCACACAGGGAGGTGTGGACTGGTTGCTGTTCATCTGGCGGAGGCATTGTAAAATGTCCCTGTGCACCGCCGTCATCTCATGCAGTGCATCCCACTTGGACTCCACGCGTGACATGTGAGAGTCCAAGCGGGCATGATGGGCTGCCTGCTGCTGTTTTTTGTCTCTGAGGAGCCCCACTACCTGGCTGAGGTCTCCGGTGCTGGACTGGTACGCATCAGCTATGCGTACCAGTTGTGGGTCACCATGCACACCAGCAACCTCTGCAAGCAGCGACCTCTGTCTCCCACCCCTCCCACCACCCCTGCTGACATGTGCAGTGGCACGCACAGATGACCCTGGTCCACCTTGGGTGTTGGTGGTGGTGGTGGTGTCCATGGCCCCAGGTTGGTCCAGGGTCCCTGTGCTGGTGTTGCTCCTTGTTCTGTCCATGTCGGCAGGGATGGTATTTGTGGTGACAGTCGTTGGAGGGGTGGGTGCAGGGGGTGCAGCTGGTGGTCCTGCTGGTGGTCCTGCTGGTGCTGCAGCTGGTGGTCCTGCTGGTGCTGCATGTAGACTTGCACCGGATGTGCCAGGTTGGTCTTCTACGTCCGAGGAGGGCAGAGGCTGTACGACGCCAGTGAGCTCCGCATCCTCTTGAGCCTGGGACTGGGACTCCTCAGCGTCTGCTGCTGTGTCCCCATCATCACCTGTTTTTGGGAGACACAAACAATGTATGTCATGTTTCTGCAGGCATCAATGGTTGACACACATGACAGTTGTGACTGTGCCTCTGGGTGCGGGCCTGTACATTGCATTGTCCTAAGTCGTCACAGTCAGGGGTTGATATTGGTGTGGCACATTGTCCTGCATTATTTGGGCATTTCTATGTATTTTTGGGGTGTGAACATGGTCTGCATTGGTTGTGTTTGGTTGACAGCCGGCCCTCCTTCCCACCCACCCAGCCAGTCAGTTATCCCACCATGGACTGTGCTTGCATTGCAGGGAGTGGAAGTTTTCTCTCAGGATGTCAGTCAGTGGTGTCCTGCTGTTTGTTGGTGCACAGTTGCCAGCAGGGCCTTGTGCTCCCCACAGCAGTAGCCAGTGTCAGCCATCTTGTGAGTCCTTCTCCACTTCCTGTGATGTGAGCATGGTTCAGGGTGGTGTTGATGGGACAGTTGTGGGGGTGACCAATATCAGTGACTACGACTCCCATCATGCTATTGCCTCCACCCCCTTCCCAGCATGCCCATGCTTCCTTCCTTTTGACTCTGCTTCCCTGTGGGGTGGGCTGGCTGTGCTGACAGGATGGCTGGGAGTGTTGTCCTGGCAGTTGTTTGGCTAAAAGTCCCAAGAGTGTCCCTGTGCTTCACACAACATAACCCAGGGTGGTGGTTCTTTGTGGGATCTTGTGTTAGGATGGGGGGCATTGCATTCTACCAGGTGGGTTCTGTGGAGTTTGTGTTGGGGGGTGTGTGAGGGAGGTGCTTGTGACTATGGTCAGTGCTGCAAGTCCTCCTTCCCACCCAGCCAGCCAGATATCCCACCATGGAACGTGCTTGCATTGCAGGGAGTGGAAGTTGTCTCTCAGGATGTCAGTCAGTGGTGTCCTGCTGTTTGTTGGTGCACAGTTGCCAGCAGGGCCTTGTGCTCCCCACAGCAGTTGCCAGTGTCAGCCATCTTGTGAGTCCTTCTCCACTCCCTGTGATGTGCGCATGGTTCATGGTGGTGTTGATGGGACAGTTGTGGGGGGGCAATATGTGTGACTGCGACTCCCATGATGCTATTGGCTACACTGACTTGGCCAGCATACACAGAATTCCTTCCTTTGAGTGGTCTTCACTGTGTGTTGGTGTTGTTGTGGTGGCTACATGTCTGGATGTGTTTGTTAGTTCTATTTGTGCCACTGCCTAGCTGTAGTTGTAGTTGTGTTTGTACATGTGATGGCACAGTTGGATGTGACTTTTTTGATGGCATGTGTTGTGTTTATCTGACTGACATACACGTTTTGGGATGATTCTGTTCTGGTTGCTGTGTAATTGCTATGAGTGCATGGTTTGACTCTCCCCTTGACAGTGATGTGTGTGTGTTTTGTGGCAGTATATTGTGTACATTTGTTGTGTACTCACCAGGCTCTGGGATGTTCTCTAGTCCATATACGCTCACTGGCGGAAGGATGGCCTGCACCTTCTCCTCCCAGGACCTGAGGTATATTGGCTTGGCAGGAGGGCCACTGCCGGTGTATTGGCTGTTGATGTAGTCTTTCTTGAGCAGGTCCCGTACCCTCCTGCGCACGTCATACCACCTGTTCTGGATGTCGCTCTTTGTGCGCCGACATGGTGATAGTGCGTTCACCCTGTTGATGATCCTCTCCCACATCTTGGTTTTCTGGGAGATGGGGGTCTGTTGGACCAGTGTGCCAAACAGCTGTGGCTCTACCCTGAGGATCTCGTCTACCATGACTTCCAATTCACAATCTAGGAACTTGTGATTCTTCTTGGGGGGCATGGTGATGGGTGGTGATGGTGAGTGATGTGTGTGTTGGTGTGCAGGTGAGGGTGTGTGAGTGTGTGTTTTGCTGGGTGTATGTGAGGTAGGTATTTGTTGGTGTGCTGATGGTGTGTGGCTTGTGTGAGGGATGAGCTGTGGGTGTGTGGTTGCTTTCTCTTGGGTGCTGGCAGTGGAATGGCATTTGCAAAGGATCATGGTTGTGATTTGTGTCCTTTATATGGGTGGAGTTGTGGGTGTGTCTTTGTTCTCTGTCCCCACCCCCCAGTATTTATTGGCTTAGTAATTGCTTGTTTGGCCTTTTTTTGTGTGATTTTTCCTTTGTACTGTCTGTGTATGTTGGAAACGTTCTTGTGACCGAGTCGGACCCTGCATTTGTCTCGTACGGTCTTCTCCGTTTCGTTCACGCTGTGTTTGTGCAGTTTTCTATGCTGCGTACGCGTCGGTCGCGGTGTTTTGTGTTGCTTCGGCTCGGTTTTGTATGCGTGTCGGTCGTACGGCTTGGCCTCCGTCCGACTCGCTCGTGGTTTTCGCGCCTTGCATCGTACTTTGCGGTTTGGAGTTCGCGTGTACGTTTCGGTCGGATTTGTTCCGGGTGCGTGTCGGTCGGTTGGATTCGCCTGTTTTTCCGACCGGATTGCTGTTTTCCGTGCGGCTCGGTCGTTCGACTTGGGTTCGGTACGTGTCGGTCGGATTTTGCACGCATTGCATCGTACTTGGCGTGTCGGGCGCCACAGGTACGTGTCGGTCGGTATAATTTCCGGATCCGAGTCGGTCGGTGCTTTTTCCGGCCCGAATCGGAATCGACCCCAAAGTGTCTTGTTTAAAATGCCAAATTTGGGTGTTTTTGAAAAAGGCCGAATTTTCCCAGCACATGATGAGCCAAATGTTTGTGTCCTGGCAGGGAGACGCAACCTCTCTGTTTCCTGCAATCGCAGATGACGTTCCCTGCAACACCTCGCAGATCAGGTCAATTGAGCACAGATGTTTCTGCGTATTCACCACAGCCCTTGCTGGGAATGTACTAGTGTCATCCGAGGCCTGAGTATTTGTTGAGGAGCCGGTATCCTTCCCGACAGGAGCTGAAGCATCCCGTGGAGGCTCTAAGAATGTAGCCATCAACATTAGAATACGCTGAGGACACTGCAGAACATGGGCCGTTTATTGGGTCCTGTGAAGCCTCAACGTCCGGCGGTGCAATTGTTGGAAGTGTCAGACAGAGGTCCAACACGCATTCTTGTCCGCAGAACAGGCATCGGAGGACAGGCTGAATACAATCGATCCAGACTGGTCTAAATGACAAGAACCAAGACTCGCTTAGTTCTCGAAGACGAGGTGTGCCCAGATGGATTACCATGCGATCACAGTATCGGCGCTCCAAGAGCGTGCGTTCCATCTCCTTGGTGACTGGGACGTCCATTGCGTAGCAGAAAAAGGACAATCAGGATACCTTCTATTAGAAACCGGATCAGCGGAAACCCTCCAAAAATGCTTCCGAATACGGAGTGTATAAAGTTGAGAAGAACTCCGAGGATTGTCTGAAAGGTGCTTAACAGCCCTGAACCTATGATCTTAAATAGGTGGACAATACCCGTCGTATCAGTCATGTTAAAGATGCGTTGTACCATTTCTGTGAAATGGAAAGGGCAGTTTGTTCATATCAGTGCCTGTATCTCAGCCGAGGACCTTGCATCCTGACGATCATGAGTTTGTCGGGCGGAGGTTAAGGGCGCGGTTTGCTGTAAAAACATGGCTTCTAATCTGTTCAGAGTATCAAACCGTATAAAGGAAACATTCAATGAAGGCCATAACGGCGCCTCCCTGATTGTGGGGGTCGGTGGAAACAATACTTGCATACAGCAAGTAACTCTGGAGCTTACAGTGACAAGATATGCGATGCCCTGGAACAACATTGATCATTCAGCATCAAGTAACTCTCATTCGAAAGTAACTCGAACACCGGATTAATCACGGCAGCTGGGGAACCTTTCAAGTGGCAGGATAAGTTTGCAACTGAACCATTACAGGCCCCGTAAAGCATGATATCCTGGCATATGAGAGATCCACTCAAGGAATTCTCGCAGTTAGTACAGCTAAGAAAGACTTCTGTGTCCCCATTCCTACATCGAAATCTGTACGGCAATTCCCAAGATTCCTTGATGAATGGATTAACCATTCTGTGGATGGTGACTCTGCCACAGTAAAAGGTAACAGAGAATACTGTGCTGTATTGTGCGTTCGTTACTGGGAATACGCGTCTGTGCTTCCAAGATGATTGGTAACTGCAAATTCGTCACTGTGCTACATTGAGTAGTAACTGGGAGTGAACTGCTGTGCTTCACTGAGGTGTGGTAACAGAATACACTGCTGTGCTGTATTGAGCGTTCGTTACTGGGAATATGCTGCTGTGCTGTATTGATTGTGGTTACTGGTAATAAGCTTCTGTGTTTCATTGTTGACTAGTAACTGCAAAAAAGCTACTGTGCTATATTGAGGGGTGGTAACTGGGAGTACTCAGCTGTGTTTTGCTGAGGTGTGGTAACAGAATACGCTGCTGTGCTTTATTGTGCGTTGGTAACAGGGAATAAGCTGCTGTGCTTCATTGACAGTTTGTAACTGCGAATTCGCTACTGTGCTATTTTGAGGGGTGGTAACTGGGACTACGCTGCTGTTCTGCACTGTGGTGTGGTAACAGAATGCGCTGCTGTGCTTTATTGAGCGGTGATAACAGGGAATACGCTTCTGTGCTCCACTGACGATTTGTAACTGCGAATTCACTACTGTGCTATATTGTGGGGTGGTGAATGGAAGTACGCTGTTGTGCTTCACTGAGGTGTGGTAACAGCATACGCTGCTGTGCTCTATTGAGCGTTGGTTACTCGGAACACGCTGCTGTGCTTTATTGACGATTGGTAACTGCAAATTTGCCACTGTGCTACAATGATGGGTGGTAACAGGAGTACTCTGCTGTGCTTCTTCAAGGGGTGATAACTGGTGTACTCCGCTGTGCTTCATTGGGGGGTGGTTACAGAGTACGCATTTTTATGATTGAGAGGTGGTAACTGGGATTACGCTACTGTTGTTTGAGGGATTGTAACTGGGATTATACTGCTGTGCTTTCTGGAGAGGTGGTAACTGGGAGCACACTGATGTGCTTCACTGAGGGTTACTAACTGGGATTATGCTGCTCTGCTTCATTGGGGGGTGGTAACTGGGAAGATGAGGAGTGGTTTCTTATTGTGTGCGATTCATTTTACTGTGTCCAGTCATACAACGAATATCTTCACTATTGGGGCCAGAATGGGTTTAGAGATTCCAGAGGTTGCACAATAAAACACAAGTTGTTGTGGGAACAAGTGGCAGAGCTAACGAAAGGCTTGCCACGGTCTCGTGTAATTCACACATTGAGTCATCAGCGTGTTGGTGTGCACATTAAAGGGAATTCACTGGCTGATCAAGCTGCCAAGGCGACAGTGAGAACTGCTGCCATTGCTGCAATCACTCGCTCTAGCACGAGGATAGACGGATAATGGGAGCGGTCAATGCTACGCGTAATAACAGCTCAGCCTTACCAAAAGGCTTTCCACTCAAGTACTCCTACAAGTTAGATGCGCAAAATATTCTGTATGCTCAAATTCCAGGATTGGGGGATAGAGTAATAACAAACCTGGATCGCAGATTAGTTTTAATTCTGGCTGCACACGTGGGTCTGGGTTCAGCGCACGCAGGTATTACTTCAACAGTTTCACTACTGAAACAATGTTATTGGTGGCCAGGTGTAAGAAAGTGCCCTCATTTGGATGGTTGCCCCCACTTTTTGCTAAACTGCTGATGTACTTTGACTGAGTGGGCCCTGGGTTCCTGCCAAACAGGTATCCAGACCCTATGTTTTTTCCCTAAACTACATTAAAAAAAAAACCCAATTGGCACTCTTTGGCCACAGGTGGGTTCCTTGTAAATGGTACCATAGGTACCAAGGGCACTGTGGCCAGGGAAGGCCTCTAAGGGCTGCAGCACTTATTGTGCCACCCTTAGAGGCCCTGTACCTTTACACGCACACACACACACTGCCATTGCAGGCTGCGTGTTTTGGTGCAGAACAAATTGAAGAGTCCCTGTGTGCCATGCCTTCAACCCACTGCCCTGGCATAGGTCAGCCACCCCTCTAGCTGGGTGCACTATACCAGTGGTGAGGGTACAGGTGCATGAGCCCTGTACCCCTACAGTGTCTTAATCAATTCTTAGACATTGTAAGTGCAGTAATGCCATTAAGAGTATATGGTGCTGGGAGTTTGTCATTACGAACTCCACAGTACCATAATGGCTTTATTGAAAACTGGGAAGTTTGGTATCAAACTTCTCAGCACATTAAACCCACACTGATGCCAGTGTGGGATTTAATGAAAAATGCACTCCGAGGGCATCTTAGAGATGCCCCCTGAAAAACGACCTAACTCTAGTATCCTGGCTGAGTGGCTGGTTGCCAGCTGCCACCACCAGACATGTTTCTGGACCCCTGGGTCGAGAGCCTGCTGCTCTCAAGGGTCTGAAACAATGCACATCCTGGGACGAGGTGCCAAGCCTGCTCGCCCAGGATGGGCAGGGTCCACGAAGGGGAAGCTTCAAAGGCTTGCCGCCTTTGTGAGCTACCCCAGGCCTTCGCTGCTTCCAGCAGCTGGCCCCCACCGGTTCTGACCCCCACTTTGGGCGGGAGAATCGGCTGGAAAACCAAGTGAGGAAGAGAGGTGTGCCCCCCTTTGCCAACCCCCCCCCCTCAGGTGGGGGAGGCGAGGTGCCGCACAACTCTGTCCCCGCCATCTTGCAGATGGGGGGGGGCCCAGCCAACTAGAGTGAGGCATATGCCCACCTCCCACTGGAGGGTGGCATAATAGGGGGTGTACCCACCCCAAGGAAGGGACCCATTGGTCCCAACCTTTACTTACCTGTAATGCCCCCAAATCTAGTATTTAGGGGAAACCCTGAACCTTGCCTCCTCAGACAAGAATCGACAAGAAGAAGAAGGACCAAAGAAGCCATGCTGAAACTAAGAAGAGGCCCACTGACTTGGCCCCTGCCCTACCGGCCTGCCCCCACCTTGAACTTGCTCCAGCGAAACCCCGGTGTGTCCTGCAGCCAGCAGCCTCAAGAACCCGAAGGACCTGCCCTGCCTTCCAAGCCAAAGACTTTGTCTCCTGTGAGCACCAGATTTGCTCACCCACAGACTCAGACCCCAGGCAAAACCTTGAGTTTGCACCACTCTGCACCCAACGCCCACGGCCAGAGTTTGAGTGGCCCAACACCATGAGGAGTTCTCCCCGGCGATCCTGACCTGAGATCTGGTGATCTCTGACCTGCCTCGAATCTCCAAGCGAAGCCTGCAGCCCCTTTCTGGAGGATCCCCCCCGACCGCGACCGGAGCTGGTAAGAAAACCTGACGCCTAAAGACACCCCTGCACCCGATGTCCAACGGCCTTGGGTGGCCCAACCAACAGTGTCCCAGCATCCCCAGGCATCCCAACTTACCTCTCCAACTGGTGGTCACCTCCAGAAGATCGTCGTCCCCAAGCCTGCCGTCTTTGTTGCAACCGGAGAATCCCCATTGAAAACAAAAGGGCACCCAACGCCAAAACAGCACCGAGCCGCCGCTGCGGGTGTACTTTGGGTGCTAATTCGGATCCCCCTTTGCCCTGAGCCTAACACCAGG
Source organism: Calotriton arnoldi (assembly GCA_963921515.1). NCBI lineage: Eukaryota > Metazoa > Chordata > Amphibia > Caudata > Salamandridae > Calotriton > Calotriton arnoldi. Next base: position 143,821 of record CAWUFW010015198.1, on the reverse strand, counting down.
AGCTTTGCTCCCACAACCTTGTGGCCTGCTCGTGAGCAGCCCCAACCGGATGCCCCCCATTGGATAACATTGGGCCTCAGCACTCTGCACCCGGCCGCCCTAGTGCCGCTGAAGGTGTTTCAAAAGTGCACCCTCGACCCTGAGGGAACCCTGGTTCTAACCCAGAATACCAACTCCCACAAACTTGTACTTACTTGCTAACCGATAACTCTATTTCCTTCCATAGGATTGCATTGACTGCTTTTCTTGAAAATTGTTCCAAGTGTGGAGTTGGTTTATATGAAACACTGAAACTGCAAATGTTCAAAACTGATTTACTTACCTTTTCTCTAGGAAATGTCCCAGTATGATATCTAAGCATATCACACTGAGTAGAAAAATTAACTTAAAAAGTAACGTACAAAGTAATCTGAAAAGTAACTGAAAAGTAATTTTGACATATTAACTTACCTGTAATTAAACCAACTGCATTTGAACCTGCATTCAACTGTAAAACATTGCATAAGATTTTGCAAAGCAAAATTTCACTTACCTGCTCCAGGCTTGGCTTGGTTCTAGAAATAAAAAAGCTTAATAATATTTTTGATACAAACAAATGGGTCTGAGTTCAGTCTTTGAGTGTGTGGCATCATTTGCTGCCTGAGTGTGTACAACAAATGCTTAACACTACCCTCTGATAAAGCCTTACTGCTCGCCCACACTACCACAAAGAGTAAGGTGATATCTACTTTTATCTCTGCCTACCTTTGAGGTTCCACTGGACTCTGTGCACACTATACCTCATTTTGGCATAGTATATACAGAGCCAGCTTCCTACACCAGGTCTTACCAAGCAGACCAAGGGCTTTGTCTTTAAGTGCGACATCTGTCAACAGATGAAGGGTTCCACCGTAGCACATCTGCCACAGTCACCACTACTGTTTTCAGACGGACCTCTCACATGTGTCTATTTGGACCACTGCGCCCCCTTACAATCTGACGGGGCTTACAAGTACATCTTTGTGGCAGTGGGTTTATGCTCTAGATTCCTGTGGGTTTGGTCCCAGCGCTCGGCTGATGTTCGAACTGTTATAAAGGATTTGCGAGTCTTCATAGGGACATACGCAATTGGCACATTACATTCCGACCGTGGCCCTGCGTTTAGCTCACTGGCTTACAAAGAAGCCATGGGCAGTTTGGGTGTGGTCTTTCGGTACTCCTCTCCATATAATCCAGAGGGAAATTCGATTGTGGAGAGGAAAAACCGGGACTTAAAGCAATACTTAACAGCAAAGTTATTAGGTTTGGGTGGCAGTTGGGTCAACCACCTATATTTGGTCCAGAGGGCACTTAATAACATGCCAAGAAGTTCCCTAGGAGGCTGTACTCCATACGAGGTCCTGTTTGGGACTAGAATGTGGGTACCCGACCTCGATTTTGTCAGCACAGTGGCGGATGGAAAAGCATTTGACTTCAATGATCGTTTGGCTGTTTTACAGGAACTCAGTGAATTCCGGGCATTACAAAGCAACGTCCAAGTAAAACACACCGCCACTGGGAAAGTGAAAGGGGTTTCGGCAAGACCTGCCTGTGTCCCGAAGATCGGGGACCTGGTCAGAGAAAAGATTGTGGACAAAAAAGAATTTGGGCAATCTTTCAGAGCGCCTGTACCTGTCCTGGCTGTCGAAGGAACAAGAACAGTACTTCCGCCTCTTGCCGGAGAGAAAGAAAATAGATTTATCTCCATTGATCTGATCAATCCACACTATGTGGCCGATACTGAATAGCAGGCCGCGTGGACTCCTGAGTAGCCACCGATCTCCTCTCGCTACCATACAGGAGGTTCAGACAGAAAGACTAATAACATTTGAAGATTCTACTTTACAAAGTAATGGACCTACCAACAATGGAATAGAACTCATGCCTGTTGAAATTGAACAACAACAAAACACAAATGAAACACAGATCTCAATTTGGCCTAATACAAACCTCTATGTGAATATGTCTCGAAATGAATCATCTGCCAGTTCTACAAAACCTGCTGAGCTCCCAAAGATAGATCGAACTGCTTCTGGCTACTTCATCGATTTTGATACTTTCTCTCTGGATCCAAGTGAACCAGAGTCACCGCCAGCTCCTGTGTCCCACATACAACAACTTTGTAATTTCTACCTTTGGCTGAAAAAGACTGACTTTTTCTCTCCCTAGCTACAGCTCTGGATTGCAATTGTCTACTTTTCCAAGTCCTTTGGATAGGTATAGCGACCGTCTTTTTCCTGCTCCTGAATGGACACAATCTCCCAGAACGCTCTGCAGTACAAAATGTGAACCTGGTCCTGAAACAACATACATCATTTCATCGTGAACAAAGAGACCTATCCTTAGTGAACATTTCATAAGTGCGGATTCCTGAAGGAATAGTTTGGGATAGGGTTGCATATAATGTATATGGTCCAACTGAACTTTTGAAAATACCACACTTGTTTAAAATCTCTTTGAATGATATCATCACCTCCAGTACTTTCTCTGATGATTGGGACTTTGAAACTGTAAATACTATGCTGTCTGATTTAAAACACTCTGCTGCATTTTCCGGTAATGAATTGTATGATGATACATCTGATGTCGACCCCATGTACTGTTACCAACACTATGGTCATCATTTCTTACAGAAAGCGAGTATCCCACATACTATTTTTCCTTACCATCAATGGGAACATTGCCCAACACTACCAAAAGGTAGTTCAACAACATTTGCACAGACGTTTGCTTATTTTTCTGGGTTTAGCACTTCAGACTCGAGATCTTATTATTATAAGGTTGCACCTACACCTGCAAAGAAAAATATGCTCACTAACACAAAACAGATTTACTCTGCTTCCTTTATTTCCCAGCTGTCTATACAGGGTTTCGACTTTTGGAGGGACACCGTAGCTAAAAAATCTGTCTGGGGGACTAAAGATTGGCAAGTTCAGGGAACTGAGACCTTATTTAGAGCATGCCTCATACAACAGCAAATCATTTTCCTGAACAACACAGTGCAACAGACTTCCTGTCTTGCGTTAGCCAAGATCAAGGACTTGAACACACCTCGGATTCCCACTTTTACACACTTTGAGAGATGGCAGAACTATACACAACATAGTAAGGATACTTTAGATGACATTCTACATGATGGTTCGTACAATTCTTCAGATCCCAATTGGAAGGGATGGTTGGTTTGGCCTATCGACACAAATAAGTGTCAGTCAAGATTCAAGGGAACCACCGAAGGGTTTAGTATCCATAGTCCTGACCTACGTTACGTACAAACAGAACACTCTGGGGTGGTGACATCTTACAGTGTTGGGAAGTTATGCCTAGAGTGGCTAAAAACCTCAACACTGTCCCAGGTGAAACAACTTTTGTCCTTACTCTCAGATGACATGCATCTTAGGGATTATTTGTTAGGTCCCCAGAAACCACGTCCGAAGCGCTTCTTATATGCTATTTATAGTGAAGTATGGAAAATCTCTCAACTGGAGGCTGCAGAGAGATTGCGTGAGATTGACAGGGTTAACCTAGAAAAGGCTTTGGCAGTGGTCGACAACAGCATGACCACACTAACATCCAGGATTTATTCACTGGGCAACATTGTATCTTCTGCATTAGATATAATAGAACAGGTTTTGTCTACTTTCAACATGGGCAATCGCAGTTGCGATCCATTCTGTTATTAAGCTGGACACTAAACTCATTACGCTCTGGCCAAGTTCCCTGGAGGTACATCAAAAGTAAGTCTCTGTTTTCTGCATACAATGTGACAGGAAAGCAGACGACTGTGGCACGAAGAGATGCAAAATATACAATGCTGCACATTGAAATATTGGACCAATTACCTTTCACCGTGGCTGAGTCACCTACCACACAATGGTTAATCCATAGCCATACTACACTGCCATTCACGACATTCCAGTTTCAATACTGTCTACAGTATCACCAGGTAGGCAGATACGAAGCGATGGGAGAGGGCTACATTCATGAATCGTGGGAATTACCATACAGATTTAGATACAGGAATAGGGACACTGAAGTTTTTCTCAGCGGTTCAAACTGTGAGAGTTCTTTAAGTGGGTCTCTAATTTGTCAGGATATTATGCTTCACGAAGCATTTAATGCTTCAGTTGCCAACCTATCATGTCACTTGAAAGGATCCCCAGCTGCCGTGATTCATCCGGTGTTCAAACTGCTCTCGAATGGGAGTTATTTGATGGTTAATGATCAAGGTTGTTGTGGGATGCTGCCTGGCATTGAGTATCTGTTCAAAGTAAGTTCCAGGGTTACTTGTATGCAAGTATTGTTTCCACGGACCCACACAGTCGAGGAGGTGCAGCTATGGCCTTCATTGAATGTTTCCCTTATAAGGTTTGATTCTATGTCAGGACTGGAGGCGAGGATTATGCCTTCTTTCTTCACTTTATTCTATTATCAGCACATTAAAAGTTAACAAAAAACTACGTTTCCCATGAACACTTGGGAAAAGGATAGTTTTGAAAACACATGGAAACATCCAATCATTTAACAGTAACCGTGTCCAATCAGAGACTCCCCAGCCCAACATAGTCCTCTCTCAGTGACCGTTCGTCCTCTTTCTTCGCTGCTACTTAGCCAAGATAAGTACCCTTCAGTTATTCTGCTGTTTGGTGCGGAGTTTAATGCTATTGTGTGACTTGTGCTTTATCTATGCTTTGTTAATGCTTTATTAAGGTTTAATACGTATTTCAAGTGTGCCTAGCTGTTGCTAAAAGTTTTTTTTGTATGCGCGTGTTCCCGCGCGCCCCCTGCTTCTTTGAGGCTTACTGCGCACTTGTTTTGCCTGCGTTCTACTGTTGCAGCGTTTACTTGATCGTTTATTTACTTAATTTCCCCTCACCGCGGGAGTGTTTCCGCTCCTACTCGGTGACTGCTGGTGCCTCGCTCGGCTCACGTTGACCTCCCACCGCCAGGGGGCGTGGGAGGCGGCGCGGAGTGCGACGCAATGCTTGAATTCCTCACATTCCTTGGGGAATTCAAGCATCGCGCGCATTCCTGAGCGGCCGGTTCTGAGGAAGACGCCCGTCTGGGTCTGTACGCTGCCGGCCGCTTGTGTGTGTATTTAACGCTCTGTTTCCCCAGTGCTTTGAGAACAGAGTCTGTAAATATTTTTTCTTTAAACGCCCTGATTGGGTCTGTAGTCGGGCACAGAGGCCTGTGAGGGACACTGCCCAGACCGGCTCCCTGACGAAAGGGGTTGTTTCTACTAATATTTTACCAAACTTTACCAGCACTTGAGTGTCCCTAGGGGCTAAAACCCCAATTAAATTGCGGAAATTCCGCGCCACAAATTCAGGCTGCCACCCAGCTTTTAAAAATTATTGGCCCTGCCTCAAGGCCTTGTGTACTGACACCCAGTCACCCAAATTGGTCCCTGACCTCATTACTTACCTGTCACATTATGGAGTACCAGGAGGACTACCAGGATGACCCGAAGATCCCCTGGCTGACCTCCCTTGGGGGGAAGAGTTCTATGATGCCGTTGACACCTCAATATATCGGGCGGTGGCTGAGGCCATGACTCCGTTAGAGGAGAGGCTCTCCCGCCAGATCGCTCAAGCTTTTGAAAAGCTAGCTCCCAACAATTCCGCCCCTGTCCCCCCCCCCTCCCCGACCTCAGAGGGCCCTCAAGGGGACCTAGGTACACCACCTTCTAAACGAGCCTGGGACTCCGGGGTCGATTTGGATGCATTCACCAGACTGAAACAGGCCTTCCTGGACAGCCAACCTGCCCTCCCCGGTAACACCCTTACTCCTCCGCCAACTGATCCTAGCTCCGACCCAAATGCGACAGGGGATGCGGATGGAGATCCTGGCCCTTCCAGTCCGTTGCTTCCGTCCTGCCCTTCCCAAGCCCCTCCGAACACTTCGGACATGCTTGACCCGGACGATATTGTCCACCCACGTTCCTCGGAATGGTTCCCGCCCGACAAGGTCGCGAGTTACGTGGCGGGTCGCATCCGAAAACCATTAGAGGAGGAAGCCCGTAATTGTCTCCGGGCAGAGTGCCCCCGCCCTTCCCTCTAAGGGAAAGTGGCACTTACACCTGAGAGAGATCCTCGTATGGTCCCGTTGGTGTTTGCGACGGGGTTTTGATCCCCTGGTCGCGGACATTGTACATGTTGTGAATTACCTTCCAGCGGCATGGCATACAGGTCGATAAACACCTTCCGCTCAGCCATATCTTCCGGGCATGTGCCGATTAAAGACACATCGGTGGGCGAGCACTCGATGGCAGGCAGGCTTTTACGCGGTATTCGTCTCTCTTTACCTTCAGAGCCTCGTTATTCCGCACTTTGGAATGTGAACCTGGTCCTCAATCTGTTTTTGTCCTGGCAACCGATCCGTTTTCTCTCTAGGAAAGAACTTTCGGCCAAGTTGGCTATGCTCCTCTGCCTCATCTCCTGTAGGCGAGTTTCCGATGTCAGTGCTCTGGACATCACTGGTAGGGTGTTTACTCTTAATGGGGTGACTTTCACCCTTCTCAGGCGAACAAAGTGTCATACTAGGGTGATTTCTTATCCGGAGTTTCCTGACTCCCCTAATCTGTGTGTGGTTAAGTGCCTCAAGGCATATGAAGAGATGACGGAAGAGCATCGCCCCCGTGGGGAACGACAGTTACTCATTGCTGTTCGAAAACCATTCAAGGCAGTCTCATCCCCGACCATTGCTAGGTGGGTCAGATGGGTGATGCAAGAAGCAGGCATTAGCCTCCGTCAGTTTGGAGCTCATTCTGCTCGAGGGGCTATGGCCTCTAAAGCATTCGGCTTGGGTGCCTGCCTAGAGGATATCCTCAATGCGGCAGATTGGTCTTCGGACTCTACATTTAAAAGGTTCTATTTCAAGCCGGTGCTGGATATGGCTCACCTCGTTGTGAGTAAGCTTTGAACTAGCATAATCCTCGCCTCCAGTCCTGACATGGAATGAAAAGTTTCCTAGCTAACGTAACAAAGTTTCAATTCTATTAAGGACTCGGAGGCGAGGATTATCCCACCCTAGGGTCCAAGAAGTGACATCCTTCCCTGTATTTCAGTAAGTAATTTTGCTTTCCTGTAAAGGTTTTGATGGGATAACCTTGTTCTGTTGTGCACTAACTATGTTGCTGCTTATTTTCACAGGCTGTTGTAGTTGGTTTCCAAATGGTAATATTTACTTGTCTTTGTTGGTTCTGATGCAAACAAACAGGATGCATGAAGGTGATCCGGTGGCTGACTTCGCGCGACGAAAGAGTGTGAACAGTCACTGAGAGATGACTTTTTGGGCTGGGAAGCCTCTGATTGGACACTGTTACTGTTAAATGATTGGATGTTTCCATGTGTTTTCAAAACTATCCTTTTCCCAAGTGTTCATGGGAAACGTATTTTTTGTTAACTTTTAATGTGCTGCTAATAGAATAAAGTGAAGAAAGAAGGCATAATCCTCGCCTCCGAGTCCTTAATAGAATTGAAACTTTCCGTTACGTTAGCTAGGAAATTTTTCATGCTCTGAGCAAACTGAAAGCTATGCTTTTACAGAAGGATGTGGCCTTAACCTCAGCCTGAGAGACTTTTGATCTCCAGGTTGCAAGGTCTTCAGCTGAGATACAGGCACTAGTCTGAATGAACCTCCCGCTCCATTTCGGGGAAATGGTACATCGTATCTTTAATATTTCTGATATAAGTGGGATTGTACACCTATTTAAGAGCATAGGTTCTGGACTATTGAGCACCTTTCAGACAATATTCTGAGTTATTCCATCATTCATACACTCCGTATTAGGAAGCATTTTTTGAGGGCTTCCGCTGTTCCTGCTACTTGTAGTGGGTATCCTTGTTTTAATTTTTCTGCTACGCAATGGGCGTCCCAGCCTCCAAAGAGATGAAAAAAGCACTCTTGGTGTGACGTTGCCGCGAACGCATGGTACTCCATCTGGGCACACCTCCGCTTCAGGAGCTAAGCAAGCATTGGTTCCTATTGTTCAGATCAGTCTGGGTTGACTGGGTTTTGCCTGTGCTCCGTTGCCTATTCTGCGGTTACGAATGTATGTTGGACATCTGTCTAACACTTCTGTTGGTTCCACCTCCGGATGTGAACGTACTACTGGACCCATTAAAGGCCCACGTATTACAAGTGTCCTCTGCGTATTCCAATATTGATGTCATTTTTAGAGCCACCACAGGATGCTTCATCTCCTGTCGGCACCGGCTCTGCAGCAGGCTCACAGGTGTCTAGTGCTTGCTCAGCAGCGGCTGTGGGATCTGGAGAACATCGACTTTGCTCCATTGACCTGTTCCAAGAGGTGTTACAGGGACCGTTGTCTGTGAAGGCAAGCAGCAGTGATGTTGCATCTCCCACAGAGGACACATAAACATTTGGCTATCCTTGTGATGGGAACATTCAGCCTTTTTCCAAAACAACTCAAATTGGAATTCGAAAACATCTTTTTGTTTTATTTGCTCTCACTGGGCATCATGGCTTTCGATGTGCTCAGTTGGTCTAAACAGTATATTGACTTTCTAGAGGACTTGTAGAGCTTTTTACATTTTTACATCGTATTTTTTACATTAGTTTTTTAACAGTGTTTTTATGCTTTTTAGACTGGCATATCTTAGTTTATCTAACGTCCTTCGGATGAGGAGTGGGTGTTATGAGCCCCGATGCACCCCAATATAGGCCTAGGTAGTTGCATGACCTTTTACCTACATTTGTCCTACCTTGCTCTACATAACGGCTCCGGCGCTGACCTTTTACCTAGTTAGGTGCCGAATAAATGTTGTGTGATTTTCTTCGGAAATTAGCCTCATTTATTATGCATGAGGATTCTTAGTATCACAGCAGGCTTTCCATCTTCTGTATTATAACTCTGTACAAAAGTCACCTCTATCGTCATCCTTGGATGACAGGCCCACAGTACCATGACACATCTAGGTGGGGGTACCGGAGGGTACCTTTCGAGTATATAAACACCACATCTTCACTGGGCAAACCATAGGAGAAGCTTCCATGCTGACACGAGATGCTGAAGTCCCTGCACATAGATACTACAGCAAGCAGTGATCTGACATCCCTCGCGGGGTGTCCAACTCAAGACCAAGACGGGGTCCTTCGTTCTCTCACATCAGGTTTTGGTGTTAGCTCTATCCTAGGGGGATTCTTGGCTTTCCACCTACATACATGCTAGGTACACTGAGTAGTATTTGCTATCCACTGCCCAGTAAAAGTGGATAGCAAATATCTAAGTGTGGTTTCTAAGGATTGTTTGACTCGTTCGGTCTGCCTGTCCATTTGTGGGTGGAAGTCGAAAGACAAAGCCACCTCAATTCCTAGTTTGGCACAAGGTGCCGTCCAAACTTTGAAGGTTTTGGAGGTCCCCAGTCAGAGGTTATGTTAGACGGCAGGCCATGCAACTTTACTATGTGGGTGATAAATATCCGACTTAATTCTGGTGCTGTAGGTATTTTTTTCAGAGGAATGGAATGGGCCATCTTGGATAGCATATCAACTATTACTAGGATGGTGGTGAGTGTTGCTGGTGGGTAGGTTTCTGACAAAATCTAAACTTATGGTGTGCCAAGGAGTAGGTGATATAGGTAGAGGTAAGAGGAGACCTGTGGGTACTGTATGGGTAGGGTTATTGCAAGCACAGACTGAACATGCCAAGATTCTGGAACTTTCACATTGGTTGTAAAGAGCTGTGCGTTTTTGTAGGCAGTTCAATCAGTTGTCTGTGGATGTCAATAATTCTCCTGATACCACCCCGAATGGAGCACATGGCAAACCAAATCAGAATATGGACACACTAAATGGAAGGGGTGAGAAGGGAACAAATGTGGCTCAAACTCATAGGATCCTGGAGGGTTGCGCAGTGGCTGGGACCATGACAGTCGCTCACCCCAAAGGCCACTCAACACGCTGTGGTTTAGTGGGGCTGAGGGCATGTAAACACTACACAAGATAGGAAGCGTGAACCAAGGAGGCGGATTCCCATGAACGCTCCGAAGGGTCGTAGCCTTTCCTGTCAGTGAGGTAGTATAATTAGCCTTGAGAGTTTTTGAAGTCTAGAATGCTTTGGACTTCATATTCTTGTAAGCTTGTATGTCTCTATGCATTTTTTCCCACCAGAAATGTTTTTTTACAATGTTCTAGTGTTTAGCTAATGCCAGGATGCCCAGCTAATGCGGAGTCATGGTTCTATTGTATCACTCTGTGTCGGAGTTCTGTGGTGGGAACAAACAGTTTATGGTCATTAAAAAAAAGATTATCTTTGGTTGTATGTTTTGGTGTCTTTACCCACTCTTGAGGATTTCGTTTTCGATGTTCTTTTTCTATGTCAGCCATGCAAGTATTCACCTCAGCAATAGCAATCAATTTCTCTGTTGGGATAATACTAGATTACTCTAATGGATGATATAGGGCATTTGCGTGAACTAGTCTGAATAGGATGTCTGACTGTAATTGTTTGGCCCCAGGGAGTTGGGTGATGACAAAATCAAAACCGCTGAAGAAGTGGAGCTATCAAATTTGGCGTGGAGTGAGAACTTTAATGGAGCTGAAGAATTGCAGATTTTTATGATCAGAGAAGCTTGTGATTGTGTGTTTGGCCCTGGTAAATAATGTCACCATTCTGTAAAGACTAATTTAATGGCTAAAAGCTCTCTTTCTGCTATAGTGTAATTTTGATCAGCGGGAAGGAGTTTTATAGAATTGAAGGCTATAGGATGCAAATAACCAGTTTTTGGGTTCTTTTGTGATAACACTCCCCCTGCCGCTATCTGTGAGGTGTCAGCCTCTACATAAAAATGCTGACCCTGATCTGGATGTTGGAGAATAGGTGCTGTGGTGAATTTTGTTTTCAAGGTTGCCAGCGGACGATCCGCAGCTTAGGACCAACCAAAGGATTGACCTTTTTTTGCAGATGTGTGATAGGAGTCCCTATCTCTGAGACGCGTTTAATAAATCATCAGTAAAAGTTGGCCAAGCTGAGTACCTTTTGAACTTCTTTGATGGTGGTTGGAGCTGGCCAAGTCGTGATTGCCTTCACCTTCTTAGGATCCATTGTGATTTTAGAAGGTGACAAGTGATAACCCAGGAATTCCACAGATGAGACATGAAAAGAGGATTTTTCTAGTTTAACAAATAGGGCATTTACTCTGAGGCGTTGCAAAATAGCGCATACATGTTGCACTTGCTCTTGTTCAGAGTTAGAATACATCAAGATTGTCTATATAGACGATCGTGCACACATCCAAGAATTCTCGAAGGACCTCGTTTATGAAAACTGGAATGCCGCCAGGGCATTGCACAACCCCAAAGGCATTACAGTATATTTTAATGGTTCAAATTTGGTCCTAAAGGTGGTTCTCCATTCGTCGCCTTCTTTTACTCAGATTAAGTGATAAGCCTTATGCAGGTTTAGTTTAGTGTAGCTGGTGGACTTCCTTACTTGGTCAAGAAGGACATGAATTAACCCCTTCGATGCGCGTGACGAGCTCAGCTCGTCATGCTGCGCGGTAGCGCTGTGCGCATGACGAGCTGAGCTCGTCACGACCGCACCCGCGATCGGAATGTCCAGCACACGAGCGGAATTCCGATCGCGGTCAAGGGGTTAAAGGAAGAGGATATTGTTTTTTAATGGTTGCTTTGTTTATGGCTCTACAGTCCACACAAACCCATAACTCCCTATTTTTCTTGGGGACGAAGAACAGTGGGGAGGAACCTGGTGAGGGTGAATGGCCTATAAACCCTGTCTCAAGTAGTTTGTCCAAATACTTTCTCAAATATTGGGTTTCGGGTTCCGTCAGGGCATAGAACCTACTACAGGGAAGAGTGGCATCTAGAAGGAGATCTATTCTTCAGTCATATGCCCTGTATGGGAGTAACTGGGTAGCTCGTTCAGGGTCAAAGACATCCTAGAATTCACAATATTCCTTGGGCAACTCTGGGTCTTCTGTTTCATGGGTTAATGCGCAATGTAGAGGAACCCTAAGATCCTGAGTTTCCTGATAAGTTGTTGTACTGAAAGGTGAATATAAAGTCACTGTACGGTTTACCCAATCGATCTTTGGATTATGATATTCCAGCCACGGGACTCCCAGAATTACACCAAACGTGAGGAGTATCAATTAAATCAAAAATGAGTTTTTCAGTATGCCCATTGTATCAAACCAGGGTCAGAGATTCGGGTTGAAAGCAAATTAAGCCCGATGATAATTCAGAGCCATCTACTGATCGTACTGGTTCGTGTTTCGGCTTTGGAATTTTCATAAGACCTAGTTTAGTAGCTAAGGATCAGTAAAAAAAATTCCCTGTAGCATCAGATTAAATGAGCATGGGCAGAATGTCTTTGTTGCGTTGATAGTATTAGAGTCACTCAGATGGTCGAGTGATGAGGAACTCTAGTCCCTACGTTAGTCAGGTATTGTGAGATCTGAGTTACTTCTCTCGATGAGACAATCTTTTTTCTCAAAGAGAGTCCAAGTTTCCCTTTTCCTACTCGGATCTCTACACTAGCCACAGTTTTACTCTTCTTTGGTTTGCTTGCGCAATCCCGAGCGTAGTGCCACAATATAGGCATAAGTTTAGCTACGGCGTCATTCCTTTTCTTCAGCAGTCATTAGGGGTGAGTGGTAAACTCCGCTCCGCTGGCGGAGTACACAGTTTTGTCCACTTCATTTTACACTTGGAGTGCAAAGTTTGGTAAAAGCTCTGCCATCCGCCGCGAAGCAGAGTTTCCTGCCCTCCCCAGCAGTTGGCTTCAAATTGCCATGTTTTTTTAAATTGCTGCATGGTTTTAATTTTGAAACAGGGAGAAGTGTTTACATGTCCCATAATTCTGGAAAGTAGAATTGCACCACATGTTGTTTAAACTGGACACTACAGGTATGCCATATATTTCGACTCTGTGACGTCACTCGAGACGGGGAGTCCAGTGATCCGATTGGCCCCATTGTAGAGGAGATGCAAATGCCCCGGTGAGGGAGGCCTTGCCTTTGCTTTGTCACTGACCTGGGCTGGAAAGAGGCGGCCGCGGAGCTTGACCTGTCCTCCTGGGGGAATTGGCGGCACATACTCGCGGGCCAGGGTCTAGGAGAGGGTGTGAGCCGTATCTGGAGGATTAATTTATAGTCACACCTACCCAGGAGTTGGAAGTCTCGGCCAGGCTGGGCCGGGACACACCAGCTGCGAAGCTCCCAGCTCCCCTGTGGAGCTGCAAGTGTCCACACTTTGTGCCCCATGGGCAGCAGTGTTGACTTGGCACCATGTTGGACCCTTCCTCCAGCGAGTATGACTCGGAGCTGGATGGTGGGCTCTCACCGTCAGACTCGGTGCTGCAGCCCCATCCCCGTGCGCAGTGAGGGCCATGAGGAGCAGGAGCGGTTGCAGTGCAAGGAGTGGCGGGCTCCGACCGTTGGACTCTGTGCTGCAGCCCCAGCCCTGTGCACAGTGAGGGCTGTGAGGAGCAAGAGCGTTTGCAGCCCGAGGAGAGGGACCACCGCACGGCCTGCAGCTCTACTCTTCATCATCCGCTGCATCGTGCATGCCTTCAATACCACCGACATGGCCGGCGGCAGCAGAAGGTAGGTGGAGCGCTATGCAACTTACTACAGCACAAGTGCAGCCTTCCGCTGACTACTGTACTACTTAAAGTTAAACCACTGGCTGTGCCCTGCCCTATCTACTGCGAAAGCACTGTCTGCAGCTGAGTGCTGTACCACCATTGACTTTTCTCTTCTGAAAACTTACTGTCCTACTCTTGCTTTGATACTGTGCTGCCCTTGTCTGTCTACTGCACACCTGCCACTCACTACTGTGGTAATGTGCTGAATACACCAATCTGAAAGAGACCTGTTAGTGGTAGATTCCTTACCTTAGAATATCCCCAGGCGTCAGACTGGATCCAGAAAGTTTTCGTCAGCAGTACCCCTGCTCGTCGGTAGGCGTCGTCGTGCGGCTCCGCGTACGTCGCTGGCATCGTAGCCGCTGAGATGCCGTCGTCGGAGCTACTTAGACGCGCCCACACGCGCTGACGTCAGTTCTTTCTTTTTCCGCGCCAGCAAGCGCAGATCCGAGAGAGAGCGGTACTCCTAGTTAAAATTTTAACTTGGTTTCTGAGAACTTGTTTCTCTTGTTTTGTCGAGTACTCGACTCCTGGTGCAGTAGGGATGCCCGGGTTTAAGAACTGTAGGGACTGCAGTCGGACCATGTCGGTAGCGGATCCGCATGACGTGCGTCTCTTCTGCTTGGGGCACGCCCATGACCCCGAGGCGTGCCCCGATTGTTGGGCCATGGCGCCGAAGGCTTTGCGGGAGCGTTCCCGAAAGTTGTTGGAGGGCCGGCAATCGGTTCCACGCCGCTCCAGGTCCCGCTCCCGTGGGAGGTCGAGGCACAGGTCGCGGGGCCGACACCATCGTTCGTCGGAATCGGGGACAGGTAAGTCACGGCGCCATGAGAAGTCGAAGAAGCGACGTCGCTCTTTGTCTACCCCTCGCGGGACGCGGTGGAGGGGGTGGGTGGTCACTCCCCCGCGGCTCCGATGGAGCCTCCGTTGTTGCCTGCGGCCTACCCGCCTTTCCCGGGCCCGCATGCGACTCCGGAAGAAATACAGGTATTCCTGTCGGCCATGGGGCGTTTATTTGCCCCATCGGGTCCCTCCGGAGCGCCTTCAGGCCCCATGGACCCGTTGGGTGGTTCTGCCCCCGTGCCGCCGCCTTTGGCCCCGGCTACGCCGGCAAGATACCCTGCGCCGCCGTCGGCTCCGGCCTCTGCGCTGCCTCCGGCGTCGTGGCCGACGCCGGACACGACACCGTTGCCTACGGGGCCGGACTACGTCGAGCCTGGATTGGTCTCTTATCTTCCGATTCCAAATTCCAGGTGGGGAGTTTTTTTCCCTTTCCCCGGGCACCTCGTCCTTACCAGCCTCTTAAACCGCCGGTGGACGAAGGTTAGTACTGGGAAGGATCTGAGGACCCTCTCGCAGCTCAATGCGAAGATAACCCGGAGTGGGAGGGTGATATGGAAGGTCCTGGCGATCTGGATTTCTCTCCACACCCTGGTACACTGTCCCCTGCTTCCGTGGCTACGGAGGAGGTTGGGACTTTTTCTGTGGTCTTGCGTAGGGCGGCTGAGGCTCTTAGCCTCGAGCTTCCCTCTGTGCCTATCAGGACCAATCTCCTGACTGAGGTGCTGCAGCCAGCGACCTCCTCTGCGGAGCCGCTACTGCCCTTTAACAACGAGCTTACAGACATTCTGTTAAGCACCTGGACCAAGCCTAATACAGGGGTGCCTGTGGATAAAAGTGTGGCATGCCGCCATCGCCCAGCCCCGGGCGACCCCTCTTTTCTCACACAACACCCAACGCCTGAGAGTCTGGTTGTCCAGGCCTCTGCCTCTCCAAGCGCATTCCCTTCCGCACCTCCGGACAAGGAATCTAAAAACTGGAGCAGTTTGGGGAAAAGATTTTCACCTCTGCCAGTTCCGAGTTGCGGGCGGTGAATACTGCGTGCCTGTTGGGCTGCTATTCCCATTCTGTGTGGGACACCGTAGCACAGGTGCTGCCTCAGTGTCCAGTGGAAGCTCGGGCGGTGCTCTCCCAAGCCATTACCGAGGGGAGAGATGCTGCTAAATTCACTATCCGTTGTGGACTTGACACAGCCGACTCTCTCGGCAGGGCATTTTCCACAACAGTGGCGCTACGCCGTTACGCTTGGCTCAGAACTACTGGCTTCTCCGGAGATGTCCAGAACACTTTGTTGGATATGCCTTTTGATGGCACACGCCTCTTTGGTGACAAGGCGGATGGCACTTTGGAGCGCTTTAAAGACTCCCGGGCTACGGCCCAGTCCTTGGGTCTTGCCACCACGCCCGCTCCCGCAGGGTCTTCTTTTCGCTCCTTTCGAGGTCAGGGTCGAGGCGCCCAAACGCGTTCCTTTCAGAGCCGCCGGTCTGCACAGCCGCAGTCTCAGCGCAGCCGAGGTGGGTCATGGGGCCAGCGGGCGGGTCAGTCCACCACCGCCCCTGCCACCACTGCCTCAAAACCTTCCTAGTCCGGTGTTTCAGGCCCACCAGACGCCAGTGGGCGGCAGGATTCGCCATCACCTCCCCCACTGGCGTACCATCACTTCAGACAGGTGGTTCTGCAGGTAGTCCGACGGGGCTACTCCCTCCCCCTCCAGTCTAACCCTCCAGCCATGCCGCCTCAGTACCACCGCATGTCGGGGGATCACTTGGCACTTCTCCAGCAGGAAGTTGCGGCCCTCTTGGGCAAGGGGGCCATCGAGCACGTTCCGACGCCAGAAGTAGGTCGTGGCTGTTACTCCCACTGCTTCCTGGTTCCAAAGAAGGACAAGGGTCTGCGTCCTATCTTAGACCTCCGGAACGTCAATCGCTTCCTCCGGAAGGAGAAGTTCAAGATGCTCACGCTTGCTCAGGTCTTGTCTGCCCTAGACCCGCAAGACTGGATGGTAGTGTTGGACTTGCAGGATGCTTATTTTCATATCGCCATCCTGCCGGCCCACCGGCGTTACCTACGGTTCACGGTAGGCCACAAGCACTTTCAGTTCACCGTGCTCCCTTTCGGCCTTACCAGCGCCTCTCGGGTGTTCACAAAAGTGATGGCGGTGGTTGCAGCTCATCTGCGCAGATCAGGGGTTTCCGTCTTCCCCTATCTCGACGACTGGCTGTTGAAGGCGGGCTCGCCCCAGGCAGTCGTCTCCCACCTCCAGACTACGGCCGACCTCCTGCATTCGCTGGGGTTTTCCATCAACGTGCCGAAGTCGCATCTGATTCCCTCTCAGAAGCTCCTCTTCATCGGAGCGGTTCTGGACACGGCGCACTTTCGGGTTTATCCTCCCGAACAGCGAGTCCGGGACATTCGGGCTATGATTCCGATCTTTCAGCCCTGGTCCTGGGTTTCGGTCAGGAAGACCCTGAGGCTGCTGGACCTCATGGCCTCCTGCATCCTGCTGATCAATCATGCCAGATGGCATATGCGGGCTCTGCAGTGGGACCTGAAGTTCCAGTGGACGCAGCATCGGGGAAACCTGTCCGACTACGTCCAGATCTCGGAGGGCACTGCACAGGACTTGCAGTGGTGGCTCACGGACCAGCGTTGGGTCAGCGGCAGATCCCTCTCCCTTCCCCAACCGGAGCACACAGTGGTGACGGATGCGTCCCTCCTGGGATGGGGCAGCCACATGGGAGAGGTGGAGATCAGAGGCCTCTGGTCTCCGGCGGAGTCCAAGCTCCATATCAACTTTTTGGAGCTCAGGGCGATCCTACTTGCACTGAAAGCATTCCTTCCCTCTGTCAAGGGGAGAGTAGTGCAGGTGTTCACAGACAACACCACCGCCATGTGGTACTGCAACAAGCAAGGCGGGGTGGGGTCGTGGACCCTATGTCAGGAGGCTCTGCGTCTCTGGACATGGCTGGAGCGTCAAGGCATTTCCTTAGTGGTTCAACACCTGGCAGGTTCCCTGAACGCCAGGGCGGACGAACTCAGCCGCAGGTGCATGTTGGATCACGAATGGCATCTTCACTCGGAGGTGGCACAAGGTCTCTTTCAACAGTGGGGAGAACCTTGGTTAGATTTATTCGCCACCGAAGAGAACGCGCAATGTCAGCAGTTCTGCACGTTGGAGTTTCCAAGGCGGCACTCGCTCGGCGACGCTTTTCGTCGCAAGTTTAGTTCCGGTCTGTTGTACGCCTTTCCGCCTATACTACTTCTGCCCAGAGTGCTGAAGATCAGGCGCGACCGGGCCCAAGTTATTCTTGTGGCACCGGACTGTGCTCGAAGAGTTTGGTATCCCGAGCTACTCAGTATGAGCGTAGATCCCCCGATCCGGCTGCCTCTTCGGGAGGATCTTCTGTCGCAGCAACAGGGGACAGTCCTCCACCCGAACCTGTCCAGCCTCCACCTCCTTGCGTGGAGATTGAGCGGCGACAGCTGATTCCATTTGACTTGCCTCCTGAAGTCTGTAATGTGATTCTGGCAGCCAGGTGTCCCTCAACTAAAACTGTATACGCCTGACAGTGGAACAGATTTGTGGCATGGTGCACAGCGAAAGCTGTAGATCCCCTTTCTGCCCCTCTTTCTGAGGTCCTCTTGTTCCTTCTCTCTTTGGCCCAGCAGGGCTCTGCTCTGGGCACTATCAAGGGCTACCTTTCTGCTCCTTCAGCCTTTCTTAGGCTGCCTGATCAGCCCTCTCTTTTCAAGTCCCCTGTTGTCAATAGATTTCTCAAAGGCATTACTCACCTTTTCCCTCCTATTCCTTTTGTGATGCCTCAGTGGGACTTGAACCTGGTTCTCACATACTTAATGTGCGCTCCCTTTGAGCCTCTTCATAACTGTCCTTTGCGGTTATTAACTTTGAAAACTGTCTTCCTGGTGACCATCACCTCCGCTAGGCGTGTCAGTGAGCTCCAGGCTCTTTCGTGTAAATCTCCTTTCATGGCGATTCATCCCGGCACGGTTGTGCTTCGGCACGTCCCTCCTTTCTGCCAAAAAGTAGTCTCTGCCTTTCATCTCGGGCAAACTGTCACTCTGCCTACTTTCTTTCCGCCTCCGCACCCTTCCAGGGAGGAAGAGAGGCTCCACCGTCTGGACCCAAAACGTGCGCTTTCATTCTATCTCAACCGCGCACAACAGTTCTGGGTGAATGACCAGCTCTTTGTTGGCTACGTGGGCGCCAAGAAAGGCCGTGCTGTGCACAAGCGGACTATCTCCCGATGGGTTGTCTTGTGTATTAAAGCCTGTTACTCTCTGGCTAAAAAGGAACCTCCGGTAGGGCTGCTCGCCCATTCTACCAGGGCGACAGCTGCTGCTACAGCATTGGGACGCGGTGTCCCCCTGCAAGATATCTGTCAGGCAGCTACGTGGGCCTCGCTGCATACTTTCACTAAGCACTATTGCCTTGACAGTCCAGTCCGGAGAGACGGCTTCTTTGGCCGGTGACTTTCTGGTGTGATTTCACTTCGCAGACCCACCACCGGGGATGGTATTGCTTGGGTATGTATTCTAAGGTAAGGAATCTATCACTAACGTGTCTCTTTCAGTTGCACAAGTTACTTGTGTAACAATATATCTGTAAGAGACATTAGTTAGTGATAGATTCCTTACCGCCCGCCCATCCTCCCCGTTCTGCGAACTGTTCTCTAGGGTACAGGTCATCCCTTTCAGGGCCCTAGTTCTATTGCACCAGTAGTCGGTCTCTGGCATGGCTCTGCGTTCCTGGCGCAGAAAAGTCGTACAGAACTGACGTCAGCGCGCGTCTAAGTAGCTCCGACGACGTCATCTTGGCGGCTACGACGCCAGCGACGTACACGGAGCCGCACGACGACGCCTACCGACACGCAGGGGTACTGCTGACGAAAACTTTCCGGATCCAGTCTGACGCCTGGGGATATTCTAAGGTAAGGAATCTATCACTAACTAATGTCTCTTACAGATATATCGTTACACAAGTAAGTAACTTGTGCTTCTCTGCCCCTGACTATCGTACCAGCCCTGCTCTTCGACATCCGCTGCACTGCCCTGTGTATGCCTTCTGGGGGATAGATAGAACCAGTTAAGTTGCTCAGTGAACTTACTGAGAGCTAGTGTGCACATTTATCAGCACAACAGACAGGAATTTTGCCGTGAACGGAACTCCGTAGAATTTTGCAGAGTTTTTAGGTGACTCCGCGGAATTCCGTGGAGTACAACTATGCAAACTACTCCCACTCCTAGTTGTCAGGTTGCCTTTTGTGCCTCCTATTTGCATGGGCTCAGCATCTTAAATTTTATAATCATGTTCTTTCTTTTCTGTTTTAAGAATGACTATCCTTGCATCCTTACAGGATCTATCTCCTTTCCGTTCGTTTAATCCGTGGTTTAGTTTAACTACTAAGTCAGTTAATTCTGAGCAGTCATCAGGGAGGTCCACAATGTGCGAGAGGGACTCTTTTAGATCATCCCTTAAACCATGATTAAATAAGAATGTTCTCTTTTCTTCTGTCCAGTGCGTTTCCGCTACTAAACGGCTGAAAGTAGTCACAGAAGTTAATAGATCTTTAGAACCCTGTCGTAAATTCAACAGTTCGTTGTCGCTAAATTAACGAATACGCACTTGGCAAACAACCTAGTCATTGCTTCCTTAAAGGCGAATTTGCTGCTACTCCTCCTAGCTATGAAATTACAAAGGCAACCTTAGCTGCATCATTGGTGAAAACTTACATAAGTGCAATTGGCACTGACTCATAAAGGCTGCAAATTTTTTACTGTCGCCATGAAAGCGTTCTTAGGGTCCAAAGGCACTGGGCTAGGTGTAGTAACCGATACGTGTAGATTCTGGTCTGTGGGCAAGAGGGCGCTCTTGTGGAAGGGTTCCTTAAATGTAGGAGGAGTCAGTACAGGGCGATTTTCTTTAGGGATAACATCCCTCCATTATGTAAACTGAACTTTGTACCTTTGTAACTCCTTTTTAAGAGTTGTATTTTCTGCTTTTAATGTATCCATTTGTAATTGCAGATGTTGAACCACCCATATCCTAGTGCTAGTAGGAAGCCGACGCATCCATCAACCTTCCGGCAAGGAAGGGACTGGGCTAAACTCTCAAATAACAAACAGATGCCGCTGCTGTCAGAACATAATATATTTCAATCTGATAAACCTGTGGAAGAAAACGATCAAGTTTTCCGCGATCAATTAAATTTGACGCTAGATCAGATAATACCGGTAAAAAAGCTGAGAAACAGGAAGACACCGTCTGCTCCCTGGTATAGTGAGGAATTAAAGATACTGCGGAAAAATTGTAAGCAAGCGGAAAGAAAATGGAGGAAACTCTACGCGGACATAGATAAAAAAGCCCTGAGAATACAACAAATTTTGTATAAGGAAGCGATTGGAAAATCAAAAGCTGAATACTATGTCCAAACCATCTTACATGCCCCGAATAGCACAAAAACCCTTTTCACTATAGTGAAGGAATTGTCCAGCCCGGCGTGTGTGGGTAACAAGATTAGAGCAACTCAAATATTGTGCGATGAGCTTCGACCCACTTCGATGAGAAGATTAAAAAGATTATTAATGGGCTGAAGTCTAACAATAATATCAGTCCGGAGCTGGAAAAAGTACTATCGGACACATCGGTGAGAAAGCCACAGGTCGAAGACAGTGATAATGACTGTCCTGCGGTACTCCGGTACTTTCAAACACCCACAGAAGAAGCATTTAATTTATTAGCGCCGAGTGTCTCTTCTGGATCACTTTTGGACCCTGTCCCGCAGAGGATATGGAAAGAATTCAAACTTGATCTTTTCCCACGGCTATGGCATATTTGTTGCCAATCCCTAGAACAGGGAGTAGTACCTGAGGGGTGGAAGCAGGCAGTGGTGACTCCGCTGCTTAAGAAATCCACACTGGACCCCCTCTGCCCAGCCAATTTCAGGCCTATCTCCCTCCTCCCTTATCCGGTTAAAATACTGGAGCGGGCAGTTAGCAAATCTCTCTTTTTCTTGAAGAAAATTATCTGCTAGACGAGGCCCAATTTGGGTTTCGCCCGGGACACGGAACAGAGACCGCTCTAGTGACCGTACTGGATAACCTGAGGATGCGTGCTGACAATGGTAACTCGAGTATATTGGTACTATTGGATATGTCAGCCGCATTTGACACGGTGAACCACAGCATTCTGCTGGACAGACTAGAGAAAATTGGGGTGAAAGGCCTGGCACTGAAATGGCTACGATCATATCTGACTGATAGACAACAGGCAGTCTCAATACCCCCCTTTACGTCTCCTAAAATCCCCATGTGCCATGGGGTGCCACAGGGTTCGGCGAGAAGTCCGATTTTGTTTAATATCTACATGCGCCCTCATCTCCATTATTAGATCCTTTGGCGTGGATCTTGTAAACTATGCAGATGACACGCAATTGGTGTTTTCATTAGAAGGGAACCAGGCAATCACCCTGGATACATTTCAGGAGTGTATGCAGAATACCTCAAACTGGCTCAGAAACAACTCCCTACAATTTAATGGAGGAAAAACGGAGATTGTATACTGCTCCACGTCCAGGATTGCCCGGCCTTTTCCCATAGAGCTCCAAATAACACCAACAGACAAACCTGTAGTGCCAGCTAAAACGGTGCGTAACTTGGGAGGTCTGCTGGATGACAATCTCCAGCTAGAATCACAAGTTACCAAAGTAGTTGGTACATGTTTCTCTCTGCTTAGAGCTCTGAGAAGAATTCTGCCGCTACTACTGACTGCCACCAGACCCCAAATTGTGAGGGGTATAATCCTGAGCAGATTAGACTACTGCAACTCACTATATTTGGGGGGCTCAAAGTCACTACTTCAAAAGCTACAAAGGATTCAGTCCAATTGCAGCTAAGCTAGCTCTAAACAGGCAGCGCAGTTCCTCATTTTCTCTGGCCTTGAAAGATCTCCACTGGCTGCCGATCTGCCAGAGGATACAATTCAAATCCCTGTGCACCGTGTTCAGAGCAATGCACGGAATGGGCCCAAAGCCCTTGCAGAGAAATTATCATGGTATGTTCCTGCAAGAGACCTTCGGTCAGCAAATGCATATCTAGCGAACATCCCAAGAATTAAGAAAATGAAGTCGGGGGGGGTGTTAGAGCATTCGGTGTAACAGCAGCACGGCTGTGGAATGAACTCCCTCTGGACATTAGGCAAATTCAATCTCTGCCCCTATTTAGAAAGCAGCTAAAAACCTGGCTGTTTCCCAGGTAGGGTCTGGCTGAGTTCCCAATAATGTTTTCCTGGGTAAGATGATCACAGGCTCCAATGTCGATTTTGTCAGTCACAGCGCCAGGATACCCGTAGGGTGACAGTACGCACTATACAAGAATTATTTACATTACATTACATATCCGAATGTCAGGGTTAGTTATATCCCCTGCCAAGGCCTGGGCTAGATCATCCGCGATGATCTGATCTTGGTCTGTCATGGCAGTGCCCGAAGGGAACACTAAATGTTGTGGCTTGGTCTTCTCTGTTATGTACCACTCACCTGAATCTGAGGCGGTTCCGATGGGGCGACACTAAGTCCCTGAATTCCCCATTGGGTCTGTCCTCAAGGACAGAGGGTGGCATTGTACTGGTCACAGGCCCCGAGGGGAAAGGGGGTTGGAATTTAATAAGACAAATGAAATGCCCTAATGCTCCTTCTGGGTAACCTCCGGGAGATCTCAAGAGACTAGTCACCAATCTTGTGTGAACGCCTAAGGTTTGAGGAGTATCTGCGGATTGCAAAACAGTGGTTTAATACACACAATGTATTTGGTATATAACATTACAAAACTTATTTATATATTGCTGTTCATACCCCAAACTGACATCTACTGTGCTCCGCCTTTCCGGTCAAATGGTGCATGTCTTTTCATGTGTACGGTTTTGGAGTTAAGAAGATCAAGCAAAGTCACTATTGCAGCGCAAATCTTTAATTTCTTCCTAGGTTATTCCTTTTGTACGCTTAACTAAGATGTCATCAAAGCCACACCTTGTAGCCTAGCCAAGTTATTCTTCTGAGCGCATATGTCAGTCCTGACAGATCCCTGCCAGTGATTGAGTCTTTAGTGCGCTTTCCTAAACAAGAGTAGGTAATTCCTAAATTATTGTGCTACTGGGCTCAGAGCATGCAAGAGTTGTGGTACAATACCTGGTGTTGAATTCTTCTGAAGCGTTGTCTTTTCCTTTTCTTTAGGGAATCCAGAGTTGCTGCTTCTGAGGACGGGAACAATGCTGTGACGCTGACAGGATCCTTAGGCTTGATCAAGTGAATTCAGGTAAGTGAAAAGCAAAGAGACCAAGCGGGGAACCGGGTTGGGCATGGACTTTAAATAGAGGCTGACAGTGTGCTTTTAGTGCACCTGTCAGGGCAATGAAAAGTTCACTGTGAGCCAGGAGTCAGATAACAAAAGCACAGGTCATGAAAAGCTGCCTGTGAGCCAGGGGGCTGATTAGCAAATGCGTCAGCCGGGGCCATGGAATGTTCAAGCAGGGCTATTCATCTTGAAGGTGATCCCTTGTGAGTTTAATTGACAAGGACAGCAGTTACTGCTGTTTGTTCTGGAATGTTTGCAATAAACAGAGCAATTAGTTATGACAGTTACTCAGCATTAATGAGATTGATTGGTGCACCTGCTTAGATTCTGGAATTTTCACAGTGGCTATGTGTTTTTTGTAGGCATTACAATCAGTTGTCTGTGGAGGTCAATAATTCCCTTATACCACCCGAATGGAGCACCACGGCAAACCTAATCCTGATATGGACACACTAAATGGAGGTAGGGTGAGAAGGGAACAAATGTGGCTCAAACTCAAAGGCTCCTGGAGGGTTGCGCAGTGGCTGGGACCATGATACTGTCTCTTCCTCAGTGGTGGTCATTGGCAGCTTGTAATAATCAGCTGCGCTTTGGATCACACTGATATGAAGCGGTATCATCAGGTTGGAGATGCCTTAGTTTGGTACAGGTGATTCGATGTCAGTGTCTGGGAGGACCACATCATAGTCTTCTCATGGGCCGGGGCTATGTGCTGTATCTTCTTGTGAGTCCAAGTAATAAGCCTCATGTTCTGTGCTATCTCCTCCCTGCATTTCCTGGGTAGGTTAGGGTGACCTTGTGCATGGTGACAATGGCTGAGTTAATGGCATGGGGCTTGTGTCCCTATGCTCAGTAGTTATCTTTTTTGGTTGTGGCTGTGACACATCCAAATCCTGTGCTTGCCTTTTGGATGCCTCCTTATTAATCATTTAGGATTTATAAAGCGCGGCTCATCACCGATAGGGTATCCAGGTGCTTGCAGGCCCCTGAGGCTTATTCAAACAGCCAGGTCTTGAGGGCCATTCGGAATTCCAAAAGTGAGGTGATGGTCTGGAGGTGCGTGGGGAGGCTGTTCCAGGTCTTTGCTGTGTTGGGAGAAGGAGCATCCTCCACTTCTGCTTCGATAGGTGCGGGTAGTATGGACAAGTGAAATGGAGGCGGAGCATAGTCTTCTCGATAGTTGGTGGAAGTTCAGGCAGTGGTTTATGTAGGCGGGTCCTTGGTTATGTAGAGCCTTGTGTGCGTGGGTCAGCATCTTGAATTAGCGTCTCTTCTATATGGGGAGCCAGTGGAGTTTCCTGAGGTGGGGTGTGATGTGGGTTCGTCGGTGCAGGCCGAGCATGACTGGCTGCGGCATTCTGTATGGTCTGAAGTCTCTGTGGAAGGTGTGTGGTGTAGGAAAGGATCTTTCTGGCATAGATACCCCTACTTTTTGTCTGGTGTCAGTGTGTTTTGACTTTAGTTGACTGGGATCCTGCAAACCAGGACCCCAGTGGTAGTGCTCTCTCTCCTAAATTTGCTGATAAGTACTTTGCACACCCCACAATTGGCATACTGGGATACCACTGTAAGTCCTTAGTGTATGGTACTAAGGTACCCAGGGCATTGGTACACCAGGGATCTCCCATGAGCTGTGATATGTATTGTGCAACCCATGGGAGTCCATGCAAACTGTGTCTGCAGAGCTATCATTGCAGTCGGCATGAAATGGTGCATGCGGCTTACACTTTAGATACAAGGTCTCTTACATCCATGTCACTGCACTTAAAACCTCTAAATCACCCCTAAGATAGGCTCTTCAGTCCAAGGGCAGGGTGCATGGTTGTAAGTTGGAGGTACCCCTGCACGAGCAGAGTTAACTCTACAACCCTCGGACTCCATTCTCTGGGCTCTGCAAGTGAGGGGCAGCCATTCTAAGGTATGTAGTGGACACTGGGAAGTCGAGATGTCCAGCTACTTAGTGACTGTCCCGAACCTGGTCATGTTTGCTATCAAACATGTTGGAATCATGCAATTACACCAATTCCAGTGCTCGTTGCATGATAGTATGTACTGGGGGCTCCTTAGAGGATCCCCCAATACCTACCTGTGTAGCCTTACAGGGTCTGCCTGCCAGCCCGAGCTGCTGCCTGCCTCAGACACTGTTCTGCCCCCCGCTGATGAGCCTAACTTGGGCAGGGACGCTGAACAAAGGATTTCCTGTTAAGGAGAGCTATGACCACCTCTCCTTAGAATTGGGTAAGGAGGGGGCGCTTACGGGTGCCACCAGACTTTATTGAAGGGCACATTTGGTGCTCTCCTTGTATAAACCAGTTTTGCCCAGTTCAGGAGCCTGTAGCTCCCTCTCTAGCATGAAACTACACAAAGAACAGGGGAGTATCTACCTCCCCCCCCCCCCATCCAGCTTTTCCCCAGGGAAGTGCCCAGAGCTCCTCCACCTGATTCTGGCATCTTGAATCTTGGGCCCTGGGAGCATCTGACTGGCTAGGCCAGCTAAGTAGTGTCCCTGACCTCCCCTGATAGGTGGGTCACTGCTGAAGATGTCCTTCCCCCCTTTAGGGTAACTTAAGGGCTCCCCTGAGGGTAGGTCCTTAAATTTGTCCAGACGGCATCTTCTGAAGATCGTCTAAAGACTCTTCTTCTGTCGGACACTGGAACTCTGCTGCTGAATTGAGCCAGGACCAGTGACAAGGCTGCATTCAGTGGGACTCCTGCTGCAACTTCGTCTAAGTGCTCTTCTAAGTTTCTGCAACGCCGTGGCTGTGTATCCTCTGAGTCAACAAGGACTCCGCATTAATCCAAGCAAGAAGGAATCTCCCTGGGAGTGAAGAAGTCACTTTCCTGCATCCGCAGGCACCTCAAAGTTGATGACTGGTTTGTTGATCCTGCTGTTACACGGACACCTCCCGGCTCTGCAACACAAGTGGTGGTTTGTTGGCTCTCCAGAGGCCTGACCAGTCTTCCCAGCAACTTGGAACACTGCTCTCCCTCCCCAGACAACTTGAACTGCATTCCCTGTGCACAGCATCTGTTTGTCGTTGCCACGGCTTGTTGACTCTACTCACCAAAGATCTTCGAGCTCCAAGATGCCCCGCACCCAGCACTGCACAGCTCCAAGAACGACATCCTGCCTGCATTCTCTGCACCATGGGCCTCCATCATCTGTGTGCTGCTGAGGCTTCCCTGTGAATCCCTGTGCCTGATGCCAGAGGTTCCTCGAGGGGGCTCCTATGATTCCTGCTGGCTTTCCTGTGTGCTGAGGGCCGGCCCTGACTTACCTTTGCTGGGTTAGTCCCACAGACCTTGCTGGTCTGCAACCAAGCATCTTTTCCTTGAACTCGACTGTTGCGGTTGCCAGGGCTTCTTGGTGTTCCTGCAAGCCACTGATCTTCCTGCATTCGTCATCCTTCGTGGGACAGCTCGTGGTCGGCTCCCATGCTCCTACATCATTGCCGGGGGTCCACAGCTGCTTCATGAAAACTGTTGTGCTATAGCAAGTACCTCTAACAAGGGGTGGCATTGTGCTCCTGTGCCTCTTGGACACCTCTGGGTGGTTTGGACTCTGTATCTCTGCTTTCAGGTACTTCTCATTCAGAATCCACATTTGGATTCCACCGTCCTGGTCCACGAGTCGCTGCAGCAGCCGGACTTCCAAGATCCTTCATTGGTTCCTACGGGTGGTTCTGACACAAATTCCCACCTATGCACCCGCGCTCCCTGGTATAGGTATCCTAGCCCCCTGGATATCCACGGGTGGGGTGACTCTTCAACCTACCTTGATCCGATTGGTGTCTTCCGGGTCCTTTGGGAAGGGTCCTGAAACAAGAAAATACCAACCGCGACTTACCCTGTGTTATCCTAAGGAGGTTTTACCAGGTGTAACCACCCTAGCTACTCTCCTTGGGTGGTTCCGTGCTTCCCCTGGGCTTCTCTATTCTTGGGTATTAATCTCATTGTGGTACTTACCTTTTATACCACTTTCTTAGTATATGGTTTGCCCCCCCCCCATGTTGCCCCATGTGTTTTTCTATGCTACTTACATGTTTTCGAAATATTTCTAATGTGTATTGATATTTCTGGGTAGGAGATATTCCAAGCTTGTTTTTAGTGCTGTTAATAAATATTTCTTTATTTTTATTAACACTTGTGTGTTTGTTTCTTGTGTGAAAGCTTACTGACTGACGGTGTGGTAAATTTACCTGCTCTACACCCTTCTGAATAAGCCTTAGCTGCTCTCCACAGCTACCCCTTGAGAGCTTTGGTTATCAGGGACCTAACACTATCACTGAGGGTTGCCTGGACTCATTGGAAAGTGCCTCACCATAGGTGGACACTATATACTGAGCCAGCCTCCTACATGCGGTGGATCCTACATAGAGGGCATTACATTAGCCCAGTCAGCTGGAGATGAAGGCTTGTGTCACATGCATAGGGGTAGCCGCTTGAAGATCTTACGTGCAGAGTGAGGAAGCAGGCGGAGGAGACACCATTAATCTGTGATTTCATGGTGAGTGTAGGAAGGTAGGAGCCTTCTAGCATGGTTACCCCCACTTCTTGCCTGGTGTCAGTGTGTTTTTGAGTTGGCCTGCTAGTATCCTGCTAATCAGGACCTTAGCAACTGTTCTCTCTCTCCCCTAAAACTGCTCTGG
Source organism: Calotriton arnoldi (assembly GCA_963921515.1). Classification (NCBI taxonomy): domain Eukaryota; kingdom Metazoa; phylum Chordata; class Amphibia; order Caudata; family Salamandridae; genus Calotriton; species Calotriton arnoldi. The sequence continues at coordinate 115,315 of CAWUFW010015198.1, read as the reverse complement.
TGAGTAATTTGGTAACTCCCCACTCGGATACTTGTGTACACTTATAAGTCCCTAGTATATGGTACTGAGGCACCCAGGGCATAAGTACACCAGGGGTCTCTCATGGGCTGCAGCATGTATTGTGCCACCCATGGGAGTCCACCTGAGACTAGAGGCCTGCGACTGCAGCCTGTAGGAGGTGGTGTTTGCACCCCTCACGACAGATTTAGGTTTCCTTATATCTGAAATCACTGCACTTAAATCTATAAGTCACTCCTCTGGTAGGCCTTTCAGCCCTGCGGGCAGGGTGCTTGGTTATAAGTGTGAGGGTGCCCCTGCATGAGCAGGACACCCCTACAAACCCCGGAGTCGATTCTCCAGGCTTTGTAAGTGCGGTCAGCCATTTTAAGACATGTAGTGGACATCAGCCATTACGAGATCTCTAACTATATAATGGCTACACCAAAAACAGTCATGTTTGGTATCAAACAAGTTGGAATCATACCTCAACACCGATTTCAGTGTTGGAAGTATGATCCCATGTACTGGGTTCTCCTTAGGGGACGACCCTGTACTCCCGGTAACAGCCTTTCAGGGTCTGCCAGCAAACTAGTGCTGCTGCCAACCACCGACTCGATTCTGCCCTCCTTTCTGCTGAGCTGAGCTCGAGCAGGGGAAGGTCTAACAATAGGTTTTCTGTCACAAGGAGTTGTGATCCCCTCCCAGACAGGACTTGGTGTATTGGGCTTGGGTGGGTGGGCGCTTGCCAGCACCACCCGACTGCTTTGAAGGGCACAGATCGTGCCCTCCTTGCATACTCCAGTTTAAGCCAGTTCAGGAACCCTTGGTTCCTGCTCTGGTGTGAGACTGGACAAAGGACAGGGAAGTATCCTACCCTCTGTCTAGCCCCTCCTCTGGGAGGGACCCCTGAGTGGTTCGAACTCTTACCTTAGGGTATTTAAGGGCTCCCATGTGGGTGGGTTCTCAGATTCGTTGTGGGACCAGACTCAACCCTGAAACTATGTCACTCTTCAATTGTCTGGACACTTGGACTTCGGGGGACTTTGACTTGAACAGAGACTGCACCAGCGAAGACTCCTGCTGCTCCTGGTCTCGCTGTTGTTCAAGTCTTCTGCATCGTCTGTCTCTGGACTTCATCCAGGTTCTCCAAAAGACCTGTGGGCATCAAGAACACCCAAAGACATCTCCCTTGGAGTGAAGGAGTCACTCCCCTGTATCTGCAGACACTACAATGAAGCTGACTGGTCTACTGCTCCAGATGTTCCATGAACATCCCAAGGCTCAGCAACACAGGTGGTGGTTCTGTGGCCCCCTAGAGGCCAGACCTGTCTTCCCTTCAATTTGGAAGACAGTATCCCTCGTCGGGCTGCTGAGACCGAACCCATGAGCACCCCGTTGACTTGCTGTTGCCAAGGCTTGTTGGCTTTGCACTCCAGAGATGTTGGGGCTACAAAAAGCTCCACCCTCCAGCACTTCACTTCCTTTTTTTTAAAATTTTTCCAAAGCAGTAAATACAAAGATATATCAGTTCGACTCCCACCCCTCCACCCCCCACCCCAAACAACCACGAGATGACTGTTTTCAAGGACACAAATAATAATAAAAAAAATATATATATATATAAACCACGAAATTGGGTTATAAATCAGAGAAAAAGAAAAAAAAGAATAGAAATAAGACTGAGCAGACGAGCGGTAGATAAGAAGAAAAGACAGAAGAAAGTACCACAAAAAAAAAAGGAAAGTACGTAAACATAGAAGGAAGAAAGAAGAGAGAGCACAGTCCGGACTACAGCCAGCCACGAGCTGCCCTCCTCAGAACTAAGTATTTAGCCATTTGGGCCAGGCTGTGCCAACCAGGAGGTGAGAAACCCCCAAATCTCCAACCCCTTCTTTCGCCCTTTACGACCTTTTTTAGCATATACAGCCTTTTCAAGGTGGTAGGTCGCCATTAGCCTAGCCAACCATTGGGAAAAGGAGGGGGTCAGTCTCTATCCATGCTGAAGCAACACAGATCCTCCACACTGTCATAGCGACAAAGATAAACGCTCCACCCCTTACCCTGTTGGCCTCCTCTTGTGTCCCCAGCACTTCACTTCCTAAAGAAGAGTCCTCTCTACATTTCCTGCATCCTGGGCCTCCGACTTTGGTGAGCTGCTTGAGGTCCTCTTGTGACTCCTGTGGGTCCTCTCAAGGGTCTTCCTTTGCTTCAGTGGGCTCCCTGCGCTGACTCTCCTGTACTTGGTGAGTCCCTTGGTCCTTGCTGGTCCCAATGTTTGCTCCTTTTCAGTCTCCACACCAGTTGCGGCTACCAAGGCTTGTTGGTGCTCCCACCAGACACTGACCACCTAGACACCGACATCCGATGTGGGACAGCTCATGCACGGCTCCTGGTCTTCCTCAGCATCACCTGGTCCTCACAGCTGCAGTGACAAGGTCACCATCTTCACTTCTGAACCTCCCGACATCTGTGGGCATTAGGCTTCCATGGCTCCTGGTCACCTCCGGGTGGCATAGACTCTTTCCCCTCTGCTTGCAGGTTCTTCACTACCAGAATCCATCGTTGGATTCCACCGAACTTCTTCAAGGACTCCTCCAGAGGCATTTCTTTCAAAGTCTCCCATTGTCGTCAACGGCAGGTTCCGACATCTCTTCACCCCTGTGCACCTGGCTTCCCTGGTGCAGGTAACCTGGTTCCTGGGGCATCTACGGGTGAGGTGGCTCTCCAACGTTCCGTCCTCCAAGGGATTTCTTCTGAGTCCTCTGGGAAGGGTCCTTCTTTAAATCTGCAACTTCTCCATAGACTTCCATTGGGCACGAGGTTTTGTTTCCACTCATCACACATCCTTCGTGGGGTTTCTGGGTACTTACCTTTGGTGGTTCCTTGTGTCCTCATCTCCTCTGAGTCTTCTGGTCCAAGTTCTGTTCTCCTTTGCAGTTCGCACTCCACGTTATTAGTATATGGTTTGGTTTTTTACCGGAGAACCCTGTATTCTGTGCTACTTACCTGATTGTTTTCCAAGTATTCTTGTGTGTACTATTGATATCTACAGGTAGCAGTTATACCAATGTGTTAGTGATTGTGTTGTATAATAAATAACTATTTTTATATAAACACTGTATGGTTCTTTTTCATTTAACTTACACTATTGATTAAAGTTGATAAAACAAGCTGCTTTACACTCCTTCAAGATAAGCCTGAAGGCTGCTCTCCACAGCTACCATTTTGAGAGCTTTCTATGGTTATCAAAGACCACTAAAATCACCATAATGGTTGCCTTGATTAGGGCAAGGTGCATCACTCCTTGGAGTGTGCACGATATACTAAGCCAGCCTCCTACATTGAGCTTGTTGTCAATGATGATTCTTAGGCTTCTGGCGAGGTTGGAGGGAGTGGTTGCGGGTCCTAGGTCTGCTGTTGCCAAAGATCACTACTTCCGTCTTGTCTGTGTTCAGCTGCAGGCAGTTGTTCTTCATCATGTTGGTGACGTTTGTCATGCATCTGTGGAAGATGGTTCTGGTGGTGGTGGTGGGATCGTTGGTAAGTGGGAGAATGAGTTGGGTGTCTGCGTAGGAAATTATGTTGAGACCGTGGGATCTGACGATGTTGGCCAGCTGGGTCATATATACTTTGAAGAGTGTGGGGCTGAGGGATGAGCTCTGGAGGATACCACAGGTGATCTCCTTGGGTTCAGAGGTGAAAGGTGGGAGGTGGATCCTCCGGGTTCTTCTGGTGAAGAAGGAGGTGATCCATCTAAGCGTATCCCCTTGGATGCCGATGTGGTGGAGTCTTCTTTCCATCAGTATGTGGTGGGATACAGTGTTGAAGGCTGCCGAGAAGTCAATGAGGATCAAAGCTGCTGTTTCTCCTCGGTCGAGGAAGGTTCAAATGTCATCGGTGACTGTGATCAGGGCGGTTTCTGTGCTGTGATTGCTGCGGAAGCTGGATTGGGAGGCGTTGAGTAGCTGGTTCTGCTCCAGGTGTGTCATGAGTTGATTGTTGATGATCTTTTCCAGTACCTTTGCTGGGAATGGGAGCAGGGAGATTGGCTGGTAGTTTTTGAGTTTGGGGTCGGTGGAGGGTTTTTTGAGTAGTGGTCTTACTTTGGCATGTATCCAAGCATCGGGAAATGTTGAGGTGGTGATAGAGGTGTTCAGTAGGGTGGTGAGTTCCTGGCTGATCCTTTGGTTTCCAAGGTTGAAGATGTGGTGCGGGCATGGGTCTGTCGGAGTTCCTAATTGGATTGATTTTATGGTGGTGGTGGTATCCTGGGTGGAGAGGATTTTCCAGGTGGTCCGTGTGTGGTTCGTGTCAGTTACAATGGTGGCATATCTGTCAAGGAAGTCTGTAGGTGTGGGTTGGGGTTTGAAGTTTCTGTATATGGTTGCGATCTTGTCATGGAGGAAGTGGGCAAAGTTGTGGCACAGCTCCTGTGAGGGTCTGATGTTGTTTTCACTGGCTTCCAGGTTTGAGAATTCCTTAACAAAGTTGAAAAATTCCTCAGTGTTGTTGGCGCTGGTTTCGTTGTGTGTACCAATGGCTATTTTCTTTGTTGCCCTCAGCAGGCAGTGGTAGAGGTTGAGGGAGGTCTTGAAGGCTGCCCATTCGGAGGTATCCTTGCTGGTGCGCCATCTCCTCTCCAACTGTTTGCGGTCTCGTTTCACTGTTCTGAGTTCTTGGGTGTATCAGCTGGCCTTTTTAGGTTTAACTTTGTTTTTTTTTTTTTTGTTTTTTTTATTATTGTATTTACCATTTTCTATACATACAGCAAAAGAAAAACATAAATCATATACAAATTCAATATCTTACAGAAGACAAAAAATGAAATTATACAACACCACGACACAATCTAATGCAAATGAAATATGACGAGCAATGAAGGCAAAATCTGAGGTTATACATGAGCAGTCTGTAAGCGTGATCAATAAGACAGTTACAAAGGAAAGAGAAACCAATAATATCATACAGACAGTTTAATAGCAGGAGTGCATCATCTCAAGTCCAGGCCCCAGCCCCATCCCCATCCCCAGTTCCCTGGAGCCGTCAGAGTGCACTGATTAGTCTGTTCCCCCCATGGTGTGAAGTGGGGGGGGGGGTGATGCACGGGCTCGAGTCGCCACATGTGTAGTATACAAACTCCAAAAGTTCTTAGGGCGATTCCTAGGGGGTAACAATTCACTATACGCTTCCGTTTGGGTATTACAATACAACATGTCTCTGGACCATTGTGACAGGGTAGGAGGAGGACCTCGCATCCAGTGTATTGCAAGGACACGCTTAGCAATTAATAAGGCCATATCAACTATACGTCTAATGGGCTTCTGTAGGTTCTTAGAGTAGCCAAGTAGAGCCAACAGTGGGTCAGGTCTAAGCGTTTCCTGTGTGACTGCGCTTAACTCAGCGAAGATTTGCAGCCAGAAAGCCGCTATGATAGGGCACAACCAGGCAAGGTGTATAAAGTCAGCCTCACTCGCCCCACATCTCTCACAATCAGCTGTCTCGCGCAACCCAAACCCTCGCAACCTCGCTGGTGTGTGATAAATCCTGTTGAGGAACTTGAATTGTACCAGGCGGTGCCGGCCATTCAGCGAGATTCGCTTGGTGGCCTCGCAACAATATGTCCACATGCTGTCGTCTATCAAAATCTCCAAGTCGGACTGCCATGCCAGCCTTGCCTTAGTATATGTGCATCGCCGCAGCTCCAGAGTTCTATGGTAAATCAGGGAGACCATGCGCTTCGGGGAGCTAGCTTGTATCAGGGCAGTGAAGGAGCGTACCTCTGGGGGCTCCTGTAGATCCTCCCCAAGCAGCTCTCTCAGTGCGCTGCGGGCCCGAAAGTACTGGAATGAGGTCAATACTGATGGCGGGGGCTCTACCTGTAGCAGACCGTCACCGTCCCTACCCACCCCGTCCTCAAAAAAGTCGCCAATAGTTTCCAGCCCCAGTGAGTGAAGTGCTGCTGTTACCTCTGGTGCAGTCAGGGTTGGGAGCCATTCACACCAAGCAATAGGGGTGGCTGGGGAATATAGTATGGAGAGCGTTTGTCGGTTGAGCAAGTTATTCCAAGCATGCGTAGTGGCATTTATCGAGTCTAAGACCCCAGGTTTAACTTTGTTTTTATTGACATTCTGCAATAAGAGAATAGCATACATTTCCAGAAATCATACAAAGCCTCAATGTTACATCCCCTTAGTGGGCATAAGAACCCACAAATGCGTACTGAGCGAGGGTGCCCGGCCACCTGGCCCCTGTTTATAGCCATGAGGTAGTCCATAGAGTCTCTGCGTAGTCTGGAATTATATAAATTCGCATTTATACAGCAATGTCTGATAAAGAGAAGAAAAAAAAGAAAACCATCCAAACACGAAAAAACAGTCCCCTCCCCCCCCCACCCCTGAACTGGTGTGCTTGAGACCCAACTCCCTTAGAGCACTGTACCCGGCAGGAAAGCAGGTGGAAATCATGATGCCAAGGCTGTTGGATCGGGGCCCGTGAGTCGCAGGAGGCGAAGGTATCTTGGGCAGGTAATCTCATTCATTTCAGAGGCCAGCAGTGATACTAGTGGGTGCCATAGGTCGTTAAATTTCGCTCCGGTATTAGTGAGGGAAGCCTGTATCCGTTCCATCCCTAAAATATGCCATAACCTGTGTAGCCACCCTGTGTGTGTCGGTTTGGTCGGCGTCCCCCAATGCGATAAGATGTTTTGGAGTGCTGCTCCCAATACCAACCCCATTTGCTTCCCTCTCCTAGATCGTAGTGGATATGTCAGAGGGTTGGGCAGACCTAGCACTACATAGGCCGGGAACCGTGGGATCTGTGTCTCAAACTGTCGGTCTACCTCGTCTAGGATCGTCATCCAATGGGTAGATAGTTCCCTACACTCCCATAACAGGTGAACCAGCGTACCATCCTCCCCACATCCCCTCCAGCACGTCGGGCTACGGTCAGGGTTTCCTTTATTGAGGCGAACCGTGGTCAGATACCAGTACGTGGCTATCTTGACCGCGGTCTCCCTACTGGCAGTGCTACGAGCAGTGTGATTGGCTCGATAATAAATGTCATTCAATTCTTTTACTGAGAGGTCCCGTCCCAGTTCCTTCGCCCACCTTCTCTGACTAGCCGTGCTCGCTGCCAGAGCCGGTGGCCGCAACATATCATACAGCTCAGAGATCATCCTCTTATCGGTGTGTTTGGTTAGAAGCCAACGTTCATACTTTGTCAGCTTCCTGCTCACGTTCGGCCGCACCTCCGCGTGGAGGAGCCAGTGACGAAGCTTCAGGTAATGATACCTCTCCGTCTCCTGGAGGTCATAGTCTGACCATAAATCCGAGAAGGGGATGATTCCGTCTACGTCAAAGAATTGTCCTGCCGCTCTACAGTCCGTTTCCCGCCATCTCGCGAACACCCTTCCGTCCATCCCCGGAGAGAAATCTTTGTTGTCTAGTAAAGGAGTCATAGGCGAGGGAAAGGTTGTCAGTCCCCTCTTAACGGCCACCCCTTCCCAGACCCTGAGAAGTGTGTGTGTGATGGGCGAGCCCGCTAGATTTGGAGGCCTATCTGCTCTCTTGAGGAACAGGACCTTCCAAAGGGAGAGTTTGGCCAACGCCCTGTCCTGGAACAACCACCGCTTCTCAGATTCCGATCTGCTCCATTCTACCAGATATCGTAACTGTGTTGCTCGGAAATAATCCAGAATATTTGGGATCCCCAACCCACCTTCATTGGGCCGTAGGTAGCCTAGCTCTTTACCCATCTGAGGTCTTGCCCCTGCCCAGACGAACTGTTGTATTGCTTGTTGTAATTTCTGAAGAGTACCTGGTGGGGGCCAGATCGGCATTGTCTGAAAGAGATATAGTGCTTTGGGAAGGATGGACATCTTAACTGCCGCTACTCGCCCCAGGAGTGATAACTGATGATGTTTCCATTGTTGGAGGCCCTTGAGAATCTGGGTGGTTAACTTGGAATAATTGAGCTTGACCGTCTGTGGCACAGATGGTGCCAATTCCACTCCCAAGTATGGGATTGATGACATTGTCTGTATCCCTGCATAGGGGGCTCTACCTGCTGCCGGATCATTCCCATTCTGGTTCAACCAAAGAATCATGGACTTCCCGACATTGACCTGGAAACCCGAGACCCGACCAAAGGCCTCCAGTTCCTGCAAAAATGCCGGCACCGAGCGCGCTGGCGTTTCAAGGGAAGCGATGTCATCCACATAAAGACTGATTGCATGTCTCTCCCCACCGAATGGAATGCCCAGTATGTCGGGGTGATCTCGTATCTTCTGAGCAAGCGGCTCAACATAGAGGGCAAATAGGAGAGGCGACAGCGGACACCCCTGACTGGTCCCCCTCTGAATCTCGAAGGACTTAGATGATATCCCATTCACCCTTATAGTCACCGTGGGCTTGCTGTAGCAGCTCGATACCCAGGCCCGGAACCTTTCCCCGAGGCCAAAGTGGATCAGTGTCTTGTCCAAGAAAGACCAATCCACTCGGTCAAACGCCTTCTTGGCGTCGACCGACAATAGAAGAGCATCCATGCCGGTACGGGATGGCTTTGTCCTCCAAATGTAGAACGCATTTGGTATGGTCACTGCTCTGTCTGTTGTGAATAAACCCGGCCTGATCCGGTTCAATGATGCCCGGCATGAGGGGACCCAATCTAGCCGCCAACATCCCTGTGAACTGTTTCAGATCCACATTGAGTAGTGACACCGGGCGATAGGATCCACATAGGGATGTATCCTTCCCGGGCTTGGGCAATACTACTATGGACGTTTCTAGTATTTCTGAGGGGATCGCTCCCGGGCCAGTAAAGGAATTGAAAAGCCTAGTCAATAGCGGCGCCAGCACTTGGCAGAAGGATTTATAGAACCCGGCAGAAAAGCCGTCAGGCCCCGGTGATTTCAATAGTTTGAGACGCGAGATTGCCCCTATCACCTCCTCCTTCCGCGCGTCCCTGTTCTAGAGCCGTTATGTTGACGTCCTGGAGGTAGGTGTCAATACAGGCGCTTGGGGGGGGGTGTCCTTGCGGTAAAGCTCTGCATAAAATGTTTGGAAGACCTTCGCTATCTCTTCATCCCCGTCCACTGTCTCCCCTGAGCTCGCTCTGAGGGATTGAACGTTCGTCTGCATGGTGCGGGCCCTCAGTTTGCTCGCCAGCATGTGCCCCGTTTTATCTCCCCCCAATATAGTAGGAGTGCTTGAGTCTGAGCGCTGCATATGCAGCCCTGTCCAAGTCGAGTCTCGCTAATTGGGCCCGAGCCGCCTTCAGCTGGTGCCAGACTCTGGGCGCCCCAGTCCTACTGTGTACCCTCTCCAACTCGAGCACTTGTGCCGTGATCTGTTCTCTCTTGGCCTGGCGGTCCTTGTTTTCAGCCGCAGAGATCGCGATCAACTCCCCCCTCACCACTGCTTTAAGGGCCCCCCATAGCGTAGCCAGGGAGACGTCAGGAGAGCTATTCAGGTCTAAGTAGTCTGTGATGCATTTGAGAATCTGTGCCTGTGTCGCCGCTTTATGTAACATGCCCTCCCGCAATCTCCAGCCCCCGAATTTCCTACGTGGTTGGGGTACTCCCAATGTCACAGTCACCGTATCATGGTCCGAGAGTGCCACTGGCGTGAGGTTGACGTCCCTCACGGGGGCGCCAAGTTCCTGCGTGCCCAACAAGTGGTCCAGCCTAGCGTATGTGCCTTGGGCGTGTGAATAGAAGGAGAATTGAGTGGTGTGAGCCGCCCGCCACAGGTCAACCAGCCCTCTACTCTGTAGCCATTCCCGTCCCTCCCGGGACAATGCCCCAGACTGATTATATCTCTGGCTGGATCTGTCTGCTGTCGTGTCCAGTGCAGCCCCCAAAAGCTCGGGAGTGAGAAGAGAAGCATCTCCGGCCCGACAGCACCCCAATTAAGGGAAAACGGGGCCGGAGGCTGGAGAGCAGACAACTCCGCGCTGGGCACGAGAGACACACCGAGTGAGGAAATGGCGGCCGACTCCAGATAGAGGAGAGCTGGCTGTGAGCGGCGATTGGAGGGCGGGTTCAGAAGAACCGACTGCCCCCAGAGAACAGTCCAGCAACCGACCGGCATAGCGAACGACGGTGAGGCACTCGCCAGGGGTCCCGTGCAGCGTCCAGCGGTGACGGATGGCAGACGGGAGCCAGGCGTCGAGAAGCGAGGAGAGGCCTAGCGGGCCTAGTGGATCGCGTGGAGCCCTGGAGTGAGGCGGCAGCGCAAGGACCGAAGGGAGTGGTCCCGCGGCGGATTGCGGCCCCTAAGCACCGGCCAAACAATCGGCTGGCACTGGGGACCCAAAGCGCTACCGCAAAGAGCCATCCGTGGAGATCGGAGCAGGGCCCCACGTGGCATGAGACCTAGAGGGCAGCGAGGAGCTTGTGTGGCCAGAGGAGGTAACTGCTCGGGGAACTGCGGAAGGCCGAACCGGCCGGAGTGAGATCGGCCGAGCGCGCAGGCTACCGCAGGAGGGCCTGGAAACAGGAGGGCCGGCCAGAGCATTGGAGAACATGGGCGGATCGGCAGGAGCGGCGAGCTGGTAGGAGCCTTGAGGCCTTGACATTGGTGGCTCGGGGGGTCGGCCCAGGACCTAGGTGGAGACGTGGCCCTTTGGGAGCATATAGGGGGGCGCGGGGATGGCCCGAGAGCCTCACCGGGACTAGCCATTCGAGAGGGCCAGAAGGGGAGGCTCTGAACTCGTGCGAGCCAGGCATTGCAGGGGCCTCATCAGCAGGGCCCCATCGTCGGCGGCCGGAGTGGATGGTTGGCCTAGAGACTGGGGCCTGAGGGCCTACCCTGCAACTGAGGAGCGAAAGGGACCCCGACACAGGGAGAAGGGGGGACCCACAAGCTGATGGCCAGGGGGAGAAGCCACAGACATCGCGGGCCTAACCCTGGGGTCAGGGCCTGCCGCCCACGGCCTTTCCTGAGATACGCCGCTTTCGCAGACTGGGCAAGGGTGGCTACACTTGACCGGGAGTAGAGATGCCGAAGAGAGAGAGGGAAGACCCGGAGGCAGTGTTTCAAGGTTCGCGCCATCCAGGGCGCAGGTAACTGCTTGGACGCGGCTAACAGGGAGGCGGTGAGCTAACGCAGGCTGTGGCCGCTGGGGCCAACACGCGAACCAAAATCGGAGAGGACCACAGCACTTACCCCATACGATCCATCCTGGGTGTGGGCTATCTACAGCTCCGGCACTGATGGGGAGTGCCTTCCTGGTGGAATCCCCCCGGAAAAAGGGGACATACCGAGGGTTGTATCAACTAGTAAAGCGCCTCAGCACGGACCGAGAGGGGCTTACAATACCCGGAACAGAGGGCGGGTACGGACAGCCCTTCAACAGCCCATTACCTACACCGCCAGCATGTCCTCAATGCGGGGGAAGAAGGACAGAACCTTAAGACATGCTAACTAAACCCCCACAAACCGGGGTGGGGGGGTTAGACGACCACACCGCACAGGCAAATCAGCTCCCCATGGGGTCGGAGTGCGCGGAGGCCCCGATCACCTGGTCCTTTCTGGAGACATTGTTCAACACCCTACGGGACGACTTCCATACACTGTGGAGCGATGTGGTGGGGAAGGTGAAAGAGGTCCGCAGAGACATGGATGCGATCGGAGAGCGGGTGGCCGCCATTGAAGACCAAGACCAGGCCAGGGAAGAAGAGGTAACTCAGCTCCAGCAGGAGGTGCTACGCCTGAGGGAACAGCACATAGACCTCCAGGCCCACACGGAGGATCTCGAAAACCGCTCTCGGCGAATAACATCCGGGTGAGGGGAGTTCCATCGGACACAGAGGGGTCGGACATGGTCCATTACCTACAGGAGCTGTTCCGCGATATCCTCGGAGCCCCGCCGGACCTGGAGATCCGCATAGACAGGGCCCATCGAGTGGGGCTGAGACGAAGGGCCCCGGCGCCGCCACCCGACATCCTGGCTTTTTTGCCTGACTACCTCCTCAAGGAACGCATTCTTAGGGAGGCCAGGGCGAAGCAACCAATTACATACCAGGGCCACTCCCTCGCCCTCTACCAGGACATAGCAGCCATCACGCTGCAGAAGAGACGGGAGTTTAAAGAGGTGACCTCACATCTATGAGACAAAGGAGTGGCATACTCTTGGGGTCATCCGTTCCGGTTAATATTCAAGTGGGATGGCAAGCTACACCAGATCAAATCACTACAGGAGGCATGCAAGTTATTAGGTCTGTCAGTCCATAGCCCCGAAGAGAGGTCCAGCCCGGATCGGAAGGAGGCACGAGAGCGGTGGCAGAGAGTGGGACGGAGACGCCTTCAGACCAACATTCGGAGGCCCGATCACACCACCATGGACCGGGAGCGACAAGCAGTGCTGGAGACGTTCTTCAAAGATACAGCATCTCAAGATAGCTCTTGAGACCCGAAGGGGCTTCTGCAAGCAAGTGTATTATGCACAGCCGAAGGGGGGGGCTGGGAGCGGGGAGGCGTGGGGTTTATGGGCCACGCAATGTCCCTGTTCTTTCTTCCATGTGCACGCGATCGAGCCCTGCGGGCACTGGACAATATGGAGGGGATGGGGGGGTTAAGTTTGGGATCTGAAAGAGACACGTTAGTGACAGATTCCTTACCTTAGAATATCCCCAGGCGTCAGGCTGGATCCGGAAAGTTTTTTGCGTAGCAGTACCCTTGCGCGTCGGTAGGCGGCGTCGTGCGGCTCCGCGTCCGTCGTCGGCGTCGTGATCGCCGGGATGACGTCGCGGGCAGTACTTAGGCGCCGCCCCTGCGCGCTGACGTCAGTTCTTCTTTTTCCGCGCCAGCAAGCGCAGATCCGGGAAGAGCAGTGCCCTGGTCATTTTTTGACCATACTTTTTGGTGAAATTTTTCACTGTTTTTCTCTATCAAGGTGTCGTAGGGATGCCCGGTTTCAAACGTTGCGGCGCCTGTGCTCGGATGATGTCCGTCACCGACCCGCATTGGGAGTGTCTCTTCTGCCTCGGCCGAGGCCACGACACGGAGTCTTGTACCGACTGCCAGGCCCTCAACCCGAAAGCTTTGCGAGAGCGGTCTCGAAAGCTCCTCGAGGCCCGGCATTCGGCTCCGCGGAAGCCCCGGTCGCGTGAGAGGTCCAGGGGTCGATCGCGGAGTCCACACCGGTCGTCGGCATCGAAGTCTTCTTCGTCCGGTAAGTCAAAACACAAGAAGTCCAAAAGCATCATCGCTCTAGGACTTCGCCTCGCCGGTCTCGCGACTCGGCTGAGGCCCCTCCAGGCACCGTCCCCGCCCCGCGGCCCCGGACATGCCTGTGGAGTCGCCCCCGCCATACCCGCCCTTCCCGGGTTCGGGGGCGGATCCGGCCAGAGTGCAGGAATTCCTGTCGGCCATGGCCCGCCTCTTCGGGCCTCAAGGTCCCTCCGGTGCGCCTTCGGGCCCCGCGGGCCCTGATGGGGTTGCTCCGGCGGCCGCCGACGGCTCCGGCCCCGGCGTCGCCCGTGCCTCCAGCCTCGATCCCGGCTCCGGCTTCGGTCCCGGCCTCGATCCCGGCTCCACAACCCCCATCGACGCCGGTCGACCTAACGACACCTCCGCCGGCGCCGATGTCTCCGGTGCCGTTCTCGACGCCGCCTGGGGCTCCGAGCGGCGTCGTTCCCCAGTTCCTTCCGGCTCCAGACATGGACCCGGACCGACGTCGCTCGACGCCGGTTCCGGCGCCGATGAGACCTTGGGTCCCAAATGTCCCTCCTCCCCCTTATTTTGAACCTGAGGAGGACCAGGAGGACTGGGAGGGGTCTGATGACCCTCTGACACAACAGTGTCAGTACGATGAGGACTGGACAGAGGGTCTAGGGGATGCCAGTGGTCTAGATACTTCCCCTGACACTGGCATGCTGTCTCCCTCCCGTGGCTACGGAGGAGGGAGCCAATTTTGCAACGGTGTTGCGTAGGGCGGCTGGAGCCTTACATCTCCAACTCCCTGCTGTGGCGGTCAAGGTTAATCTCTTGACAGAGGTGCTTCAGCCGGCAGCCTCCTCTTCGGAGACTGTGCTGCCGTTTAACGACGCCCTCACTGAGGTTCTTTTGGGCGCCTGGTCCAAGCCTAACACAGGGGCTCCTGTGGATAGGAACGTGTCCCGACGCCAACGCCCAGCTCCGGGCGACCCCCTGTTTCTCTCTGTCCACCCCACCCCTGAGAGCTTGGTTGTCCAAGCCTCCGCTTCCCAAACCGCCTTCCCTACCGCCCCTCCGGATAGGGAATCCAAACGCCTGGATCAATTTGGGAAGAAGGGTTTTCTTCCTCCAGTGCTGGCTTGCGGTCCATCAACACCGCTTGCCTTTTGGGCCGATATACCCACTCCTTGTGGGATTCGGTGGCGGATGTTTTGCCCCAGTGTTCTGAGGAGGTCCAGACACTGCTTTCCCGCGCCATTGCGGAAGGAAGGGATGCGGCCAAATATACAATTCGTTGTGGCCTTGATACCGCCGACTCACTGGGCAGGTCTATTGCAACGACGGTGGCGCTACGACGCCACGCCTGGCTGAGAACCACTGGTTTTCAGGGGATGTCCAGAATACTCTCATGGACATGCCCTTTGATGGAGTCGGTCTTTTTGGGTCCAAAGCAGACCATGCGTTGGAGCGCTTTAAGGACTCACGGGCTACTGCAAAGTCCCTGGGCCTTTCTGCTACACGCCCTCCGCTGACTTCTGCTTTTCGCCCCTATCGTGGCCACGGTAGGCGCCCCTTCACGTCAGCAGCCCAGCCACCGGCCCGCGCAGCAGGCGTCTTCGCGTGGCCGAGGACGTGGATTCCGCCGTGGCGGATCGGGCAACCAGCGTGCGGGTCAGGCCACCACCTCCAGCCCGTCCGCGGCCTCCAAACCCTCCTAGTCCCTCCTTTCAGGTGCACAGCACGCCAGTAGGGGGCAGGGTCCGCCATCACCTTCCCCACTGGCGTACCATCACCTCGGACAGGTGGGTCTTGGACATTGTCCGAAGGGGCTACTCACTCCCCTTCGAGTCCACCCCCAGCCATGCCACCTCAATTCCACCGCATGTCAGGGGATCACTTGGTACTTCTGCAGAAGGAAGTCACGGCCCTCTTGGCCAAGAGGGCCATCGAGCATGTTCCGACCCCAGAAGTAGGGCGTGGTTGCTACTCCCACTACTTCCTGGTGCCCAAAAAGGACAAGGAGGACATGCGTCCTATCTTGGACCTCCGGAACGTCAATCGCTTCCTCCGGAAGGAGAAGTTCAAGATGCTCACCCTAGCTCAGGTCTTGACTGCCCTCGACCCTGGAGATTGGTTGGTAGCGTTGGACTTGCAGGACGCATATTTCCACATCCCCGTCCTGCCGGCCCACCGGCGTTACCTTCCGTTCACGGTAGGCCTCGAGCATTTTCAGTTCACCGTGCTCCCCTTTGGCCTTACCAGTGCCCCTCGGGTGTTCACGAAAGTGATGGCGGTGGTCGCAGCTCATCTGCGCCGGGCAGGGGTTTCAGTCTTCCCCTACCTCGACGACTGGCTGCTGAAGGCGGGCTCGTCCCAGGCAGTCGTCTCCCACCTCCAGACTACGGCCGAACTCCTGCACTCGCTGGGGTTCTCCATCAATGTGCCGAAGTCGCATCTGATTCCTTCTCCACAGCTCCTTTTCATCGGAGCAGTTCTGGACACGACGCAGTTTCGGGCCTATCCTCCCGAACGGCGAGTCCGGGATATTCAGGCTATGATTCCGATCTTTCAGCCTTTATCCTGGGTTTCGGTACGGATGACCCTGAGGCTGCTGGGCCTCATGGCCTCCTGCATCCTGCTGGTCAATCATGCCAGATGGCATATGCGGGCTCTGCAGTGGGATCTGAAGTTCCAGTGGGCGCAGCACCAGGGCAACCTGTCCGATCACGTCCAGATCTCGGAGGGGACTGCAAAACAGTTGCAGTGGTGGCTCTCGAACCGGCAATGGGTCATGGGCAGATCCCTCTCCCTTCCCCAGCCAGAGCACAAAGTTGTGACGGATGCGTCCCTTCTGGGATGGGGCGGTCACATGGGAGAGGCGGAGATCAGAGGCCTCTGGTCTCCGGCGGAGTCCCGGCTCCATATCAACCTTCTGGAGCTCCGGGCGATCCGACTTGCACTCAAGGCATTCCTTTCCTCTGTCAAAGGGAAGGTAGTGCAGGTGTTCACAGAACAACACCACCGCCATGTGGTACTGCAACAAACAAGGCGGGGTGGGGTCGTGGACCCTTTCTCAGGAGGCTCTGCGCCTCTGGACATGGCTGGAACATCAGGGCATGTTCCTGATGGTTCAACACCTGGCAGGTTCGCTGAACGCCAGGGCGGACGAACTCAGCCGCAGGTGCATGATGGATCACGAATGGCGTCTTCACTCGGAAGTGGCGCAAGGACTCTTTCTACAGTGGGGAGAGCCTTGGTTAGATCTATTCGCCACCGAAGAGAACGCGCAATGTCATCAGTTCTGCGCGTTGGAATTTCCAAGGTGGCACTCGCTCGGCGACGCTTTTCGTCACGAGTGGAGTTGCGGTCTATTGTACGCCTTTCCGCCTATACCACTTCTACCCAGAGTGTTGAAGAAGATTCGGCACGACCGGGCCCAAGTCATTCTTGTGGCTCCGGACTGGGCTCGAAGAGTTTGGTATCCCGAGCTACTCAATATGAGCGTAGATCCCCGATCCGTCTGCCTCTTCGGGAGGATCTTCTGTCGCAGCAGCAGGGGACGGTCCTCCACCCGAACCTGTCCAGTCTACACCTGCTTGCGTGGAGATTGAGCGGCGGCAGTTGATTCCTTTCGACTTGCCTCCTGAAGTTTGTGATGTGATTCTGGCAGCCAGGCGTCCCTCCACTAAGGTGGTATACGCCTGCAGGTGGAACAAATTTGTGGCATGGTGCACAGCAAAGGCTGTGAATCCCCTTTCTGCCCCTCTTTCTGAGGTCCTTGTGTTCCTTCTCTCTCTGGCCCAACAGGGTTCTGCCCTGGGTACCATCAAGGGTTATCTTTGTGCTATCTCGGCCTTCCTCAGGCTCCCTGATCAGCCCTCCCTTTTCAAGTCCCCTGTTGTTAACAGGTTCTTAAAAGGCATTACACACCTCTTCCCTCCTGTTCCGTTTGTGATGCCTCAGTGGGACTTGAACTTGGTTCTTACCTTTTTAATGTGCGCTCCCTTTGAGCCTCTACATAACTGTCCTCTTCGTCTTCTGACTCTGAAGACAGCCTTTCTGGTGGCCATCACCTCCGCTCGGCGGGTGAGTGAGCTCCAGGCTCTATCTTGCAAACCTCCCTTTCTGTCTGTTCATCCAGACAAGGTTGTTCTTCGGACGCGTCCGTCCTTCTTGCCAAAGGTGGTTACTGCTTTCCACGTTGGGCAGACCATCACTTTGCCCACCTTCTTTCCGCCTCCGCATCCTTCCAGAGAGGAAGAGAGGCTCCACCGTCTGGACCCAAAACGTGCGCTCTCCTTCTATATTGACCGCACAAAACACTTCCGGGTGGATGACCAGCTCTTTGTTGGCTACGTGGGCGCCAAAAAAGGTCGGGCGGTGCACAAGAGGACCTTCTCCCGCTGGGTTACCTTGTGCATCAAGACCTGCTATTCTTTGGCTAAGAAGGAGCCTCCTGTTGGGCTGCGTGCCCATTCCACCAGGGCAACGGCTGCTACCACGGCCTTGGGCTGTGGTGTTCCGCTGCCAGTTATCTGTCAGGCAGCTACGTGGGCCTCGCTGCACACGTTTACAAAGCATTACTGCCTTGACAGTCAGGTCCGGAGGGACGGCTTCTTTGGCCGTTCTGTCCTCCAGGACTTCCTTGTCTGATCTTTGTTCGCAGACCCACCACCGGGGTTGGTATTGCTGGGGTATCTATTCTAAGGTAAGGAATCTGTCACTAACGTGTCTCTTTCAGATGCACAAGTTACTAACTTGTGTAACGATATATCTGTAAGAGACAGTAGTTAGTGACAGATTCCTACCGCCCACCCATCCTCCCCGTTCTGCGAACTGATTTCTAGGGTTAAGGACATCCCTTTCAGGGCCCTAGTATTTTTCAGACACCTATGTCAGCTTCTTGCATGGCTCTGCGTTCCTGGCGCGGAAAGTCGTGTACAGAACTGACGTCAGCGCGCAGGGGCGGCGCCTAAGTACTGCCCGCGACGTCATCCCGGCGATCACGACGCCGACGACGGACGCGGAGCCGCACGACGCCGCCTACCGACGCGCAAGGGTACTGCTACGCAAAAAACTTTCCGGATCCAGCCTGACGCCTGGGGATATTCTAAGGTAAGGAATCTGTCACTAACTACTGTCTCTGACAGATATATCGTTACACAAGTTAGTAACTTGTGCGTTAGGGAGGGGGAACTGGTGTGCTACGTCAGGGGCTCCAGCTGAATAAGCGATTGCCAGGGCAGCTCCAGAGCATGGGGGTACGGTGCACAAATCTGACAGTGGGGGGGGACAGTATGATATCATCGCCAGCCCCTTGTAGTCATTTCCCATGACTCACTCTCCATTAAGCATTCTCACTCTAAACGTGAAGGGCCTGAATAACCCCAACAAGCGGAGATCCATTTTGTCATTCTTAGAACATTCGGGTGCGGATGTGTGTCTTCTTCAGGAGACTCACCTCCTTTCCAAGGACTGGCACCGGATGCGGTCCAGGGCATTCCCCCAACAATTCTTTTCTTCAACACACGATAAAAAGGCAGGGGTGGCAATCCTAGTGGCCCGGCGGTTTGCGGGGAAGGTAGGGGACAAGGTGGCGGAAATTAAGGGGCGCCTCATAGCCAGCTGGCCTTTTTAGAAGATTTTCTCTGGATGTTGCTCTTGATGGGGACAGTGCAGTCTGCGCAATTGGTTATCCAGGCGTTGATGTTTTTCTCTCCCTGGGCTTTTGTGGACCTGAAGAAGACTCCTTATTGTTATCTTTAGGTTTCTCACCCTCTTTCTCTTGGGCCTTAGATTTACCTTTTTTTTTTTCTCGTCACCCCCACCATTAGACTTATTGCTCCGTCTGGTGCGAATCCATTTGTCTGCCTGATCAATTCTTGGGGAGAGGTCAGGTCAGAGTCTACCAGGTATTGGTGCAGTTTCTCAGACACACAGTTATTAAGGATGTTGTCTTTAATGATCAAATTATACAGTCCTATAATAGTCATGTACATTACTACCATGTAACCAGACTTCCAGAGCCTTAATTGCACAGTCCATTAAATCAACCCAGTCTTGTGAAGAAGATTTCTGAGTGTCCCTGATCTTAATCCTGTATTCTTCACAAGTAGGTCCCAACCCATCAATAAGTGCTTCCTTCAAAACCTTATAGTTGTCTGCATCCTCTTAATTTCCTGCCAAAAGTTTGCCTCTACCATTATCTGTATAGGAGAGCCATACGATAGCTGCCCACTGCTTCTGGAGGACCCTTTGGACTTTACAGGCCCTCTCCATAGCAGTAATCCACTTAAGGATATCATTTCCAGTCTTGAGAATGGGGACTATCCTACTAAGATTCCTAGAATCAAAGTTCTCTTCCCTGACTCTTGTCTCTTTAGTGCTGCCACCATTGGGGTCTAACCTAAAGTTCCTCCTCTCTTTCTCCACTTCTAGGGCTTCCCTTTCTAGGGCCACCTGCTCTTTCTTCAACTGGAGTTTGGCCTTCTCTAGTTTGAGCTTGTGGTATTCCCCTATCCAGGATGACCTCGTCTAAATTGGAATGAGTGGACCCAGCAATTGATTCTGAGGAAAGTGAGTTTGAGGATGAGGAAGAGGAAGACCTCCTCCTCCTCCTCCTAGAAACCCTGAGAACCAACCCAGGGGTAGTTAAAGTGGACCTACTGTCATGACCCCCTCCAGTACCATCAGTACCTTCCTCTCCATGTATAGGGTTCTCCAGGGGAACCTCTTCAGGTTCCTCCTGGCCATGTCCATTTCCAGAGCCAGTGGTACTACAAACCTCTTGCTCTTCAAGATCATCCCCCCATCAAAGCCTTCCTCCTCTAGTGTCCTTCCAGGATTTCGGATGTCATCTTGAAGGAGTGATTCTAAAACAAAAACCCTCTTTGGGTTGCTACCTGTATTGAGTCCCCTAGCCTTGCATTGAGTCCCAAGTTCCTGGAACCGAAGGGCATTGTACCTAGACTCCTTAGTCTGGCTAGATTTCCCAGTAGTAGACATGGTGCTAGTGTAGTATACCTACTCTAGAAATCTAAACTTCCAAAGGTTTGGAGAAAGGGCTATGCTAGACCTTTGATACCTATGTAAAAGTTTAGAGAAAGTTTTACCTATTTAGTATTGTGTAATTACCAAAGGTAGTAGTGGTTTCTTGTGGAAACCTTACTTATGACAAAGTGGTAAAGCAACGCAAGTCTTTATCCCACCACTGCACCACCAATGTAGGAGGCTGGTTGAGTATATAGTGTACACCTATGGTGAGGCACTGTACACTGAGTCCAGGCAACCCTTAGGGAGGGTGTTAAGGTCCCTGAAAATCAAGGCTCTCAAGGGGTAGCTGTAGAGAGTAGCTAAGGCTTATCCAGGAGGGTGTAACGCATTTGCATGTACCACTTTAGTCAGTCAGTAACCTTTGCACACAAGAAAGAACCATACCAGGTAAGTAGAAAAATACTTTAGATGTATTATTACACGCGACACACTAACTTGGTATACCTCCTACCCGGAGGTATCAGATACACACAAGCAATAGTTAGTAAATAGGCAAAGCCATATACTAAAAAAGAGGGATGTGAAATGGTTACCAAAATGGGACTAGTACCCGAGGTTGGAGGACCCCAGGGGAAACAAGGGGCCACCCAAGGTAAGTAGCCAGGGACCCCAAGGTGCCCGGTGCTGAGTCGTTACACTGTGTCCGAGTCCATAGAACAACACAGGTAAGTCGGGGTTTTGATTTTAGAGTTTTAGGACCCTTCCCAAAGGAACCACTTGGAGGAAGGAAAGTTGGAGAGTCACCCAACCAGTGGATATCCAGAAGATACGGATACCTGCACCAGGGAGCCAGGGTGTATAGGGGTGAAGTGATGTCGTAAACCTCAGTAGGCGCCAATGGAGGATCGTGGAAGTTCTGCAGCTACAGCTTCTTGTGTACCAGGCAGGTGGAACCAGAACAAAGAATCCAGACGAGAAGAACCTGAAAGGAGAGGGATAGAGTCCAAACCACCCGGAGGTGACCAGGAGACACAGGAGCACAATACCAGCCCTGGTTGAAAGTTCTTGTTGAAGTGCGGTGTGAAGAAAACGGCAGCTGTGAAGACCAGGTGATGTTGTAGAAGATCAGAAGCAATTTATGAGCTGTCTCACTCCAGTTGACGAGTGCAGGAAGGTCAGTGGCCAGCAGGACCACCACCAACAAGCCTTGACAAACGCAAACAGCGGTTCATGGGGGAAGATGGAAAGATGCAGACCAGCAAGGTCTGAGGGACTAACCCAGCAAGGGTAAGCCAGGACCGGCCCTTAGCATGATGGAGAGCCAGAAGGAATCTATGAAGCCCCCTCGAGTACCCTCTGGTAGCCAGCACAGGAGGTCACAAGAAAGCCCCAGCAGCACACAGAAGAAGAGGCCCCACGATGCAAAATATGCAGGCAGAATGACGTGCTTGGAGCTGTGTAGTGTCGGAGGCAGGGGCTGCTTGGGGCTTGAAGATCTTCCTTAAAGAAAGCCAACAAGCCTTGGTGACCACAGACAGACGTGGTGCACAGGGAGGTAGCTACCGTTGGCTGGAGAGGGATTACAGTCTCCCAACTTGCAGGAAATACTGGTCAGGCCCCTGGACGACCAGCTCATCACCACCTGTGTTGCAGAGCCAGAAGATGTCTGTGGGACATGAGGATCAGCATCCTGGTCATCGCCGTTGAAGTGCCTGCAGATGCAGGGAAGTGATTCCTTCACTTCAATGGAGATTCCTTCTAGCTTGGATGCAAGCTGAGTCCTTGGTGAGTCAGAGGATGCACGGCCATGGAGTTGCAGATCTCGAAGAAGCGCAGGGACAAAGATGCAGCAGGAATCTTCCTACCAGGACATGTCTTGTTGTGTGTCCTGGCTTGAAGAACAGCAGAGTTCCAGTGTCCACCAGCAATAGAGTCTTTGAAAAAGCTTCAGAAGACAGCAGTCGGTGCCAGAAGTTCTTGTCGGGATGAATCTAAGGGCCTACTCTCAGGGGAGCTCTTAAGTAACCCCAGAAAGGGGAAGAACCTCTTCTGTTGCAACCCACCTATCAGAGGGGGTCAGGGATGCTACTCAGATGTCCTAGCCAGTCAAATGCTCCCAGGGGCCCAGATTAAACATGGCAGAGCGCTGGGGCATCTCCCAGGGGAGGGACTGGACAGGGGGTGGCCATTCCCCTGTCCTTTGTGTAGTTTCGTGCAAGAGAAGGAGCCAAGGGCTCTTGGACTGGGTGAAACTGGTTCATGGAAGGACGGCATCAAATGTGCCCTTCAATGCAATCTGGTGGCACTCGGAAGCGCCCCCACCCTACCTAATTCTAAAGGAGAGGTAGTCACACTTTCCATAGCAGAAAATCCTTTGTTCAGCTTCCCATGCCCGAGCTAGGCTCATCAGCAGGGAGCAGAACTGTGTCTGAAGCAGACAGCTGCGCAGGCTGGCAGGCTGGCAGGCAGGCCCTGACAGGCTACACAGGTAGGTATTGGGGGGGGGGTCCTCAAAGGAGCCCCTCAGTACATGGTATCATGCCACTAACACCAAAATTGGTGTAGTGGTATGATTCCAACATATTTGATTCCAAACCAAACATGACCAGGTTCGGGGCAGCCATTATGTAGTTAGACCTCTCGACTATGGGAGTGACCACTACATACCTCATAATGGCTGTTCCGCACTTACAAAGCCCAGAAAATGGAGTCCGGGGTTTGTAGGGGTACCTCTGCTTATGCAGGGGTACCCACACACTTAGAACCATGCACCCTGCCCTTGGACTGAAGGGCCTACCTTAGGGGTGACTTATAGTGTTTAAGTGCAGTGACCGGCATATAAGGAAAACCTTATATCTAAAGTGAAGGATGCTTGAACCCTGTCACGCAGAGTGCAATGGCAGCTCTGCAGACACAGTTTGCATGGGCTTCCATGAGTGGCATTATACATACTTCAGCCCTTGGGAGACCCCTGGTGTCCCAGTGCCCTGAGCACCTCAGGACCATATACTAGGTACTTATAATGGTACCCCAGTATGACAATTGTGGGGTGTACAAAGTACTTACCTGCAGATTTAGGAGAGAGAGCACAGCCACTGGGGTCCTGATTAACAGGATTCCAGTGAACAATCAGTCAAAACACACTGACACCAGGCAAAAAGTGGGGGTATATATGCCAGAAAGATCCTACTTTCCTACAATTACATCTTGCACTTTTGTCATAATGACTACGGTAATGCGTTGAACTCACTCATGTTTAAATATGATCTCCTTATCCTTGAGAGTAAAAGCGGGACGAATGGGGAATGGATCCCCTCTTTTATTGGCAGAGTTGCCTGTACTGTAATTGATCATGTGCTGGTGCTGCCCGTAACCCCCCCCCCGCGCCTTGAGACTCTCACGGGCTAGTAGTGCGGTCTATAAATCCCTGATTGATAGATTGGTGTATGCGGTCGTTAGTAATAAGATTGGTACCCCTTGTACTATCCCAACTATACTAAGTGACCACAATCCGTTTGTACTACCTTTTTCTTTTTGGGGGGGTCATAAAGGGGTGGAAGCCACCAATATCATCCTAGTTAGGCCAAATGGGGTCTGAATTAAATAGGCAGGAATCTAACCCAATAGCTTTCTGCAAAAAATTGTTAGGAGGAATACAACAGAGATTAGTTATTGCTTGAGTGAGGTAGTAACGCAGGAGCGACTGCTAAATAGTTTTAAAAGTATTACCTGTTGTGTCGATACCCTTCTGACAAGAAATCCCAGCTGCTTACCAGTCAAATGTAGGGGTTTATTTGATCAATCATGTACACAGGTCACAACATCTGAGAGTGGCATTGCATAGTTTGCCTAGGGAAGCAATGCAAATTAAGGGCCTTCGTAATAACTATAAACACGTACTCGCTGACATGAAAAAGGGTTTACCAGAGGAGGGATGGTCTAATTTGACAAGAGCTGCTGAAACAAAGGATAATAAGTTGTTTTGGGCTACGATTAATGCCGCTTTTCTGAAAAACGACAAGATCCCATATTTTAATTCTTTTGTTCCTTGTGATGCATTGGTTGCTCATTTCAAAAATATATTTAATGATAATCCGAATGTGGGCAGTGAATCGGGGCTAAAAGCAACACGTAGTTGTCATCCATCTCCATTGAACATTTCTATTGATGAAGTTATCCTTGCCATAAAATCTAGTGCCAGTGGAAGGGCCCCATGTCCTGATGGGGTCCTAGTAGATTTTTTTAAAGCATCCCAGGAACTATGGGCACTATCTTAACAAGGGTTTTAATGCAGCTGCCGAAAGTATATTCCCTCAGTATAGGGCTGTGTCCATAATCATTCCCATTTTTAAAAAGGGTGACAAATCGGACCCCAAATGTTATCACCCTATTTCACATCCTGGATTCCTCTGTAAAACTAATGAGCAGGGTTTTGTCAATGAGGTTGGAGGAATGGGCCCAGCAGAATTCTATTTTATCACTGGCGCAATATGGATTCAGGAGGGGTTTAGGGACAGTGGAGCAATGTGTTAGCCTAAACTTGTTAGCAGGAAAATATACTAGAGCTAAGCTGGGATCACTTTATCTCTGCTTTACAGATATTAGTAGTGCGTTTGACCTGGTTAATCATCCCATCTTATGGTCAACCTTGATTAGTCATTGTTAGAAATGGGATTTTTGGCAGGCTAGGGCATGTGCCAAAGCCAGGCAAAAACCACCACCCTAGTCAGGATAAGGGAGTTACACTCCTACAATAACCCCTGCTCACCCCCTTGGTAGCTTGGCACAAGCAGTCAGGCTTATCTTAGAGGCAGTGTGTAAAGCATTTGCAGATAACCAACAGTAGTACAGTGCAAGCACTACAAAAGGACACCACCCCAGTTTAGAAAAATATCCAATATTTTTATATACTTAGGACAAGACCAAAAACGATAAAAATGCACAATACAGTACTTAAAAATCTTCAGTTATCAAAATATGCTTTAAAAACAGTTCCTTGATGTCAATAGCTCCGTCCGGGGCTATCACGGCGTCGTGAGCAAACAAATCCAAACAGTTCTGGCTGACCGCGGCGTCGCGGGCCAGCTACGGTGTCGGGAAGACCCGCAAACAGTACCTTTTAGAATTGCAGGGCGTCGAGGACCTCTCGTTGAGCTTCCGAATACACGTTGTCCGCAGGCGTCGGTTCCGGAGGTCGGTGCAGGAGTCGTCGGGGCCCTCGAAGTCACACGCGTTGCAGATCAAACTCCTCTCTGTTGAAGTCGGGAGCGCTGGCGTCGGCAGGCGTCGGGTGCGAAGTGCAGCGGTGCGGTGCGGCGTGCGGTGCCCTCAGGTCACGGTGCGAGCAGCGGCTCGGTGGCGTCGTCGTCGGTGAGACCAGGGTCGCGGTGCGAGATGAAGGCGGTGCTCGTCACGGTGCTGGCAGGTCACGGTGCAAGCAGCGGCGTCGTCGTTGCTGAAGCGCTGTCGTCGGCTGACCAACTGGAGTCGATGGTGTCGGTAGGCCAAGGCTGCGGTGCGGGATGAGGGCGGTGCGTCGTGTGACTTACGAGCGGTGCCCTCGAACCACGGTGCAAGCAGCGGCGTCGTTTTTGGCGGGAAGTGGCGGCGTCAGGCAGGCCAAGGCGTCCTCGTGAAGCAAGGCGGTGTGGAATGCGGTGCCCACAGGTCGCGGTGCGAGCAGCGGCTCGGTGGCGGCGTCAACCGGCGTCGTCGGTGAGACCAGGGTCGCGGTGCGGCGTTGCTCTCTGCGGTGCCAAAGCGAGGCGTTAAGCGAGGCGGTGCGGAGCGCGGTGCCCACAGGTCGCGGTGCAAGCAGCGGCTCGGTGGCGGCGTCAACAGGCGTCGTCGGTGAGACCAGGGTTGTGTTGCGGCGGTGCCCTCTGCGGTGCCAAAGCTTCGGCGTGAAGCGAGGCGGTGCGAGGTGCGGTGCCCACAGGTCACGGTGCAAGCAACGGCTCGGTGGCGGCGTCAACAGGCGTCGTTGGTGAGACCAGGTTTGCGGTGCGGCGTTGCGGCGGTGCCCTCTGCGGTGCCTTCGGGACACGAGGTCGGCAGCGTCGACGTCGTGGAGTTGCTTTTCTTCTGTTGCAGCACAAAACACACAGTCCCCAGTGCTGAGGGCAGAAGAACTTGAAGTCTTTGCTGTTCCTGAGACTTCTTGAACAGGGGGCAAGCTCTACCTCAAGCCCTTGGAGAAACTCACAAAAGTATATTGCAGAAAGTCCAGTCCAGGCCTTTCACTGCCCAAGACAGAAGCAGCCACTGCAGGCCAACACAGCAAAGCACACAGCAAAGTGGTAGTTCCTCCTCACAGCTTCTCCGGCTCTTCTTCTTGGCAGTCTTCTTGATCCAAAAGAGTTCTAAAGTTCAGGGGTCTGGGACCCAGCATTTATGTCCAAAAATCCTTTGATCTCTTAGGCAGAGAGGGCCTGTGCCTGGTCAGGACCAGTTCTGCCTTCTCTGGTGTGAATTCCTGGCAGGAGGTGGAGACTGCATTTGTCAGAGGCAGAGCAGGCCCTTTGAGGTGCAAGGAAATCTCCCCCTTCCCCCATCGTAACCCAGGTCTCTTCAGCCCTTTCCTGACCTACCTAGACCATCTGGCGCCCCTCCTGCTCCCCCCAGCCTTCTGTCATCCAAAACCCAGACAGGCAATCCACATTCCAGCAGAGGCACACGGGATGACTGAGCAAGAAAATACCTACTTTCTAAAAGTGGTATTTTCAAACACAGAATGTAAAAATCACCTTCACTAAAAGATGCATCTTTAGATTCTGAGTTCAGGCATACTAAATTCTATTTTCTTACCGAATTCCCTGGGCCAGTTATGTTTATAAGATGTTATAAACAAACCTCCCATTCTATCCTATGGGGAACTGGTAGCTTTGCAATAGTGAAAAACGAAATTGGCTGTAATTCACTATCAGGACATGCCACACACACCAGGGCATGTCCAACCTTTCACATACACTGCACCCTGCCCACAGGGTTACCTTGGGCCTACCTGAGGGGTGTCTGACATGTAAGAAAAGGGAAGGTTAGGGACCGGCCAGTGTGTGCACTGGCCAAGTCGACATGGCAGTTACAAACTGCGCGCAGACTTCTGCAATGGCAGGTCTGAGTTACCGTTTTCAGGGCTACTCCCGGGGTGGCACAACCAGTGCTGCAGGCCCCCGAGTAGCATTTGATTCACCAGCCCTGGCACACGCAGTGCACTTTACTAGGGGCTAACAGGTAAATCAAATATCCAATCATGGAAACACCCATCCATAACACAATTTACACAGAGAGCATATGCACTTTAGCACTGATTAGCAGTGGTAAAGTGCCCAGAGTCCTAAAACCAACACAAACAGGTCAGGGAAAAATAGGAGGAAACAGCAAAAAGTTTGGGGATAACCCTGCAAAAAGGGCCATTTCCAACAGTCATCATCATAAATTTTTTATTCTATGATTAATAAAAATCTTTACAATGTCAGTGTGGATTCTCTAAGAAAGAGCAATTCATTAGGTGTTAATAGAAAAGAAATATCTAGGTAACACAAGCTCATAAAAGAAGTTAAAGTTCCTTAGAAAAGGGTTTTAAAACCGTATTATCAAATAACATTTTATACACTTAGAAGGACAATGACATTGGTCGTAAATACTTCAGGTGCAGATTACTAAAAATACTGTGAATGCCAAAGTTATTAAAAGTGAGGTAATAAGACCAATGCAGCAACAGTCAACATACTGCAGATAGCACCATATATAAAAATGTCTAAAAACATTGAAAAACTTTGAAGTAGCTATCAATATTAAAGTGCTTTATAATAAAGAAAAATAGTCATAATGTGCAAAAATTCTTAGAAGAGGTCCATTGAAGCAAAGTTGGGCATGACCCCCAATAAGGCATACATAGTGGGTATAGCAACGTAAGGAAAACAGTGGTTTGACAAAATTCAGGTGCGCTGCATTGTATTGCAAAATGCTAGAAAAAGTTCAGATAAGCTGCATAGTCTTACACATGATAAACACCAGAATCTGCATGCTGCTCCAAGCTTTCTGCGGATGGATTGTATTTGTTCCAGATTTGAGTTTGGGCAGTCTTGTTGAGGTTGTTAAGAAGGTCATATACCACTCTAATCTATTTACCAAATCTAGCCAATTCCATAGGCTTCATCGTGGTAAGGACAAAGTTCTTAGTTTAATTACAGGTTCTTCTTATGCTGTTGCTCAGGAAGAGCGGTTTCAACAGAGTATGCCTGGCAGGGAGCAGAGTCGGGCAGCAGCATAAGTGGTTAAAAGATTCTGTTTTGTATCCACACAGCCTGCACTTTACAATCTTGGAAAGGGAGGGCCATTTAGGATAGGTTTCTTCAATTTGAAGGCCCATCAACCTTGCAGCCAATATTTGTTTGAGATAGGCTTTCCCAATAGAGCACAGAAGGTATGGTTGCGGATTCAAGTAGGCTGGATCATTATTGCCATACGAAATTGCAATTGCTTCTAATAGCAGTGTGTTCTTTAATTTGTCCATGTCACTTAAGTTTGACTACGCATCTGT
Source organism: Calotriton arnoldi (assembly GCA_963921515.1). Taxonomy (NCBI): domain Eukaryota; kingdom Metazoa; phylum Chordata; class Amphibia; order Caudata; family Salamandridae; genus Calotriton; species Calotriton arnoldi. Next base: position 86,620 of record CAWUFW010015198.1, on the reverse strand, counting down.
CTGCTTTTTCAAAATAGATTTAAGAGCTGTGTGCGAGAGCAGTGATTTGTTTAGTGCGGACAGGTCTATTTGGAGAGCGTCAGCTGACACGTTTAGATAAGTGGACCAAGGGCTATTCTTAGTTTTAAATATATTCTGAAGCACAGACGTCAGTGTGTTAGGCGTGGCCATAATACATCTGTAGTAGTATTTTAGAAAGGCGTCCATATTGGCCCATACTTGGCCCTCCAACCCAAATTCAAGTCTAATCAAACAACCTCTTGTATATTGGGGCAGCCTCAAGACTCTGTTGTATGCTTTTAGATGGAGCATTCTGTGATTTTGGTAAGTTGCCCCGGGAAGGCTTTATGGCTGTAGGTGGTCGCAGGTAGTAGGGTGGCCCTGAGCACCCTTTGAATTGGGGCAGAAGAAGGGATTTCTAATACAGTGTTAAGTTGGCAAAGTCTAGTAGAAATTAGTAGGGCCTTTACTTTAAGGCGGCTCAAGTGGGTTTTTTATAATGCCGATTTGTGGAGAGCCACATGCCCAAGTAGTTGTAAGATTTTGTCCCAGTGATTTTTAAGGCCCATGGTCCAGCAGTAATTTGATTTCTTGGTCATCCACCCAAAGGTTATAATTTTTGTTTTTACTCTCTTGCTGTCTTTTTTGTCTCTCTGTACTTGTGGAGGGCGTTTAGGGCTTTCTGATTTCCAATTTTGGAATGGCCCAGCAGGACAATGTCATCAGCATATTACAATATAGTGATCTTAACCTCTCCATTTTTTAGCGGGATTAAATTAGCATATTTTACGCCCTCTGACATGTCCGTGGTATACAGATTAAATAACATAGGAGCAAGGACAGCCCTGCTTTAATCGGTATTCGTGGAGATTTTCCTTGTTATTACTGTTTGGGACAGCTTAACCCTCACCCATGTTGAGTTGTACAAGGGCAAGGATCTAATCGCAGTAAGCAGATTTATTCCAGATACCCCAGGCCTGAATGTTCCTCCATAGGTTGCCCCTATCCACTGAGTTAAATGCTGCAGAGTAATCGACAAAGCATGCGTAGAGGGGGGAGGACTTCTGACTGGTCGCTTGGTGAATTCGGTAAGAGAGTGCGACTATGTTGTCCAAGGTAAAAGAATTCGACCTGAAGCCCATTTGATAGAATGGAACAATCTCATTAGCCGCCACCCAGCACTCCTGTTCTTTTAAGAGTGCAGAAGCATATGCTTTGGCTTTAATATCAAGAAGGGCAATCAGGCGATAGTTGGCTGGATTCTGCCTATCTCCCTTCTTGAATATTGGATGCAGGATTGAGACCCCCCCAGCTCCCTGGTACTTGACTGGTCACTGAGCATAAGTGGTACAGGGGGAAGAATATTGTCCACCGCAGGTCAAAATCATCTTTAAAAACTTGGGCTGGGATCCCATTTGGGTCAGGAGCACCTGTTGCTCTTGTTTTAGACCGTATTCTTTAGATAATGTTCTTTGTGAACATTGGTTCCTTGTCTGAGGAGTTGTCTGGGATACATAATGTGTTTGCCAAGGAGTCGCACGATGTTTCAGCCGCAGCTTTTTTACGTGCTGAGTCCACAAGGTTTCGTCAATTGCGTTGTTTCTAGTGGTTTCCTGGCACAATTTGTTTATGATGCATCTCCATAGGTCAGCCTGACTGCGTTTACCCGTAAGTGAATATATATGTAAACACTCTGTCCTTTTTTTGAATTTTTATAGACCAGACAAGTCACTTATGTTGCTTTGTTAAGGTCCACAGTGGCTACTGCTGATCAGCTTTGGTTTACAGGTTGTGTGTTTTATGCATTAATTTCCTCATCCTGCGTATGTTCCGCTTGCTGTCCAATATGGGACAGTTCGTTTGAGAGTTTTTTATGGAGAGCCTCCGAGAAGCTAGAGCAGAGTCTAAAGTTAGATGGATATCCTTAATAATGGACTCCCAGTTGGCCAGCAGATGTTTGCCACTATGAGTCGTGTCAGGCTATTGGCAGATTTTCAGACATTAAGTCTTTGTGAGGAGACTGGGCCCCATTTAATTGTCTGGAGTAAGCGTAGAGTTTCATCGCCTTGTGAGATTCCCAATGTTATGTGGCATTCATGTTTGGCTGAGGTTCAATACTGTGCAAAGTGGGAGGTGATCGCTTTCTTGTAGTGAGAGGATTTCAAAGCTCTCTAAATGCTCGACAATTTTAGCTGAGGTGAAGACGTAGTCAATGGTGCTTATTCCCTTGAATGTCTTTGGAAACTTTGGTTGCCGGGGTGAATTTTCAACTATGTGCTTGAACCCATGTTCATTTAGGAAGCTTTGGAACAAGTCAGTTGGGGAGTTTGTTAGCACACAACCAGCTGAGGGATCACCCAGATGACGCAGGCTAAAGTCCCTGCAAATGATTATATCATAGTTAACATGGTCACATAGCATTATGTCCAACTTATCACAGAGCTGGGTTAATCTTTCCGTTCGCTCAGGGCCAAAAGAATTAAAATAGATGTTAACCAGCAAGATCCTTGTTTGGAAGTCATTTGTCTTAAAGCCGTCAAGTATAGTCAGTTGTAACATTTCATCCGAGGCTGGTTATTCTTTGGCTTTTAGTTCCAAGCCGATGTTGAGGTAAATGGAGAGCCCTTCAGATAGCCTTCCAAGAATATTTATTTTCTTTGCAGCTTTATGCATTTCGCGAAACCGTGGTTAGTTATTGAGCTTGTTCACCATGTTTGTTGGAGGCACAGTAGATAAGCATTCATTAGGAACGAGTTTGTAGATGACGATTTAAGTAGTTTGTTAGCCCAGCAACATTCCATGACAGTAACTTTAGATATTGATGTCTTTCTGGGGCATAGTTACTGATGCTAGGAGAAATTCTGAATATCCTTGGACAAAGCAGACGGTATCTGGCTCCAATCTGTTGTATACTTTCCCTCAGTTGATTCTAGGGCAACTCTCCTGTTTAGGTCCCTCGTAATTGAATGAGACTGAGCTATACGCATATTTCCTTGGGGTAGGAATTGTTGAGGGCCCAATCCCCCTTATGACACTGTATGGATGAGCTTTGGAGTTTGATGGTTCGACTTGGTGTCAGTATCCAACTTGGGAGCTGTAATTTTTGATGTCCCGATGCCCCATTACTCAAAGGTCAACTTGCACATCAGTATTGCTTCTGCCAATAGAGACAATTTTAGTGTTAATATTGTTGATTTTCTGGCTTAGTTGCACTCCAGCATTACTTTGAACTTGACACTCAAGATGTCTTCAGAGGTGATGTTTGACAGATTTGGAATTGCCTGGAACAATCGTAGTATATTTGAATGGTTCAGAATATCATGGTTCCCCTCTGATTAATATTGTGGGGTAAGCACCAGTTTTGTTGGCCTAGAGTCTCCTGGGGATTGACTGGACAAGCAATCGTTGCCAATTTGGGCAGACTTAGCTTGTTCGGAGGAGATTCTGCTGAGGCTATCCAACAAGATCTCCTTTTCATGTGGCTCTTCTTTTTTTTTTTTTTTTTTGCACAGCTGTGCTGGAGTCCGACAGCACTGCCAGCTGATCACAAGTTTTTAGGAGTAATGATTGTGCAATCTCTAGGTGAGGGCTAGGCTGAAGAGGCGTTAGTGGGGCACCTTGGACAATAGTGGAACTTGCTACATTTTCTTGTGAGGTAGGCCCTAGTGGCAGAGTTCCTAGTGATTGAGTTACAATCAGGGATTCTGCTTCCCTTTTCTCTAACACTCTATCCTTGAACATGGGGAATAGAGTAAGTGAATTTTCATCAGATGTCGTTTGATCATTTCACTGGTGTGTTAGGAGTTGGTCTTTTACTGCTTTGTTTCTGGCCTTTTTTTAACCCTGGGCAGAGTTGGCGTAGTGCCACTACGTGGAGTTCCACAGAGTTATGGAAAAAATCCATGGAACAGGAGCCCACGTCCTGCGGCCAGCCGAGGGTCCGTGTGCCCGGGACGGGGGTCCCTCGTGCCCGGGCAGGCTCCCAGATCCCCCCCCGGCCTGGCTTGGTTGAGAAGCAGGGACCGGGCCCGGGGCCTGGGTTTCGGGCAGGGCCTGGGGTGCGGGAGCCCACGTCCTGTGGCCAGCCGAGGGTCTGGGTGCCCGTCACGGGGGTCCATCGGGCCAGGGCAGGCCTCCCCCACTTCGCCTGCGTGTCAAGGTCCCTGCAGGGCCCGGGTCAGAGTTCCGTTCCTGAGACCCAGCTAAGGGCTCTGATGAGCCCCCGGGACGCAGAGCCCCCAAGCTCTCCGAAGGGCAGGCGGGAGCCCTCCCGCGAAGGCTCGGGGTGGGCAGATTGGCGTCCTTCGGGCCCGGCCATCTGGTCGCGCCTTCCCCCTCGGCCATCTGGTTGCGCGCAATGTTTTCCAATGGGGCGACCAGATGGCCGGGCTGCCCTGGAAGTCCCGATGAGGGCTCGTTTGCCTCCCTGATCCCAGCCAGGGCTCCAGGAGGTCGGTGGGTCCCCTCAGTTTCGCGGTGCGCACGGGATACCAGAAAGGGGGGTACCCTTCCTCCGGATTACTAGGGACAGGGTACTCCAAAACCCCTCTCGGCCTAGCGGTCCTCAGCCGGACGGGCCAGGACGCCCCCCCAGACCGGTGCTCCGTCCCCCGGCCCAATGTGTGGCGTGGTGCCCAGGATGGGGGCCCGCGGGCCCGGGGAGGCCTCACCTCTGCCTGGGAGCCCCGACGGGGTCCAGGGGCCCCAGGCCCAGTCTCCTGGCCTGCTGCTCCGCCAGGGGCCCGAGACGGGGTTCCGCTAAGCCCGGGGAGCCTCCTCCAGGTTGGCTAGGTTCAGAAGCTCCAGCCGGGGCCCTGGGGATGGCGGCCTCCCCACCCTGGGCTCCGTCCTCTGGCCTGCTGGGTGGCAGGGTGCCCAGGACGGGGTCCCACGGGTCCGGGGAGGCTTCCCCTGCGCCTCTGGGCCCGGGATGCCCGATGGGGTCCAGGAGCCCCGCCGGGCCCTTGGTCGGGCGCTCCGTCCGGCAGGCCCCGGCCTGGCTAGGGTTCGGAAGCTGGGACCGGGCCTGGGGCTTGAGCTCTGTCCGGCGGGCACCGGGGTGCGGGAGCCCCCTGTCCTGCAAGCCAGCCGAGGGTCCGGGCGCTGGGGACGGGGGTTCATCGGGGCCCAGAGAGGCTCTCCCCGGCCTGGCTGTGTTCAGAAGCAGGGACCGGGCCAGGGGGTGGGGGTGGCTGGCTAACTCCACTCCGCTGGTGGAGCGGAGTTCTCTGCCCACCCCTACTTTTTTGCCTCTTTTTTGTTCTCCTTGAGAGCTGTGGTCCATCGGTTCACCATGGGTTCCGTTTTACTGTTACTGGTTCCCTCACGTTCCGGTTCAGACGCTGTGGAAGCTTAAAGAGTTAACTTGCTGGCGTCAGCCTCTGGAATAGCGGGAAAATTAGTTGGTTGGTCCAATTGTGCTGCGGCCTTGCCTAGTTGCAAGGCTGTCATTGCCGCTACTTTGTCTCTTTGGTCCATTTTGTAATTGACTTTTGTCTCTGAGGACACGTTCCCGATATCTATTAGTGCATGCTCAAATGATTGGGAGCTGCTTTTTGTTGCGGATTGGAAGGCAAGTTTCAGGTCCAGTAGCATTGAATTTAGGACCTCTGGGAGGGTGCATAGTTTTTCCGCTATCAGATGGCAAGAGCATGAAGTACACTGCATGTTGTCTTTTTCAATAGAACTAGTGCCTTGTGCTCCCTTTTCCAAAGAGTTGAGCTTGGCCTCTATTTTGGCTATTGATGCAGCTAGGGCTTGTATCAGGTCAAGCTGCAGTTCCAATTTATCTGACTACCAAGTTAGCGCATTTATTGTGGCAACTAAAGTGGGATTTATTGAGGCAAGTAGATTGCTTTACTCCCTATGAGTTTTGGTAGTTGGCGGGATTTACTTTTCCTGTTCGCTTGGGCTCCCTATGTGAATTTGGCCCTGTACTGTTAGCGGTTAGAGATTTTGTTGCTGAGTTTCTTCATCTATGATGGCTGTCATACAATTATGGCCCTCCATATGAGGGACGACTCTGTGCGGAGCATGATATGAGGCCAAGTCCCACTGTTCCCACTCAGTGCCAGCCGTCGATGCTGATTTTAGATTTCCTTCACTGCAGTCGAGAGTGCCTTCTTTGCACTCCAGAAATGGGAATCTTCGCAACCGACGTGATGGTATTTGGCGTTATCAGAGGAGTAATTGTCGCTTGGGTTTGAGAATCAGTATTAAGAGGGCAAGAGTTTAACTCACATGGGATGCTAGAAAGAGTGCCAGCAGTATTGATAGCAGTGTTAGTAGTGCTCTCACCTGTCTGGGCCTTCCCACTGCCTTAGTTGTGAGGTCCATTTCTGCCAACATACTGCCGGACAAGCTGTCTGCTGAGGAGATTTCAATAATTGTAGTGTATCCCTTCCGCACCGGAGGGGTGAGTTGCGTTCAAGGTTTTGTTAGAGGAGCAATGTTATGAGCTGTGTTGTCTTTTGGTGGGCTTGCCATGGTTGCAAGATCCTCTGTAAGATCTAGAGTGTGCTGTTGTTGACTTACGTCCGTGGTGTATACCTGAGGCTTTTAAAAAAATAAAAAAAGTCATATATCAAGATTTTTTTCCTGGGTGCTGAAGTGTCGCCCTTGTAAATGCTCCTTTCTTTGTTGCGGCGCATCACTGCTGGTGTGGGTTTGGGTGGACATGCTGTGGCGTCAGTCACCTCCTCAGAGGTGAAGACACGCTCAGGACTCTCAATACCCACTGCGCTTACTATTTGGAGTATTGGCGCTTCTCCTTGTACCTTCATCAGAGTAGTTCTAGCTATTATAGCTCACCATGAGTTGACCTAGGAACTTCTCCTTTTTGCCAATGTGTTGGCGCACCGCTGACAGAATAGTCTCTGCAACAGTTTCTACCCCATAAGAAAAGGACTTGTGTGCTTACTAAGATTTTTTGATGAACTTTGGTTATCCTTTGTGTCAATCGGCTCCCCGAAGTGGGGACTGGGACAGGTGTAAGGCCCTTTGAGGTGTATTACTCTATTTTCTATGCTTTATTTGTAAATAAACATGTAGGTAGACGCCAAGAGTAGTTCTGAAATTAGTTCATGCGTGTTTGTGGTGATTTGAGGTTATTGGTGATGATGCAGCATACGATGTAATGCTATGTAGCTATAGTTTCGTGCTGTAGAACGTGCTGCAAGCCTGGGATGATGGTAGGTTGCATGGGATCACAGAGGGTTGCAGGGAAAGGTAAGCGGGCACAGTTTGCTTATTGCAGACCCCCTGATCGGGCAAGCGGCATCCACCTAATGTCCGCTCCAAAAAGTGGGGAACTGCGGGGAAAGCGGCGGTCTGGCCTTACCCACTGAGACTGAGGCCTCCGACACCGCTGCAGTCTCTGGTCCACTCTGGTCTGGTCTACTCTGACCACAGCTCCACTACACCACTCCATTCTGCGCCGTGGAGGAGGATGAGGTGACACTCTGTGGCAGACACCACTGGGAGCTGCTAGAAGCTTTGCATCGCAACCCGTCTCATTCATTATGACTGGCGCCACTTATAGGTCCGTAGTTACTGATTGACAGCACCCTCCTCAGCTGCTGGTGCCCAAAACAGGAGTTTTCAGGCGTGTTCAGTAAGATGCTAGGGGGTGAGTGAGAGAGTCAAGTGGGAGCACACCAGCATGGCCTGCAAGCTGCACCAAGACCTAGCTGGACTGCTTTGTGTTGGCTGACTACAGACTCCACGCTTGCTCCTCCTCACCATGTAGGCAGATTACGGCACCGCAGAGCCGAGAGGGGGCAAAACTAAAACTCCCAGTTCCCTGCATTCACCCCAGTGGCCTCTAGGAGGAGGGGGCATGGGGGAGGGTGGCTGAAACTAGCTGCCGGGAATTTAGCATGATGCTCCTCTCGAAGCTCGGAGTTCGGAGAAACCGAAAAACGGTACGGCAAACCCTCGGCTCCTCCTTCAATACTAAAGCCGTGCCATGCCGAGCTGTTCTGTATTAGGCTCCGCTCCTCTCTGACCCCTCAGCTCAGCCAGGAGAAGTCGGGTTCGAGTCTTGGATCCGATGCTTGTGGACCGCGAATCTGAGAGACGGGAGCCTGGAGTCGGAGCAGCCGGAACAATAGCGCGTGGTGTCAACACGTTTCTGACTATGCGCGGTGCCTCTGTCATACACTGTGAATGTGTGGAGGAGGAGTTGGTAACAGAGCTGCTGATTAGTCTGGGTGCCCTCCTGGTGATTATTTTTTTTCTTGGCTCGTCTCTATGAGAATTTATCGAGCAAAGTCCGACATGGTCCTCAGGGTGAATGTTCACCTACTTTTAGAGTAGGGAAAGGTATTAGACAGGGCGGCGTATTAGCCCCTTTATTGTTTTTTTCTTTTTATTAATGGGGTGGATGAAGTTTTACAGGCAGATGCACCCCTTATTTCCAGGCACCCTATTCTGGCGTTAGTATACGCCGATGATGCCTTATCATTATCTAGGACCCTATTTGACTGCAGAAATTGATGAAAGTCTTCGGGGAGTTTATGGCATCTAAAAAATATGATAATTAATAAAACAAAGACCTTCACAATGGTATGTGAAAATCAATCAAATAAATGCAGACCCTTCTATATCGAAGGCTCCTTAATTCAGTGAAGACATTGTTATTTGGGGGTCTAGGTTATGAGTAATGGCTTATGGGCGCAACAGATTTCAAATGCTAAAACTTAAAATGAGCCAGAATTGTGAGGGGATTTTTAAGTTTTCAACTAAATTGGGTCAGCACCCCATCAAGGAAATGATCGAGGTCTATAAGGCCAAAGGACTATCCAGCCCCACATTTGGGGCTGAACTGTGGGGTTACTCCCCTAGTAATTCACTTCAAGTTGAAACAAAATTCTTTCCTAAAATGGCTGCTCCGTTTGCCAGTTTCAGCCTCGTCTTTGATTGTGCATAAAGAGGTTGGATTACCTTATTTAGAGGACTACCTTTTATTGACACCGTTGTTGCTCTGGCTATATATATATATGGCCGAAATTAGAAACCAGCTTTACAAAATTGATTATACTTGACTGTCTAAATTTGGATTATGCTTCTCGTGTTTCATGGCTGGCTTATATAGTCTCTGTTTTTAGTTCCATATTTGATTTGTCAGTAGGGGTGGAGCCATCCCAGGTCCTATCACTAACTGAGAATCTCATCAAGGCAACTTTTCTACAACATAGGTCTGAATTTAGATTAAGTGATGAGATGTGGAAAAAAACGGTTGCCGTTTACATGTCTTAGATGGAAAGGGAAGGCTGCCTGGTGTATTTGATGTATGTTAATAACACTCAACATCGGTATGTTCCAACTAGATTAAGATGTGGCATGGCTCACCATTTCGCTGCATTTTCTAAGATGAAATCATGCCCATCTGATAAGATTCTTTGCCCTTGCGATGGAGCAAGTAAACAAAGCTCACATCACTTTATCCTGTTTTGCAAGTTTTAGAAGGAATTGCGATGCCAATATCTGAAACCCCATTTTGTTGCACAGAATATAAGAAATCATAAAGATGCACTGATGTTTCTTTCTGCATAAAATTATCATTTTGTGTGTTTTAGCACTGCCCTTTTTATTCTGAAAGCGCTTTACTTAAGAAAATGTATTGGGCAAGATACTGTATAGGGCATATGATTATCTATTTTATGTGCTGCATTACTGAGCTGATATTACGAAGGGTTTATCGATTTGTACTTTATTTGAATTGTGTTTTATCATGTATGATCATTTTTATTGCACTTTTATGGCAATTTTTACTAGCCGAATATAGTTTTGAACGAACAATTAGAACTACTGTGTTGGAAAGCTGCAGCTGTACTACCAAGTTGTGTCTCAAACATTAGATGTTGCTGCCCGGACACAAGAAAACAGCACACCATGTTGTTCGGCCCTGTACGAAATGTGCAGACTGAAACCTGAGAACAGTCATTAAATAACAAGCAACATGTACAGCTATTTCTAAAATAATGTCATGTTACAAAAACAAATATATTATGTGTGACTGTGCAAAGCAGAGGCAGGCTAAAACATCTATTTTGCAAAACTAGGGGAGAACCAAAGTGGGCCCAAAGGGAAATCCCTACACCCACTCCTTGGCCTGGAAAGTAACTTAGCAGCTAACAAAATAATAAAAATAACAAACTAAGCAAATTCAATGAGATGCTAATAAGCATATTATTAATGTATGTAGGCATAAGAAAAAATAAAAAATGAAAAATTTGGAACCGGGGCCGAATTAGTTTCGGCTGGAGGCACCCAAGATTTCTTCCACAAGATCACTGTCTAGTAAATTCAAAACAGATTCCATCTCTGCAGACGATGATTCCGCATTCACCCCATTCAAAAGCTCTAAAGAACAGACATGATCCTTGTTAGCAGCCGATGCTGAAGAACTAGCCTGCTATCCTGCATCTATGTCATTAGAGCTGGAGTTCCGTAATCCTGGTGCTGAAACCCCCTTTTCCCCCAGAGGGAGTGGATCATACCATGAATTGTGAAGCAGCTGTAAGTTCATAGGACAATTTCAAAAATGGGTCATTATCGGACTCATTAACTTGTTCACGAACACAGGAACAAGCATTTGCAGAGCAAGACCCACATCAGTTGCCCATGGAAACACGGGTTGTATGCAGGTAAACCAGGCTGGTTGGAACAAAAATGACCATCAGTGTTCAGTTCCTAGAGCAAAGGGAATTGTATCATGCGATTACGGCACAGCTGGATTGGTGGTAGTTCCATTACCAGGGCCGAATCCGGTGGCTTAGTGGGCTAATACGTCCACTGTAGGGGCTTGTGTTCGACTTAATGGTCACAGGTTCAAATCCCGGTGGGTCCACTCAGCCTTTCATCCTTCTGAGGTCGATAAAATGAGTACCATTGAGTTGAGTAACAATAAACATCTGTTATTGATTGCCAAGGTTCCCTTGGGTGAATGTGCGCTTTACAAATACACATGTTATGTTATGCTATGCTATGACACCAGTGGTCTTCAAAATGGAACATCCATTGCTGAGTAGCAAAAATAGAACCAAGATGCCGCAAATGAGGAATAATACCAAGGGTATGCCTCCGAAAACACTTGAAAACAGGGAATGTATAAAGGCCGGTATTACTCCAAAGATTTTCTGGAAGTTACTGAATACGCCAGTTCCAATAGTTTTTAAAAAGTGTGCTATACTGGCAGTATTAGAAGCATTAAAGATGCAATGCACAAGCCTGCCGAAATGTAGTGGCAAAATTGTGCTTAAAAGTGACTGTATCTCATTGGCCATCCTTGCAACCTGCAGTTCAAAAGTTTCATGGGCAGATTTTAATAGCACATCTTTTTGAAACAATAAGGCTTTGAGTCGGCTTAGCTTGTTAAAATCTGCCTTCAAAGTTGGAATGGAAGACCACAGCGACATACCAGAAACCGCAAGCGTTTGACGGGAAAAGCATATCTGAAAGAAACACATAGTGATAGATTCCTTACCTTACAATATCCCCAGGCGTCAGACTGGATCCGGAAAGTTTTCGTCAGCAGTACCCCTGCGCGTCGGTAGGTGGCGTCGTGCGGCTCCGCGTCCGTCGTTGGCGTTGTGGTCGCCGAGATGACGTCGTGGGCGCTACTAGGACGCCGCCCATGCGTGTTGACGTCAGTTCTTTCTTTTTCCGCGCCAGCAAGCGCAGATCCGGGAAGAGCAGGAACCCCCAGTCAATTTTTGACTGACTTTTTGAGACTTTTGTCTCCATTTTTTTCATCGAGTCTTCGACTCCTAAGGTGCAGTTAGGATGCCCGGTTTCAAGTCCTGCGGGGATTGTCACCGCATGATGTCGGTGACTGACCCGCACCGTGTGTGTCTTTTCTGCCTGGGGCGCGACCACGACCCGAAGTCGTGTTCCGACTGCCGGGCCATGGCGCCGAAGACTTTGCGGGAGCGGTCCCGAAAGTTGCTGGAAGCCCGGCAGTCGGCTCCGCGCCGTTCCAGGTCCCGGTCCAGAGGGAGGTCGAGGGACCGTGCTCAGTCATCACCATTCGTCGGGATCCAAGTCTTCGCACTCTGGGTCAGGTAAGGTGAAGCACAAGAAGGCGAAGAAACGATATCGTTCTCCGACTTCCCCTCGCCGGTCGCGCAACGCGGCTGAGGGTATGGGTGGTGCCACCCCCGCGGCTCCGGCGGAGCCTTTGCAGTCGCCGCCCGACTACCCGCCCTTTCCGGGGTCGTCAGCGACTCCGGCCCAGATACAGGAGTTCCTGTCGGCCATGGCTCGCCTCTTTGGGCCGTCGGGTCCCGCCGGTGCGCCTTCGGGCCCCGCGGTCCCGCATGGGTGTCCTCGCATTTCCTCGCCGGTGGCTCCGGCCCCGGCGTTGCTGTCGGCTCCGGCCCCAGCGCCGCAGGACACCCTTGGATCCAGGCCTGGATCCCGGTCGACGCCGGTTGACCTCGTTACGCCTCCACCGACGTCGACCCCACCGGCACCGATCCTGACGCCGCCCGCTCCTCGGGACGACGTCGACCTCAGTTTCAGCCCCGAGGTGGACACGATGCTGAGCCGGCGTCGATCGATGCCGTTCTCGACGCTGATTGGGGATTTCTATCCCCATGTCCCTGCTCCTTATTTTTGGCCTGTTGAACAGCCTGAGGAGCCAGGGGAGGACTGGGAGGGGTCTGAGGACCCTCTCGCTGCAGCCTGCGAGGCTGAACAGGACTGGGCTGAGGAATTGGGGGACGCCAGTGGTCTGGATACCTCACCAGACCTTGGCATGCTGTCTCCTCCTACTGTGGCTTCGGAGGAGGGAGCCAGTTATGCAGTGGTGCGTAGGGCTGCCGAGGCCCTACACCTCGAGCTCCCTACTGTGGCCGTCAGGACTAACCTCCTGACAGAGGTGCTTCAGCCAGCAGCTACTTCTGCGGAGCCGCTGCTTCCTTTCAATGATGCCCTCTCTGACGTTCTTTTGGGCACTTGGTCCAGGCCCACCACAGGGGCTCCTGTGGATAGGAACGTGGCCCAACGCCATCGCCCGGCTCCGGGTGACCCCATTTTCCTTTCCCAACACCCCACTCCCGAAAGCTTCATTGTCCAAGCCTCTGCTTCCCCAACCGCCTTCCCTTCCGCACCACCGGATAGGGAATCCAAGAAGCTGGATCAGTTTGGGAAGAAGATTTTCTCTTCCACCAGCTCTGCGCTGCGGTCTGTGAACACCGCATGCCTCTTGGGCCGTTATTCCCACTCTCTGTGGGATACGGTGGCGAACGTGCTGCCCCAGTGTCCGGAGGAGGCCCGGCCTGCTCTCGCCCAGGCTGTTGCAGAAGGGGGGAGACGCAGCAAAGTTCATGATCCGTTGTGGTCTAGACACCGCCGACTCACTGGGCAGATCCATTGCAACGACGGTGGCGGTTCGCTGTCACGCCTGGTTGAGAACCACTGGATTTTCGGGGGATGTCCAAAACACCCTTATGGACATGCCCTTTGATGGCCGTCGCCTCTTCGGCGACAAAGCGGACAGCGCGTTGGAGAGGTTTAAGGACTCACGGGCTACGGCCAAGTCCTTGGGACTCTCGGCAGTCCGCCCTCCTCCGCCTTCCGCTCCTTTCGTGGCACAGGAAGGGGCGCCCCGCAGCATTGGCAACAGAGCCACAGGCCGGCGCAGCAGTCATCCCAGCGCGGCCGCGGACGCGGGTTCCGCCGTGGCGGACAAATGGGCCAGCGGGCGGGTCAGTCCACCACCACCCCGGCCACCACTGCCTCCAAACCTTCCTAGTCCGAACTTTCAGGTCCATCAAACGCCAGTGGGTGGCAGGCTCCGCCATCACCTCCCCCACTGGCGCACCATCACTTCGGACAGGTGGGTTTTGGAGATAGTCCGGAGGGGCTACTCCCTCCCCTTCGAGACTACTCCCCCAGCCATGCCACCTCAATACCACCGCATGTCGGGGGATCACTTGGTGCTTCTTCAGCAGGAAGTTGCGGCCCTCTTGGCCAAGGGGGCTATCGAGCGTGTTCCGACGCACGTAGTAGGTCGTGGTTGTTATTCCCACTACTTTGTGGTGCCCAAGAAGGACAAAGGCCTGTGTCCTATCTTAGACCTCCGGAACGTCAATCGCTTCCTCCGCAAAGAGAAGTTCAAGATGCTCACTCTAGCTCAGGTCTTGTCTGCTCTCGACCCACAAGACTGGATGGTGGTGCTGGACTTGCAGGACGCCTATTTCCACATCCCCGTCCTGCGAGCCCACAGGCTTTACCTACGGTTCACGGTAGGCCACGAGCACTTTCAGTTTACTGTGCTCCCCTTTGGCCTTACCAGTGCCCCTCGGGTGTTCACAAAGGTGATGGTGGTGGTCGCAGCTCATCTGCGCAGATCAGGGGTCTCAGTCTTCCCCTATCTCGACGACTGGTTGTTGAAGGCGGGCTCGCCTCAGACAGTCATCTCCCACCTCCAGACTACGGCCGACCTCCTGCACCTCCTGGGGTTCTCCATCAATGTGCCGAAGTCGCACCTGATTCCCTCCCAGAAGCTCCTCTTTATCGGAGCGTTTCTGGACACGGCGCAGTTTCGGGTCTATCCTCCCGAACAGCAAGTCCGGGATATTCGGGCTCTGATTCCCATCTTTCAGCCCTTGTCCTGGGTTTCGGTCAGAGTGACTCTGAGGCTGCTGGGCCTCATGCATCCTGCTGGTCAATCATGCCAGGTGGCATATGCGGGCTCTGCAGTGGGACCTGAAGTTCCAGTGGGCGCAGCATCAGGGAAACCTGTCCGATCACGTCCAGATCTCGGAGGGCACTGCACGACAATTGCAGTGGTGGCTCACGAACCGGCATTGGGTCGACGGCAGATCCCTCTCCCTTCCCCAACCGTAGTTCACAGTGGTGACGGATGCATCCCTCCTGGGAGGGGGCGGCCACATGGGAGAGGCGGAGATCAGAGGCCTCTGGTCTCCGGCGGAGTCCCGGCTCCATATCAACCTTTTGGAGCTGCAGGCGATCAGGCTTGCACTGAAGGCATTCCTTCCCTCTGTCAAGGGGAGAGTAGTGCAGGTGTTCACAGACAACACCACCGCCATGTGGTACTGCAACAAACAAGGCGGGGTGGGGTCGTGGACCCTTTGTCAGGAAGCTCTGCGTCTCTGGGGCAGCCTCTGGGAGAGGCGGAGATCAGAGGCCTCTGGTCTCCGGCGGAGTCCCGGCTCCATATCAATCTTTTGGAGCTTCGGGCGATCCGACTTGCACTGAAGGCATTCCTTCCCTCTGTCCGAGGCAGTGTAGTGCAGGTGTTCACGGACAACACCACTGCCATGTGGTATTGCAACAAACAGGGCGGGGTGGGGTCGTGGACTTTGTCAGGAGGCTCTGCGCCTCTGGACATGGCTGGAACATCAAGGCATTACCTTGGTGGTTCAACACCTGGCAGGTTCTCGGAACGCCAGGGCGGACGAACTCAGCCGCCGGTGCTTGATGGATCACGAATGGCGTCTGAACTCGGATGTGGCGCAAGGTCTCTTTCTTCAGTGGGGAGAGCCTTGGTTAGATCTATTCGCCACCGAAGAGAACGCGCAATGTCCTCAGTTCTGCGCGTTGGAATTTCCAAGGCGGCATTCGCTCGGCGACGCTTTTCGTCGCGAGTGGAGCTGCGGTCTGTTGTACGCCTTTCCGCCTATACCACTTCTGCCCAGCGTGCTGAAGAAGATTCGGCGCGACCGGGCCCAAGTCATCCTTGTGGCTCCGGATTGGGCGCGAAGATACTGGTATCCTGAGCTACTCAACATGGCGATCGATCCCCCGATCCGACTGCCTCTTCGGGAGGATCTTCTGTCGCAGCAGCAGGGGACGGTCCTCCACCCGAACCTGTTCAGCCTCCACCTCCATGCGTGGAGATTGAGCGGCGACAGTTGACAGCTTTCGATCTTCCTCCCGAAGTCTGTGATGTCATTCTGGCAGCCAGGCGTCCCTCCACAAAGACGGTGTACGCCTGCAGGTGGAACAAGTTTGTGGCATGGTGCACAGCAAAGTCTGTGGATCCCCTTTCTGCCCCTCTTTCTGAGGTCCTTCTGTTCCTACTATCCTTGGCCCAGCAGGGCTCTGTTCTGGGCACTATCAAAGGTTATCTTTCGGCCATCTCCGCCTTTCTCAGGCTTCCAGATCAGCCTTCTCTCTTTCAGTCCCCGGTTGTTAACCGTTTCCTGAAAGGCATTACACACACGTTTCCTCCCGTGCCTTTCATAATGCCTCAATGGGACTTAAATCTTGTCTTGACCTATCTGATGTGCGCTCCTTTTGAACCCCTTCATAACTGTCCTTTACGTCGTCTTACTCTCAAGACGGCTTTCCTGGTAGCTATCACCTCTGCCAGAAGAGTGAGTGAGCTCCAGGCTCTTTCTTCTAAACCTCCTTTCCTTTCTGTTCATCCGGACAAGGTGGTTTTAAGGACCCGTCCTTCTTTCTTGCCAAAGGTTGTCACGCCCTTCCACATCGGGCAGACCATCACTTTGCCCACCTTCTTTCTGCCTCCGCATCCTTCAAAAGAGGAAGAGAGGCTCCACCGTCTGGACCCAAAACGTGCGCTCTCGTTCTATCTGAAGTGCACACAACAGTTCCGGGTGGATGACCAGCTCTTTGTTGGCTACGTGGGCGCCAAAAAAGTTCGAGCCGTGCACAAACGTACCATCTCTCGGTGGGTCGTTTTGTGCATCAAAGCGTGTTACTCGTTGGCTAAGAAGGAGCCTCCTGTGGGGCTGCGTGCCCATTCTACCAGGACCACAGCAGCCACTACTGCCTTGGGACGCGGCGTTCCCTTGCAGGATATTTGTCAGGCAGCTACGTGGGCCTCGCTGCACACATTTACCAAGCATTACTGCCTTGACAGTCAAGTCTGGAGAGACGGCTTCTTTGGCCGTTCTGTTCTCCGTGACTTTCTGGTGTAATCTATTCGCAGACCCACCACCAGCGTTGGTATTGCTGGGGTATCTATTCTAAGGTAAGGAATCTATCACTAACGTGTCTCTTTCAGATGCACAAGTTACTACTTGTGTAACGATATATCTGTAAGAGACATTAGTTAGTGATAGATTCCTTACCGCCCCACCCATCCTCCCCGTTCTGCGAACTGATTCTAGGGTTAAGGTCATCACTTTCAGGGCCCTAGTTTCATGGCACCAGTGGTCAGTTTCTTGCATGGCTCTGCGTTCCTGGCGCGGAAAGTCGTGTACAGAACTGACGTCAGCGCGCATGGGTGGCACCTAAGTAGTCTCCGTGAGGTCATCTCGGCGCTTACGATGCCAGCGACGAACGCGGAGCCGCACGACGCCACCTACCGACGCGCAGGGGTACTGCTGATGAAAAACTTTCCGGATCCAGTCTGACGCCTGGGGATATTCTAAGGTAAGGAATATATCACTAACTAATGTCTCTTACAGATATATCGTTACACAAGTAGTAACTTGTGCTTCTGTGCCGGACCGTAGTGGGCCGTACCCTCCCGCTCCATATTCGAGAATCCTCGGTGCTCCTAGCCGCATGCGGAGGGGATGGAGGTCTGCGGCGCCTGTGAAGAGGAGCCTAGCACCTGAGGGAGGCCTGGGCTGCCGCACGGCCTATCAGACTGGGGGCGGAGCTGCTCCCCCTGAAATCCCTGGGGAAAGCGGCGAGCCTTGCTGCTCCAGACTGCACTAATCCATAGTCTGCCTTCAGCTGAGCTCGGACGCTGCTGGGCGTAGTGGTTTGCAGCGTTTGAGTAGCCTCGCAACACACCATCCCTCCAGCACGGCTCCAAATTAACAGAGACAAATTTACCCTCAAGGACCTACCATCTCCATGTGGCTACCCACCTTCAGGGCAGTGCCTGTCTCACCCAGTGCACAGCGCTGCCAGCCGCCACCCATCCACAGCCATGGGTAAGCAGGAGGGTAGTTAAACCAAACTTTCCTTCGAAAAGAAACGTAGTGCCAGGCAGGGGGACCCCTACGCCGAAGAGCAGGAACTGGACTTGAAAGAAATCCTGCTGGAGGTGAAGTCAAGTTTAAAAAACATCGATTCCAAATTTGATATACTTACCTCTCACCATGACAATGTAAAAAACCGGGTAGATGTCCACGACTCTTGGCTTGATCATATGGAATCCCCTGTGTCTGAAGCAGAGGAGAACCAAGCGGCTACCTCTGAACGCCTCCTGCGTATGGACAAGGTGCTAGACCTTATCAAGCAAAAAAATGAGGACCTTGAACCCTGGTCGAGGTGCAACACCCTCCGAGTCGTGGGAGTGCCAGAATCTGCTGCGATCTCAAGAATGGAAGACTTTGTGGAAACCATGCTGCAAGACCTTTTTGGCGCGGAACTATGCCCAGTCTTCATTGTTGAACGAGCTCATAGGTCTTTGGGCCCAAAACTAAGCCTGGGCGTAGTTCGCGAAGTAGCGCTACGCGAAGCTACGCAAAGTGCAGTTCGCACTACGCGAGCTACGCGTAGCACTACGCGAACTGCGTAGTGCACTGTTCGCAATGATTGCACAGTGCCGGATGCTTGTCCGCACTGTGCAATCATTGAAAACGGCATCTTGCACAGTGCGAGCTGTCTTTTACTGCCTCTCGAGTAGATTTTTACTCGAGCGGCAGCTTTCTCAACGCGGACTGGTAGTTTCTCATCGCGAGCGGTCGCGAGCATACGCGACCACTCGCAATGAGAAACCTGACCTCACCGCGTTGAGAATCTCTCCGGGATGTCATTTTGCTTGCTCGCGGTCGCCAACTTGACGTTGAGGACCGCGAGCAAGCAAAAAATGACCGCTGCACTACGCTACGCGTGTTTGCACTGTGCTACGTGCAATTCGCGTTGTGCGAAGTAGCGCAAACTTCGCAAACTACGCGAGCGTAGCGCTTTGCCCAGGGTTACCCAAAACCCCCTCCGGGTGCTCCACCTTGCCCAACCGTGGCCCGTCTGCTGAATTACAAAGACCGCAACATGGTCCTCAGGCTGGCCAGAAAACGGGGCCAAATCCAATACAAAGGAGACAACATATCATTTTTCCCCGAATTCACCATGGCGGTGCAGGCGGCCCACCGGGACTTCCAACCAACCAAACGCCTCCTGCAGCAAGTCAGCATAAAGTACGGCATGTTTTATCCCACCAAGTTTAAAGTACTACACGACGGCAAAACGCACAACTTCACTGATCCGAAACAAGCCCTTAAGTTCACTAAACAGGTCAGGTCTTGCTGCTCCCAGGAGGCCTCGGCACGATCCTCGATGGAGGCACCACTGAGTGACAACGATTAGCCGCAGTCTGCTATTCCTCCCTCCAAGACTCAAGGACACAAGAGTTGTGTTGCTGCTGAGGGGCCGTTGCTCCTGAGGTCACTGATCGCTTTGTTTTTTTCTAATATGATGTCTCTCTCTAACATCATGGCATGATGCCAATTGTTCTATACTACTGCATTATTTGGAAATGCCTGCTTGGGCCTGCGGGGCACGCCGCGGTACTCCCGGCTGCAGGAGGTCCACTCTCTATGGTTGAAGCTCGGCTACCCAGCCTTCATGGCAGGTAGTTCGATCGGAGATTCCACTGCCCCTAAGGATAATTCCCAGATGTAACTTTTAAGGGTATGGGTATCTCAGCCTAATTGGTGGATTGGAGTGGGTGGGGGGTGGCATTGTTGAGAGAAAGTTCAATGAGTTTTGTTTAATGCATAACAAAGTTGTTGGCTCAATGGCGCACATACACCTCTTACATCACGGCGTGCACAAGGGGGGACACAGTAAACACCACCACATGCACAACACGGCATCCCTCCCTGGAGGTCCACCGCTGCCTCCCAATGTAGAGATGTGTAAGGCAGCTTCAAAGACAGCAGGAAGATCCGCCTAGTGCATGCTTACCTGAATAGACACAACGTCGATATCTGCCTACTCCAAGAGACTCACCTCATCAGCAACACTCTCCCTTCCTTGCTCACTAGGGGCTGGGGACTATCCTATTCATCCACATACTCCAACTATGTTAGAGGGATCTGTGTCCTTATTCGGAGGGGCCTGGCTTGGACCACCACTCACTGCATTTGCGACAATGAAGGGCGATATATTATTTTGACTGGCACACTTTACAACTACCTCATAACCTTGACCACTGTCTACGGTCCCAATGTAGAAGAACTGGACTTTTTTACTAGGGTCTGGCACCTAATTGCCGGACTGTACTCTGGTGCGGCAACTTTAATGTCTACCTGGGGGACGCGCTGGGCAGAGCTGGCAGCTCCAGACAACCACACTCCCAGGTTGCCTCGACCATCACAGACAACCACCTCACGGACATTTGGCGAGACACACACTACAACGCGTGCGAGGGCGCATGCTTTTCACTGCAACACGGAGCTTGGTCTAGAATAGACTACTGGTTGGTGACCAGGGACGTGTTTCCCTGGCAGCCAACAGTCACCCACTTGCCGCATACTTTCTCGGACCACGCCCCGGTGCGATTGGTCCTCCAGCCTCCCCACGCTTTCATGGCGATTACCCCAAGGCGCACTTAGTGACTCGGTCTTCAGGGAGGAGGTAAGCGCAGCTATCCATGACTATTTTGAAGATAACACCGGGACGGTTGGCTCCCCTGCCGTGCTTTGGGATGCTTTCAAAGCGGTCATTCGTGGCACATGTATAGCCAAACAGCACGGTATTCTTAAATCTATTCGCAGGACGATCTCGAAACCGACGTCTCCGCACTTGAAACCCATTTTTCCCGCTCTAATGACCCCGGCACTCTGGCCAGTATACGCGAAAAGATGTCGGCATATCAGGAGGAGGCACTGTGAGAAACCCTCTTCCTGGGAAAAGAGACCCAAGCTCGCAGATATGGCGAGGGAGAACGCCCTGGCAAAACACTAGCCAGGCTGCTCCGGAAAGCCCCACGCCACATCCTACATCTCCGGCCTCTTTAACTCCGATGGCCGACACTGCTCCTCCAACCCAGAACTGCTACAAATTATGGTCGATTTCTTCGCACATCTCTACTCCACTTCCCAGGCGACAACACCCCCAGATCTTCAGGCCCATTTCGACGTCATCGAGCTGGTATGGCTATCAGATGGTCAAACCTCCCGCTCTCCATGGCGGGACGGATCGCCATTGCAAAAATGGTTGTATTACGGAAATTTCTCTATCTATTCATGAGCATCCCCATTCCAGTCACACAGGCCTTTTTTAAGCGTCTCTGCTCTAACATCATCACGCTAGTCTCGGCGGGGGCAACAACCCTGCGTAACGTATGAATTATTAACACTGCCACAATCACAGGGAGGGAAGGGTGCACCAGACCTACAGCTATATGTGCTGTGTGCCCAGGCACACTCCCTACACTACTGGACCCACCCCACGCCTTTCCAACCACACGTAGCTGTAGAGACGGACAAGGTTTCCCCATTGCCATTATCTACAGCGCTGTTCCTGCCATACAAACAGCCTACCTCAGAGATTGACACTCCGCAGTGTATGCAGTGGGCGAGGATTGGGATGGCACGACGAGCAGGAATCAATCAACTTTATGCCCCATTGGTTCCGGTCATGAAACATCCCTTGCTGCCCCCCCCGCGTGACAGGGGCGCCGGCATCCATGCCAGCAAGCTCAACATTCACACCTTTGCAGACCTTTACCCGGACAACCAATTCCTCACCCCTCCAGCCCCGGCCACCACTACATCCACACCCCTAGAGACCTTTTTGTACAATCACATGCAGTGCACCGCACCCGCGGCGCCCACGCCGGCCCGGGAGGCTTGGGGAAGAGACCTCGCCCTCCCCCTAACCGATGCCCAGTGGGCTTTTTGCTGTGGTCAACTTGAGCTGCTATCCCCCAACTACAGATTACAACTTATTAATTTCAAGTTTTTGCATCCCATATACCGTTCCCCTGTGCAAATACACCTAAAGTGGCTGTCCCCAGATTCCCACAGTCCACGCTGCCACTCGCCCCTGGCGGACTTCATTCACCTTGCCTGGCAATGCCCCGTAATTGCCGCCTACTGGGTAGAGATCTTCTGCATAATAGGGAGAGTCGTAACTGTATTGATATCCCCATCTCCACTGCTGGGGCTTCTGGGCTATGTGAAGGATGTTTCCCGCAGACTTATTGCTCTAATGCTCCTCCTCGCAAAGCGCAGAATCACAATAAACTGGGGAGGCACACGGACGCCGCAAACCCAAGACTGGATCAGAGACATTACATATTGTCATGAACAATTATCCAACTATTGGGACCTAATGCCCCCGAAGACTCGTCCCCAGGACATTTGGGAACCCTTTACCACCTACCTTCGCCAAGCGGAACCCCCCTCCTTGGTCCTAGACAGTCATGATGAGGAGACTCTACCTCAAACCATGCCTCCCAACACGAACCCAGCGTGGCATGGCGATTGAAAGGTTCTTCAACATTGTAATATTTTGTCTTGAGTGTAAGGCGCGTGGGCGCTCGAGGGGGGTGAGAGGAGAGGTCCTTCTAAAACCCAGATGTTGCTGTCCACAATTGTCATGTCTACAGCTGTGTTCCCGTTGTATGTGCTCTGCCTATTATGTCCTCTTTTAGCCTCATTTCTGTATAATGCCAACAGTTCATAAAGTTTTTAAAAAAAACACACAAAAACATAAGTGTATTCATAAAATGTTCCTGTATTAGCAACCACAGCTGGAAAATTGACCCAATAATAAAAATTTTAAACAATAGGAATTGTGGGTTTCAACCACGAGGATTATGTCACCGCCTACATTGCCAATGCATGGACTGCAGGTCTGCAGTTATAAGCAATTGGTACTGGCTGTGGTGCTGCCATTAATAAAACAGTAATTTAAAGAGATGGTAAACACAAATATGTGTAATCCTTTTAAAGGTTCAAGCTTGAGCAACCAACAGAAAAAATTAGGTGCTTACTAAAATACTGTGGAGGAAAAAGCCCAAACACCACAGACCTATCCGGAGTAGGTTTAAGGGTACTATGGGCATGCACAAGTACTACTCAGGAGAGCCGTTATATAAGTACCTGACCAATCGTTGGTAGCCCCATGATGGAGGGATTCTGCTAGGAAAGCAGAACTGTGCCTTGGGATAACGGAATGTAGGGAGTGAGTCTCTCTACCACGTCAGTATCTGTTGGACCAGTTCCTGGCTAGCTCATGTGCCTCACCTAAAATCATAACCTTCCCAGAGTAACAGGTGATTTTGGCAACTTTCAACATGACAATCTAGTCCCCATATGAACCGTGTAAACAGATCATTACCATTTGTTTCTCTCTCCTGCATGTCCATAGTAAATAAAAGAAAGACACAAAGAAAATGTATAATATTTATTGAAACTAACTATCGTAGTCTATTATGAAGCAAATGTGCTGCGATAAGTAGGCAAATACAACTAAGCAATGTAATCAACATTACTAGCAGGCTGTATACAGTAAACAACCCCACCGTGGCAAATGATATATTTATCTAGGCCTACCCTCACTATGTGAACATAGGGATATGTTAGTGATCTCTGAGATTAGCACAGACCCATACCTAGTATTGTAGTTTAGTGCTGTGTATCATAGGTGTAAACACAGTTTGCGCAAGCCTGGCTACGTTCGTTCCAGGACCGGTCTCTGACGGAATTCTTCTCTCTGGCCGCCAAGGGGGCCAAACACAGTTTATATGATGAGAACTACTGTTTTGGAAAGATGCAGCCGTGCTACAGTGTTGTATCTAAAGCGTTAGGAGATATTGCTGACCGGGCACAAGAAAACAGTAAACCATGTTTTTCGACCTTGTACAAAATGTGCAGAATGAATCCAGAGAACAGTCACTAAATAACAAATAACATGTGCAGTGTATTTCTGCAATAATGGCATTTTACAAAAACAAATATATTTTGAGTGGCTGTGCAAAGCAGAGGCAGGCTAAAATTTCTATTTCGCAAAACTAAGGGAGTACCAAAGTGGGCCCAGAAGGGAAATCACTTCAATGCCTGCTTTTCGCCTACAGAGAGATGCCATAGAAAGGAGTGGGCTTTAGTCCCTTTGAGTTAATGTTGCTCAAAACACAATTCCTTAAAAAAAAAAAAAATCTGAATTCAAGAGGCGTTTGGCAGAACAAGAACAGTTTATTTATTTTTAACAGTTTGGCCGGGAGAACAGTTACAGGCAATAGGACTGAGGATTGTCTCAATTTACATTTCATTGGTGTCCTTCTGGGGGATGTGGCCTAACAGCTAGAGCGTTCATCCTCGAAGCTGGGGAACCGGGTTTGAGTCTTGACAGGGATGCTCAACATCCTGTGCTTCTGGGTAAATCACTTAATCTCCACGTGCCTAACAAAAAAAAAGAATGTGTCCATCTGTAACGCAATTGGTGCTCATGTAAAGCGCTCTGAGACCTTCGCGTCAAGTTTGTGCAATATAAAACAAAACCCCCCCCCCCAAAAAAATATATATAAAAAATACAATAGGTAATAAAACGTTTCTGGCAACCCATATATGGTGAGGAATGTTGGTTGCTTTCTTTAAAGTCATAAATTTATGGTCAATGACTACTACATGTGAGGTCTCTATCTCGAGTGGACACAGTGTGGCCATTGGTGAAGGTGTCCATATGTCCAGAAAGGGGAGCACATGATCATTACGTGTGCTGGGACCTGATTGTCTATGTGTTCCTAACTCATGTGGCATCTGACTTTATGGTGTTTTTAGGAGTGCGCATACCCCCTAAGGCCATGTGTGCTTTATTGGGGCAATCTCCCCTGACCATTATAATGTTGCTGCGCCTATCTGTTGAACTGATCAAGAGTGTCCTGCCCGAGTGTTTGCCTGCCAGCTATCTACCCTCCCACCTGTGCCCTATCATCAGCAATTCTAGGGCCTAGATCTCAGTGCCTGCCTAAATGCATATTTGCGAGTCGAAGTTGATGTAGAGTTCACAACAAGCAAATCTGTTAATAAAGACGATATTTCAATTCCATCGATGTATGCCTAGTTTTTCATATTAACATTCCCCCCTCTAGTTGATTTTTCATCTACCCTACTGGACTCATGTATTTCTACAATTACTGTACTTGGGGACTGTTGCTATTGACAACCACTACCTCCCGATTTACTTGCATTCTACCCAATTTGAGGACTGCGTTTTTACAACAGGTGATCCCCAATTGTATAACCCCACACACCAATAGAAACACAACAATAACTGGTAACAGTGATTTATATAAACCGGATAGCCATCGTGGGAGTCAGGAGAACCAATTCGAAAACCACCAGTCAGTGGGTCTTGTTGAGAAGTACAATGGTTCGCTCAAACTGAAATTGGCAAAGATTCAGGAAATGACGGGGTTAAAATGGTCAGATACTCTTCCGTTAGCTCTTTTGTCAACTAGAACTACAGCTCATTCTAGAACTGGGTTATCCTCATTTGAGGTGGTGTTTGAACACCCAGCGAATGTCTGGGGCGTCCCGAAGCCTAAGAAATTTTCAGATATTGAATATCCTGTGTTGCTTGATTACCTTGGACAGTTAACGGAACGTTTGCGTTCTATTCACCAACAGGTGCGAGACTCCTTACCTCCTAAACCAGAGGGACCTGGCCACAACATCCAGCCTGGGGATTATGTGCTGGTGAAAAACTTCCAGAGGAAGAAAAGTTTGGAGCCCAGATGGAAAGGTCCTGAGCAGGTTTTGTTGGTTACACAGACTGCTGTAAAGGTTGCTGGTCGGAAGAACTGGATTCATGCAACCCACTGCAAAAGTATATTTTTGCCGTTGCTGTTTAACCAGTGTGTCAAGGAGGGAAAAGGAGACATTGAATGTGAGCAAGTGCCCAGATTTGTGCCTTTTAGCAACGCACAACTAATCTGGACCCAAACAGACAAGGAGAACGACAATGTTTTGAATGAGGCTGTCCCACCAGAAATATGAGCTATCCAGGGGCCTCTGTTAAGTGATCACGCAGTGCCTGGGGATGCCAGGTACAATTTACAACCTCGGACGAGGACCACCGAGCCTAAGGAGAAAAAAGATTAGGGATGGACTGTACAAAGGTAGGAAAGTACTGAGTAGCAGTACCAACGAGGGATCGAAACAAGTGAAAATTCTGCATCTGCTTTGCTTTTGTTATTTGAACATTAGTTAGAGAAGTATACTCTGAGAGTATACCACCTTTATCAGCGGGCAAGCAGGTGGGACAGAGTCTATGCCACTCAGGAGTGACCAGGAGGCACAGAAGACGAATGCCCACTGATGTCAGAGATGCAGGAGAGCTGACGGTGTCCTTGAAGTGTCAGCTGTGCAGACCAGGCGATGCTGTAGGAGACCAGGAACCGTTCACGAGCTGTCCCACGTCGGATGTCGAGAGCCAAGGAGTCAGTGTCCGGCAGGGGCACCAACAAGCCTTGGCAGCGGCAAACACTATAGCCGAAGAAAAAGGTACAGTGTCGGTTCCAGCAAGGGCCAAGTGACTCACAACGAGCAGGTAAGTCAGAGGAGGCCCCGAGCAAGCAGGGGAGCCCACTGGAGCCAAAGAAGACCCTCAAGAGGACCCACAGGCCGGAGGCACAGGAGTCGCAAGAGGACCTCAAGCATCTCACAAAAGGGTGAAGACCCACGATGCAAAGGATGCGGTGTGGGCGAAGATCTTGGCTGCAGGAGATGCTTGAGGCTGAAGCTTCTTGAGCCCGAAGATCTCTGGAGGAGTCGACAAGCCTTGGCAACGGCAAGTTGACGCTGTGCACAGAGGTACTGCTCCAGCGGTTCCGACGAGGGATACTGGCTTCCATCTTTCTAGGAAGACCAGGCAGGGCTCTAGGGAATTGCAGAACCACCACCTGTGTTTCTGAACTTTTAGGAGTCCACAGGAGCTCAGGAACAGCAGACCGGTCAGGTTCGTTGGGGTGCCTGCAAATGCAATGGAGTGACTCCTTCACTCCAATGGAGATTCCTTCGGGTGTCTTGGATGTCCACAGGCCTTGTGAAGAACCTGTATGGAGCACAGGGACAGGCGTTGCAGCAGACTTGCAGGATAATGAGACCAGGAGCAACAGGAGTCTTCCCAGTTGTAGTCTCGGTTCCAAGAGCAAAGTCCAGCGATGTCCAGAGTGCCCAGACGGTTGAAGTGGTATTGGATCTGAATCTTGTCCCACGACGATTTTAGGGACCCACCCACAGGTAACCCTTAAGTACCCTACGGAACGGGTGGGGACGATTCAGGGGTCCCTCCCACAGGAGGGGCTGGAAAGTGGGGAGGGTACTCACATGGCCTTTGTCCAGTTTCGCACCAGAGCAGGAGCCAATGACTCCTTGAACTGGTTTTAACTGGAGTATGCAAGGAGGGCACCTAATGTGCCCTTCAAAGCAGTCTAGTGGCGCTGGCAATTGCTCCCACCCTGCCCCAATACACTAAGTCCTGTCTGGGAGGTGGTCACACCTCCATGTGACAGGAAACCTATTGCCCTGCCTTCTCCTGCTCAATCTTGGCTCAGCAGCAGGAGGGCAGAATCTTGTCTCTGGTCGGCAGCAGCCATAGTGTGCTGTCCGGGTCTAGAAGACTGGTACCGGGAGCACTGAGTGCCTCCCGGAGGAGCTTTACAGTGCATGGAATCATACCTCCCACACTGTTTATGGTGTGGATTTATGATTCCAACATGTTTGATACCAAACACGACAGGGTTCGTTACATCCATTTTAGAGATAGCCGTAGCGTAATGACGCATGGCCACTCTATGTAATGTCTGATGCACTTACAACCCGGGAGAATGGACTCCGAGGGTCGTAGGGGGTCTCCTGCTCATGCAGGGGCACCCTCACACTTAGACCTGAGCACCCTGCCTTCAGGATTGAAAAGGCCTGCCTTAGGGGTGACTTATAGGTTTTAAGTGCAGTGACCTCAGATATAAGAAAACATATCTGTTGTAAGCGGTGCTAGCACCAGTCCACACAGGCTGCAATGGCAGGCCGTGAGTCACAATTTGAGTGATCTCCCATGGGTGGCATAATACATGCTTCAGCCCATTGGTGACCCCAGGTGTACCTATGCCTTGGGTACCTTAGTACCATATACTAGGGACTTACAAGGGTACACCAGTAGCCAATCTGGAGTGTACCTAAGTACTCACCATGTCCAATTTAGCGAAGAAGCACAGAGACTGGGGTCCTGATTAGCAGGATCCCAGTCAGACTAGTCAGTAAAACATAGCAACACCAGGCAAAAAGTGGCGGTAACCATGAAGAATGATCCTACCTTCCTACGTAACGCCCCCCAACGAAAGGAGATAAGGCTAACCTTGCCCAGTTCGGTCTTTATTTCCTAAGTGGCCATATAAGGAAGGTCCTACACTGACATGGATAGTCCCTATGTTATGGTCCACTGAAGTTCCTCCCCTGTAGGGGAATGGATCCTCTCAAAAGTTTGGGGATCTACTTGCTAGCTGTTTGAGCTAAGAGAGGGGCTTGTGGTGTGTCTGAATAGGGAAGTGAGGCCCTAACATGGTTGATCTCAACTTCCTCAGAGCACTGGCCTCAACAGAGGCCTTCCTTTCTATGACTGACCTGTACTTATCCCTAGTAGACAACCTTTTGTTGCTTACAGCTTTTGATTAATCCTGTCTGACTGGAACAATGTAGGGCCAGTGATGGTTTGGGACAGCCTGGTCCCAGGTTTTACTTTGCCCAATAGAGTCCATTTGGGGGATGTCACTTGCTAAGTGTAGGAGGGATCCCTCAGATTGCTGAGGGTTATCCACCTGGCTAGTAGTACTAGGCTGGGGTCCCTAATCTGTGGATGAGGGGAGTCCTCTTGGCAGTGGGCCCTGTGGGGTTCACTGACATCCCTAGCCTCTGCAGCACTAGGCTGACTGAGGCCTGGCAGAGAGGGGCAGGATACCTGCTCCAGACTGGGTACCTCCGTGGAATGCTCTCCTGCCCTTAGTGGCTCTAGGACAGGCCTAACCTCCTCTGGAGCAGCTTCTTCACAAGGGGTAGAATCAGTTCCCTGAGGAGGTTGACCCTCACTTAAAGTCTGGGGGGAGAAAGACTTTTCTTCCTCCCTGGTTCTCACTGTTGGCGCAAGGTGGGCCATTCTTTCAGGCTCCACTGCTCCTGGATTTCCCTGTGGTTGGACTGGGGCAATAAGGGTCACACCAACCGACTCAGGGAGGCCTAACATTTTCTAGATGGGCCTTCAGTTCTGCTTCAGCCCAGGCTGAAGATTCTAGATCATTTGACTATGGCCATGGGATGATCTGTCCTAACACCATCAGTGTTGGTCACCTGGTACATCTACCCAGGTATAATATGAAGTGGAGACACCAGTTTTCCTGTCACCTTGATGATACTAACCCCAGTGTCCATACAGGCTACCGCTTTCTGACTATTAATCAGAGGCTCCTGTCTGTACTTGAACAAGGTATTGGGACTTACAGTAAAAATGGCAAAACCCATGCCACCATCACAGACTAAGGTGGCCTGTGTGGGGGATCTGGCTAGGCCAGTATTAACCTCGCTACCCCATGAGAACCCAACTAAACATTTGGGTGCACTACTGCCACCTGGAGGGCTACTACTTGGGTCACTAGGGGGTGTAGTAGTAGTAGTAGTAGTGGTATTCTTATTGCTGGCCTTGGGGCAATTGGAGTCCCATTTCTTGTGGCCTTTCTCTTTGCAGATAAAGCAATAAGGTTTCTTTCCAGAGGAAGAAGGAGTTTGGGACCCACCCCCAGAGGAAGACGTTTGGGGACCTTCAGAGGACTTCTCTTTAGACTTATCCCCATTGAGCCTTGGTAGAATCCTTCTTCTGGTCACCACCACATCCATGATTTTTCTGCTTAACCCTGGTTCGGACCCATTTGTCTGCCTTCTTTCCCAATTCTTGGGGAGACGTCAGATCAGAGACCACCAGGTACTGGTGCAGTAGTTAGTTTTGACAGTTAAGGATGTGCTCCCTCATTAACAAATTGTACAATCCTTTATAGTCCTGTACCTTGCTTCCACGAAGCCAGTCTTCCAGAGCCTTAATAGCACTATAAATGAAATCTACCCAGTCCTGGGTGTGTGCCTTCTGGGTGTCTCTGAACGTAATCCTGTATTGCTCAGTGGTTAAGCCAAACCCATCTATGAGTGCACTCTTCAGGACTGAATAATTGTCAGCATCCTCTTCTTTAACAGTGAGGAGCTTATATCTACCTTTTTGTTTCGCAAAGGAGAGCCACAGGATAGCTGCCCACTGCCCTGGAGGGACCTTCTGAACTTTACAGGCCCTCTCCAAAGCAGTGATCTATTTATGAATGTCATCCCCCTCCTTGTAAGGAGGGACTATCCTGCTCAGGTTCCTAGTGCCAAAGGATGGTTCCCTGATTCTAGGGACACTATTGCTGCCACCATGGGACTTTAGTCATAGTTTCTTCCTGGCTTTCTGTACTTATAGGGCCTCCTTGTCAAGGGCCAACTGATTTCGCCTGAGCTTGAGTCTAACTCTTTCAAAGGAGTCCTCCCTCTTGCAAGATATGGAGGTCCCTATGGAAGTGTCTGAAGCATTGGAATCAACAGAAGGAGATCTAGACCTCCTCTGCCTACTCTGAACCCTCCCAGGGGGATCTGAGTTTGCCAATGTGGAGTCATTAGACTCCTCTTGGCGATACTCCGAATTGAGGTCACTAGGGTGAACCCCTGGTGCCCCCTCTTCTGGAGCATCTCCACCCACATTGTCCTGTTCTTCTGCCCCTCCAGGATTCTTGTCATCCTGATGAAGTAGCTCTAAGAGCAGCTTAGTAGTGCGGTTGTTACCGGCCTATATTCTTCTAAGGCTACACAGGGTCCTTAGTTCTTGGAACTTCAGGCCACTGTACTTAGTAGACTGGGGTACACTGGTATCCCCAACTAAAGACATGGTCACTAGGTGTAGTGTGGTGTTGCACCTACCTACCCTAGTGTAAACTAAACTTTCTAAGATTGGAGAAAGGGTTGTGCTAGACCCTTAACAACCAATCAAAAGGTTCAGTAGAACTTACTTAGCCTATCA
This sequence comes from Calotriton arnoldi, assembly GCA_963921515.1. NCBI lineage: Eukaryota > Metazoa > Chordata > Amphibia > Caudata > Salamandridae > Calotriton > Calotriton arnoldi. Next base: position 55,624 of record CAWUFW010015198.1, on the reverse strand, counting down.
AGTATGATATGTGCCTAATGCTAGTGATGTTTTTTCAATGAATCCACACCTAGATTAGCTGGTAAAACAATACAGGCTTGAATCCCACCGCTGCCACCAATGTAGGAGGCTGGCTTAGTATATGGTGCTCACTTATGCAAGTGTAGCATCCTGCACTAATCCAGACACCCTTATAGTCATTTTAGTGGTCTTAGACAACCATACAAAGCTGGAAGTGGAAGATGTGGAAAGCAGCCTTCAGGCTTAGTCCAGAAGGAGTGTAAAGCAGCTTGTTTTACCGGTACTTAATCTTATGGTATAGGTTAAGTGAAAAAGAACCACACAATGTAATTATAAAAAATATGTATTTATTATTAACACACACTAACACAATGCAATATCTCCTACCCGGAGATACAGACACAATACACACAATAGTTTGTCAATAGAATACATAAGCAGCACAAATACACAGTGGTCTCTAGGGGAAGACCAAACCATATACTAAAATAGTGGAATATGAACCATGACTTTAGTCCAGAATGGACCCAGAAGACGTAGAAGAGTCATGGACCCAAGGAACCACCAAGGTGAGTATCTAGGAACCACACATAGGTCGTGTGGAGAGTGGGAAGACGACCACGTGCTCAATTGAAGTCAGGGGGTAAGTAGCGGTTGCACTTTTGAAGAAGGACCCTTCCCAGCGGGCCCTGAAGAAACCCAGTGGAAGATGGAGGGTTGGAGAGTCACCCCACCCGTGGATACCCCAGGTACCAGGATACCTACACCAAGGAAGCCGGGTGCATAGGTGCGAAGTGACATTGGAAACCGCTGTAGACCACAATGGAGGACTTCAGAAAGGATGCCGCTGGCGAAGAAGGTGAAAGAGTCCAGTGGAACCCAAAGATAGATTCAAGATGAGGCACCTGCAAGCAGAGGGGACAGTCTATGCCTCTCAGGAGTGACCAGGAGACACGAAAGTCGAATGCCCACCGATGTTGGAGATGCAGGAGAGTTGACGATGCCCTTGAAGTTGCAGTTGTGTGGACCAGACTTTGCTGTAGGAGACCAGGAGCCGTTCACGAGCTGTCCCACGTCGTATGTCGAGAGCCAAGGGGGTCAGTGTCTGGCAGGGGTACCAACAAGCCTTGGCAGCGGCAAGCAACGTAGTTGACGAAAAAGGTGCAGTGTCTGGATCAGCAAGGTCCAAGTGACTCACCACAAGCAGGTAAGTCAGAGCAGGCCCAAGCAAGCACTGGAGCCAAAGACCCTCAAGAGGACCCACAGGATGGAGGCACAGGAGTCGCAAGAGGACCTCGAGCAGCTCACCAAAGGATGAAGGCCCACGGAGCAAAGGATGTGGTGTAGGCAAAGATCTTGGCTGCAGGAGATGCTTGAGGCTGAAGCTTCTTGGAGCCCGAAGATCTCTGGAGGAGAGAGTCAACAAGTCTTGGCAACGGCACGTCAACGCAGTGCCCAGGGGTACTGCTCCAGCGGTTCCGACAAGGGATACTTGCTAGAAAGACAGGGCAGGCCTCGAGGGAGTTGCAGAACCACCACCTGTTTTACTGAACCTTTCAGAGTCCGTAGGAGCTCAGGAACAGCAGACCGGTCAGCTTCATTGCGGTGCCTGCAGATGCAGGGGAGTGACTCCTTCACTCCAAGGGAGATTCCTTCGGGTGTCTTGGATGCCCACAGGCCTTGTGAAGAACCAGTATGGAGCACAGGTGTTGCAGCAGACTTGCAGGACGATGAGAACAGGAGCAGCAGGAGTCTTCCCAGTTGCAGTCTTGGTTCCCAGAGCGAAGTCTAGCGATGTCCAGAGTGCCCAGATGGTTGAAGTTGAAGTGGTATTGGATCTGAATTTTGTCCCATGATGAATCTAGGGACCAACCCACAGGTAAGCCCTTAAGTACCCTAGGGAAAGGGTTGGGACGATTCAGGGGTCCCTCCCATAGGAGGGTCTGGACAATGGGAGGATACTCCCATGTCCTTTGTCCAGTTTTGCACCAGAGCCGGAGCCAACAGCTCCCTGAACAGGTTTCAACTGGAGTATGCAAGGAGGGCACCAAATGTGCCCTTCAAAGTAGTCTAGTGGCACTGGAAAGTGCCCCCACCCTGCCCCAATACACTAAGTCCTGTCTGGGAGGTGGTCACACCTCCCTGTGACAGGAAACCTATTCTCCTGCCTTCCCTTGCTCAAGCTTGGCTCAGCAGCAGGAGGGCAAAATTGTGTCTTTGGTTGTTAGCAGTCATAGTTTGCTGTCTGGGTCTACCTCCTGGAGGAGCTTTACAGTGCTTAAAATCATACCTCTTACACCATTTACGATGTGGAGGTATGATTCCAACATGTTTGATACCAAACACGACCGGGTTCCTTACAGCCAGTTTAGAGATAGCCATTGCGTAATGACTCATGGTCACTCTATGTATCGTAATGGCTGATGCATTTACAACCCGGATTGAAAGGCCTGCCTTAGGGGTGACTTATAGGTTTTAAGTGCGGTGACCTCGGATATAAGGAAGCTTATATATGTCGTAAGTGGTGCTTGCACCAGCTTACACAGGCTGCAATGGCAGGCCTGTAGTCACAATTTGAGTGGTCTCCCATGGGAGGCATAATACATGCTTCAGCCCATTGGTGACCCCTGGTGTACCTGTGCCCTGGGTGCCTTAGTACCATATACTAGGGACTTACAAGGGTACACCAGTAGCCAATCTGGAGTGTACCTAAGTACTCACCATGACCAAATTAGGGAAGAAGCACAGAGACTGGGGTCTTCATTATCAGGATCCCAGTCAACTAGTCAGTAAAACTTAGCAACACCAGGCAAAAAGTGGGGTTAACCATGCAGAAGGATCCTACCTTCCTACAGATGCAGTGAGGATGCAGATTTTCATGGAATGAGTTGCTGGAGGCAGGAGCTTCTTGTAGCCCAAAGATCTCTGTAGTGCATAGCCAACAAGCCTTGGCAACAGCAAGTCGACCCAGTGCACAGGTGTTTGGTCCCAGCGGCTCCGATGAGGGATGCTGTCCTCGAAAGTGCATAGAAGACAGGTCAGGCCTCTAGGAAGCTGCAGAACCACCATCTGTGTTGCTGTGCCTCAGGAAGCCCGTAGGACGACAGGAGCAGCAGGCCGTTCAGCTTGGTTGCGGTGCCTGCAGATGCAGGGAAGTGACTCATTCACTCCAAGGGAGATTTCTTCGGAAGTCTTTGATGCCCACAGGTCTTATGGAGAACCTGGATGAAGCACAGACGAGGCAGAAGACTTGAAGAACAGCGAGACCAAGAGCAGCAGGAGTCTTCCTTGATGCAGTCTCGGTTCTAGTCGAAGTCCAACGAAGTCCAAGTGTCCAGATGGTTGAAGATTGATGTGGTTTCAGAGTTGAGTCTTGTCCCACAACGAATCTGAGGACCCACTCACATGAAAGTCCTTGAATACCCACAAATGTGTTTGGAACAACTCGGGGTCCCTCCTAGTGGTGGGACTGGACAGAGAGGAGGATACTCCCCTGTCCTTTGTCAAGTTTCGTGCCAGAGCGGGAACTAAGGGTTCCTGAACTGGCTCAAACCGCATTATGCAAGGAGGGCACCATTTGTGCCCCTCAAAGCAGTCTGGTGGTTCTGGAAAGCGCACTATACCATAGGTGCATAGCTGCATGAGCAATATTGCCCCTACAGTGTCTGAGTCTATTCTTAGGCATTGTAAGTGCAGTGAAGTTATACCGAGTACATGGCCTGGGAGTTTGCCATTACGAATTCCACAGCTCCATAATGGCTTTACTGAATACTAATAAGTTTGGTATCAAACTTCTCAGCATAATAAACCCACACTGATGCCAGTGTTGGATTTATTTCAAAATGCACTCAGAAGGCATCTTAGAGATGCACCCTGAAAAACAGCCGACTCACTAGTGTGCAGCTGACTGGCCTGCACCAGCCTGCCACACTCACACGTTTCTGACCCCCTGAGGTGGGAGCCCTTGTGCTCTCTTGGGTCAGGAACAAAGCCTGCTTGGGTGGAGGTGCTTCTCACCTACTTCCAAGCAGAAACAGCATTCAGGGTGGTGAGCCTCAAAGGCTTTCTGCCCTTTATGCTAGCCAGGACCTTTCTAGCTAGTGAAGATGCCCGCCCCCAGACCAAGCCCCACTTTTGGCAGCAAGGTCGGCGGGATAATTAGTAAATAGGAGAGATGTGTCCCCTCTCTGCCAGGACCATCCCTAAGTCGTCCTGGACCTAGGTTTCCTCCCTCCTTAAAAAATCCACCATCTTGAATGGAAGGATTTGAGCCAATCAGGTTAGGGGATGCCCCCTCCCCAAAGGGAGGGAACATACAAAGGGTGTAGTCACCCTAAAGGTAAGTAGCCCATTGGCTACTACCTGCCGTGCTAGTGACGCACCTAAATTCAGTATTTAGGTTCACCCCTGAACCTTGATCCCCAGATTCCTGTGACCTACGAAGAAAGATGAAAGAAGACGCCATGCAGCAAAGCCTGAATACGACGACTGATTGACTTGGTCCCACCCCTACCGGCCTGTCTCCAGCTTAAGAGCCTGCGAATAAGACCACATCTGTCCTGTGGCCAGCGACTTCCAGAAACTCGAGGAAGACTGCTGACTCTTCAACAAAGACCTGATCTCCCGAGGACCGCGGCCCTGCCCAGAAAAATTTAACTACAAGGACTCCAGATCCAGACGGATCGGCGACCCCTGTCCACTCTGCAGAAGATGCCCATGGCCCGAGTCTGAGTAGCTCACCTGTCCGGTGAAGTCTCCTCCGCGTTCCTGACTTCAACTCCACTGGTGGCTGACCCCTCCTAGACTCCACGAGGACACCTGCGGCCTCTACACGAACGGTCCCCCTGACCACGACTGGCTCCGGTAAAGAAAATCCGACACCAAAAGGCACCCCTGCATACTCAGCCCCCCGACTTTGGGGAGCCCAGCCGACGGTGCCAAGACCTCCTTCGACACCCCTACTTTACGGCCTAGCTGGTGATCACCTTCGTCCAACCTCCTGGTCCCTCCCTGCAGCCTATTTGTGCGACCGAGATTCCCCATTGAAAAGCATTAGGGGCCTGACGCTGATTTGTACCCTGCACCTGGGCGCCCCTGTGCCACTGGTGGTGTAGCTTTTATGCTGCCTTACAGCCCCCGTGTTTTCTTCAATTCCTGGGGCTTGTGCCCTGAAACCGCAGGTACCTACCTGCAAACAGCACCTCTAGTGGGTGCCCCTAATCTCCATTGACTAACATTGGGCCCAGTGACCTCTACACCTGGCCGCCCCAGTGCCGCTGGTGGTGCAGTACCTACCTTGAGCTGACCCTTGCCCAGTGTTGGTCTAACACCCCGAAGTCTGGATGTGTAAGTCGGGTACTTACCTGTGATTGTGCATAACTGTTTTTCCCATAGGACTGCATTGCCTTCTTGTGACTTGCACTAAGTGTCTATTTTTTACAACTGCATTTTGAAAAGTATTTCTCTTTTTAAAACTGCTACTTGCAACTGAGTTCCTCTTGCTTCTAAAATAAACTGACACAGTAATATTTTTATACAAAACAAATTGGTCTTGGATTCAGTCTTTGAGTGTGTGTAATAATTTCTTGCCTGAGTGTGTACAACAAATGCTTAACACAGCCCTCTTATAAGCCTAACTGCTCGAACACACTACCACAAATAGAGCTTTTAGTATTATCTACTTAAGCCTCTGTAAGCCTCTGGGGATCCACTGAACTCTGTGCACACTATACCATACTTTGATATAGTATATACAGAGCCAGCTAGCTACAGCCTGGCTCAAAACATCTGGCTTCTCGTGTGATGTCCAGGCTAATCTCATGTACTTGCCCTTTGACGGATCTCATCTCTTTGGTGTGAAAGCGGACTCTGCCTTTGAGCGCTTCAAGGATTCTCGTGCTATGGCTAGATCCTTGTTCCTCTCAGTTACACCTCATGGCCAGCCTAGCTTCTGCCCCTTTCATGGCAATGAAAGGGGTTTTCAGCCGTGCAACAGTATTCTATCCACCATCCTGCACAGACTCCCCAAGTTGTTCAAGGACGTGGACACAGCTCATTCCGAACTTGGAATGGTAGCCAGAAGTCGTCTGCCACCCAGTCCTCGGCAGCTGCAGCCTCTAAGCACTCCTAGCTTGAATCTGCAAGGACATTCCACTCTAGTTGGAGAGAGAATTCATCACCGTCTCCTCCGCTGGAGGTCCATAAGATCGGACAAATGGGTTTTGCAGATCATTCAGGATGGTTGGTCTCTGCTTTTCCTTTCTTTTCCTCCTCCTATTCCGCCAATTCAAGAACGGGTGGCGGAGGATCATGTAACTTAACTCCAAGGGAAGTAACAGCTCTTCTCTTGCCCAAGGGAGCTATAGAGAAGGTTCAGATTTCAGAAGTAGGCAGTGCCTGCTATTCCCGCTACTTTCTGATTCTGAAAGAGAACAGAGGGTTGCGGACCATTTTAGATCTTCGGACCGTAAATCTCTTCCTCAAATAGGAGAAGTTCAGCATGCTCATGTTTGCTCAGGTCTTGTCTACCCTAGACCAAGGAGACTGGCTGGTAGTGTTGGACTTGCAGGATGCGTATTTTCATATCCCCATCCTGCCGGTCCACAGACGTTACCTGCAGTTCAAGCTAAACCACACATTTTCCAGCTTATCGTGCTACCTTTTGGCCTTACCAGCGCCCCTCGGGTGTTCATTGATGTGAAGGCGGTAGTCGTAGCTCATCTGTGCAGGTTAGGGGTTTTAGTCTTCCCCCTACCTCGACGACTGTCTATTGAAGGCTTCTTCATCCCAGACTGTCATCTCCCACCTCCCAACTACTGGGGTTCTCCATAAATGTGCTGAAGTCACACCTGACTCCTTCTCAGACACTCCTTTTCATCGGAGCTGTTCTGGACACAGTGCAGTTTCGGGCTTTTCCTCCCGAGCAGCGAGTCAAGGATATTCAGGCTATGATACTGACGTTTAAGCCTCTATCCTGGATTTCGGTGAGACTGACTCTGAGGCTGCTGGGCCCAATGGCCTCCTGCATCCTGTTGGTAAATCACGCCAGATGGCACATGAGGGCTCTGCAGTGGGACCTGAAGTTCCAGTGGGCGGAGCATCAGAGGAATCTCTCCGACATGGTCCAGATCTCGGAGGGAACTGCAAAGGACCTGCAGTGGTGGTTGACGGACTGCGATTGGGTCAGAGGTAGCCCCTCTCCCTTCCCCAACCAGATCTCCCAGTAGTGACAGATGTGTCACTCCTGGAATGGAACGGCCATCTGGGAGAAGTGGAGCTAAGGGCACACTGGTCTCTGGCGGAGTCAGTGCTCCACATCAGTTTGTTGGAGCTACGGCGATCCGTTTGACATTAAAAGCATTTCTTCCCTCTGTCAAGGGGAAGTTAGTGCAGCTGTTCACGGTCAATTCTACCGCCATGTGGAACTGCAACAAGCAGGGCTGGGCGGGGCCGTGGACCCTTTGGCAAGAGGCCCTGCATCTCTGGACATGGCTGGAACAGCAGGGCATTACCCTGGTGGTTCAACACCTGGCAGGTTCTCTGAATGCCAGAGCAGACGAACTCAGCCGTCGTTGCCTAGTGGATCACGAATGGCGTCTACGGTCAGAGGTGGCGCAAGGTCTCGGGGAGAGCCTTGGTTAGGTCTGTTTGCTTCTGAAGAGAACGCGCAATGTCAGCAGTTTTGCGCGCTAGAGTTTCCAAGGCTGCGAAAGCTGTGCAACTTTTTGTCGGGAGTGGAGCTCAGGCCTCCTGTACGCCTTTTCACCCATACCACTTCTGCCCAGAGTTCTGAAAAAGATCAAGAGCGACCGGCCCCAAGTCATTCTTGTGGCCCCAGACTGGGCATGGAGAGTTTGGTATCCCGAGCTTCCGTGAATGAGTAGCAATCCTCCGATCAGGCTGCCCCTTCGGGAGGATCTTCTGTCGCAGCAGCAGGGGAGGGTTCTCCACCCGAACCTCTCAACTCTCCGCCTCCATACGTGGAGATTGAGTGGCGACAGTTGATAGCTTTCGACCTTCCTCCCGAAGTATGTAGTTATTTTGGTGGCCAGGTGTCCCTCCAACAAAATGGTATACACCTGCCAAGGGCAAAAAATTGTAAAATAATGTACAGAAAGGTCTGTTGACCCTCTTTTTGTTTCTCTAGGTACTATTCTTTTCATTCTTACCCTTGCCCAGCAGGGCTCTGCTTTGGGTACTCTCAAGGATTACCTTTCTGCGGGGGGCGCTAGGTGGCACACGAGCAACATGGCCGCACTAGTGTGAGGCTCCTGCAGCTCGGTCCACTTATCCGAACAATAATCCTGCCCAGGAGGTCCTAATGATCATCCCACTGTGCCGGAATAGGTAACGGGACCCAGAGACCTCGTGCCGTGAATACGGAGCCTCCTCAACACCGCTTTCTGCCGCGGCAGCTCCTTCAAGTTCACACTGCAGTAGCGGCCTGGCGTGGCTGGAACCGGGCATGGGAGGAGCGGGCTACGCGAGTGCCGCGGTGCACACGTGGGAGCTGGGCCGCGCGCCTGCTGTGATCAAGATTTGCGGTCCTGCGGAGTGAGGAGGGTGAGTGCACATCAATCACACCCCCTACGAGTGCCTGCCACCCCATGCACGCCCTCCTGCTGACAACTAACGACCTGCAGAGGATTCCTGCCCCTGGCTGCGCTTCCCGGCCCGCGCACATCAAGCATTAACAGACACTGATTAACGCCGCCACATACATAAGGCGCGCAAGCGCGGCCTCATTGTTACCCACGGGGCCCACCTGAAACCGTTCCTCTGGCACAGCACTTTAACGTGCAGCTATTACCCTGCGCAAACCTCCATTTAAGGCGCCCAGTACATCGTGGCGTTCACTGTGACGGGACGGGGTCTCATTGCCGGCATTCCTGTATTCCTGACATCAAAGGCAGTTTTGGCTCGTCGCGCCTCTCCCTGGGGCCGCTGATCGTATGCAGCAGATGCATCTCCTTATCCCAAGATAACTACTCGCCACCATTCACAGTACCAGGCTGTAACCCATTGCTTCACAAGTCCCTCTTTTTGGAAGTGGGCAGGCACGCAGCGGAAGCGAGCACTCGTGGATCAGCTACCACATATGATCGCCCATACAGTGCGCTTGAGGCACCACTAGGTGGTCTAAACTGCCATTGTCCGTGTGCTCGCACACCTTATCCCTGCAGGCTAAAGGGGCAAGAGCGGGAAACTGCCACAGCACATCCCCTCCTCCTGAGACAATCTACCTCCAGCTCCTAACGTGTTGTACATACTATGCATTTCCCTAAATCCACGCATGGTTGAGCGCAGGCACGAATCTACGCTCTACACAGGAGCACAGCACCAAAGGCCTGCGTAACACGTCCACCTTCTCGGTGAAAGAGTACCTTACGGCGAGGAGCAGGCGGACAGCGTCACCAGCAGTAAGGACGATATCTTCAGAGGCCCATCTGAACTCCCGGGTTAAGGACACTTGCAGTCCATTTCACACGTGCGGTGGTGGCAGCCCAAGGGCTTCAGCACAGGTACCCACGTAGTTGGCAATAACCTGCAGAATGGGGAAGGCAGACATCAAGCAAACCCGGCTGACATTTGAAGCCAGAAAAAATGCCCCCACACACACACACAACAGGACGATCCTGACAACGTCAGTGAGAAACACGCACAAGGGTCGCCGCAGCAGCAAGATGACGACATGAAAACACTCCTCATTGCAGTGAGGCAAAGTCTTGCCTCCATAGAAGGGAAAATGGATGCGATGAATAATCGGATGTATGCCATTGTTTATAAGCTGGACGGCCATGATGAGTGCATGAAAGAGACTGAACGCCGCATTTCCGACGCAGAAGATACCTCGTCGCAAATGCAGAAACAAATGGCGCAGATGGACAAACTACTCAAAATTATCGCTGCCAAAAATGAAGATCTTGAAGCGCGCAGCAGAAGAAATAACATCTGTGGTTTTGGCATTCCGGAGAGCATCAATACTGGCCGGATGGAGGAGTTTATAGAGCGGCTCCTACGCGATACAATCGGCGCTGAATCCTTCTCCTCTCAATTTATAGTGGAGAGAGCACACCGTTCCCTTGGCCCCAAGCCACCGCCAGGCAGCACACCACGTCCCATCATCGCGAGGTTACTCAACTATCGTGACCGGGATGTGGCACTCAAAATTGCGCGAGAAGAGAAATCTCACATTTGAGGGAAACGCATACACCTTAAATCCTGACTTTACGGCCACCGTCCAGGAGGAGCTGAGAAAATTCCTGCGCTCCAAGCAAAAACTTCGCCAGGCACAAATTGATTATGCACTTATGTACCCAGCTCGACTATGGGTAACGCACCGAAGGAAACAATATTTCTTCACTAACATGCAGCAAGTTGACGACTTCCTGAAACGCATCAAGCGAGCTAATACTTCCCGCTCTTCACAGGACCTATCGCCGAGATCGTCTTCCCCGGTCGGAGAATAATACGAACTCTGTCTTCCACCGTCGTGGTGCTCTTGAGATTGACGAGAGTTCTATGCCTCCTCCTCTCCTCTCGACTGCAGAACCCACCTACTGCTACACGCAAAGACAATAGAACATTGATCTGTGGTTTCGACGGGTGGCGGCGACTAAAGCAACATTACCAGATAAGTGACCTCCTGGGATTGTATGGCAATTAGCACCGAGCACCCCTGCCCCCGACGGGTTTGTCGTTCCACAGCTTCGCACCTCGTAGGGCAGGGTGTAACCATGCAAGTACCTAGGAGTCCCCCCCCGAGGGTGATCCCCCCTACTGCAGACTTAAAATGCAAGTTGTTTCTGTTTTCTTGGGGTATGTGGGTGGGGGAGGGAATGTTCAGTCTGGCATGATTGGGATGCTACAGTGGGTGGTGGTGGGAAGGGGTTTGTTAATGAGGCACAACGAAAAAGATGAGACATGGGAAGCAGTTTTACTGCATGTACTATACCAGCTTTGCAGATACAGGTCACACACCACTTTCCACAATAATATGCACCCCGTCCATGACCAGAATCTAATCAGAACTTACATATTCTCACGTGGAATGTTAGAGGACTTGTAGATCCACGTAAACGAAGGAAAGTCCTAGCATACCTGGACCGACATCATGTCCAGGTCGCACTGCTTCAAGAAACGCACTTGAACCCCCGTCATGACAGTTTTCGCATGCAAATGGGCAGATCACAGGGTATTTTCCTCTTATTCCACATACTCTAAAGGGACAGCCATACTCATAAAAAAGGGCACTCCATTTACCTTTGTTGGCGCTGCGCAGGATCCACATGGGCGCTACTGCATGGTTTGGGGTCGGCTGGGCACAGAGTCCATCACACTGGCATGCTGCTATGGGCCCAACGTTGATGACTTCTTCGCCACGCTCTGGGGCAAAATCCTGGAAATAGGCTCCACTCACATAGTATGGGGGGAGATTTTAATACCATACTCAACCCAGCCATGGATAGATCTAATCCGGCGCCACAGCACTACTCTCGCTCGCATAAACTGCTCCAAGACATTGTGACTGACCATGGACTGATAGATGCTTGGCGGCATGTCCACCCGCAAAAAACTGAGGGCACACATTATACAGCTATGCATGCATCTTGGGCTAGATTAGATTATTGTATAGTATCTCGCGGATTGGGCCCGGCGATAGTTTCTGTTACACATCTGGCGAGAACATATTCGGACCATTCTCCTGTCAGGCTGACATTGACCCCTCCGGGGTTCGGCGTCCCCATTAGGAACTGGAGATTATCACCCCTCACGTTCCTTGACACAGCATTCCACAGCGAACTAGGGCAGGAAATCACAGATTTTTTTCATAGAAATTTGGGATCCGTTGATAGAATCGAGACAGTATTGGAGGCCTTTAAGGTCACAATCTGTGGGTTCTGTAATTCCAAGAGCTCTGGCGTCTTGCGCGACATCCAGGGCACCTTGAAGAAACTAGAGGGGGAACTTAAGAGACTAGAGACTCTACTCTCTGATGGCGCAGATGGGGTGACCCAGCGGGAATTCAGGGAAAAATTATCAGAATATACAGAAACAGCTGAACGCGAGACCCGATTCAGGGGTAAATACTGGGTGGCCCGAAAATATGGGGAAGGAGAACGCCCGGGCAGAGCTTTAGCGGAGGCAATACGCAAGCCCCGTTTCTCTAACTATGTATTGGAAATTACAAGCCCCGATGGTACGCAGGGTAGAGATACCGCTGACATACTGGACGCGTTTACCACCCACTACTTTTCACTTTATTCTACTAGCAGGCGGGGTTCGCTTAATCTAACCAGCTATCTAGATGATCTAGCCTTGGGATGGCTGGGAATTCTTAGATGCTCCTTTCGAACTGGATGAGATACGTGAAGCTATCATGCACATGAAATCAGGCAAAGTCCCAGGTTTAGATGGGCTCCCCATAGACTTCTACAAAGCATATATTGATCAGTTAGCCCCCATCCTAAAAATTGTATACGAAGATGCTCAGGCGACTGGTATCCTCCCACCATCGATGAGGGAGGCGCTTACCACCTCCCTATTGAAACCAGGGAAGCCTGCAGACCAGTGCGACTTATAGGCCGCTATCCTTTATCAATAATGACGCCAAAATCTTGGCTAAGATCCTAGCCAATAGATTACATTTATTGATTGAAAAGCTAGTCCTCCCCGATCAAGCTGGGGTTATCCCAGGGCGCGCAACTACTCACAACCTGCGTACTTTTTTCTCTATATTACAGAATGTGGATTCTGATCTAGCGCTGGAGGCAGTCTTTTTAGATGCCACCAAAGCGTTTGACTCCATGGAATGGGATTATCTCTCAAGCATACTACAGCACATGGGGCTGTCCACCCTGTTCCTTTCATGGATAAATCTGCTATACCAATCTCCAACGGCCAAAGTCTTAATTACGGGCAGATGTCCTCAGCCTTTTCAATCACCAGAGGCACTAGGCAGGAATGCCCACTCTCTCCCCTGATTTTTGCGCTAGCGGTCAAACCCTTGACGGCTAGACTGCGGCAACACCACCAAGATAAAGCACTACGTTGCACAATGTGCCAGATCCTCATCTCACTTTATGCAGATGACATCACTCTTTACATCAGAGACCCGCAACAAAATCTAAATCCTATACTACGGAGACTCTCCGGTATTCACATAAACTGGGGGAAGTCGCAAATATTTCCCCTCACTTCCGAGGCCACGCAATTCCCATTAGATTACCCGCTAGAATGGTGCAACGCAGAAATGAGATATTTAGGCATATGCATCACCAGGGATAGGGAGGAACTAATGCTCCAAAATTATGGTAGGGCACTTGACCGCGTAACGAGTTGTCTCACGCTGGATCTCAATGCCGCTTTCCATGGCAGGACGCACCTCACTAATTAAAATGGTGGTTCTCGCGCAGTTGTTATATCTATTCTTAAACATTCCGTATTACCCAGGTAGACACTTTTTCACCACACTACGCTCAGAAATGATCAGATTAACATGGGGAGGCAAGCAACCGCGACTGCAATGGGCCACACTGACCAGACCCTATGTTCAGGACGGGTTTGATATTCCAGACTTTGAACTATACTATATATGTGCTCAGGCTCACTATGCCTATTACTGGTTCCATCCACCCAGGTATATGCCCCAGGTCGCGGTGGAACAATGGCTAGCGGATCCCATTCCTCTGGCAGGTATGATGCACCATCCCTCAGCCCCGGGACAAAGGTACCACAACAGTCACGTGCACAGTGACTGCCTGGATGTGGGTTATGCAGCTACTACAGGCCCCAATGCTCTACTCCTCCCACTGCTTTATCACCCTCGTATGCAACTGCTCCAAGAGACGGGGTTTAGGAAAGTCATGGGGGAGGACAAACATTACGAGTTGGGGTGACTTGTACCATAATGGGTAATTCCGTTCTTTAGAGCAAGTATTTCATAACACGCCACCTTCGCCACTGGATGTGTTTCTTTATGTGAGACTTAGGCAAGGCGTGCGAGTAAATACCCCGGCATACCCACTCGAGCCCCCAACCTTCGCTCCCTTACACATGCTGCTTCAAGCCACATCTCCCGGGCATGCTGTTTCGACACTATATCATTTGATACATACGCAACAGGTAATAACCCCCTGCTCCGCTCGTACAAACTGGGACACAGAGCTAGGTTATGAATTATCGGATAAACTGGCTGTATTGTTGTCTCCAGACGGAACAGGTGACAGCAAGTAGTAGACTTCGCATTACTCATTTTAAATTTCTACACCGCCTATACTACATGCCAGCCAAAATGTATAAATACAAACTGCGAGATACCGATCGATGTGCTAGATGTGGCATGGAAGGTGCCGACTTTCTCCATTTAGCCTGGAGCTGTGCAAGAGTGCATGAATATATTGGCTAAAGGTCTTTGAAGCTCTGGAGCAAATGACGACTGTGACCTTGGTACAGGCTCCATTGTTAGCATTGCTGGGCTATACTGAATGCGTGGATAAGCCATATCGTAAATATGTTGCTTTAACGCTATTGCTGGCCAAGCGCCGAGTTGCCTGCCAATGGGTAAGCGGGAGGGCACCAACATTTAAGGAATGGCTCACTGGTTTGATATATTGTCAAGAAGAAATGCATAACTATGCTGAATTACTCCCTTTGGCTTCACGACCTAAAGATATATGGGACCCTCTGAAAGGCTACTTACTATCTCACCCACTAGACACAGCGGCTGGCAATAGAGAAACACAGTAGTAATGCCCATAACAATATAAGGCACCAATACTGTGAATGCAATATGCCAATCATGCTACTCTTCGGACTGTGCCACACCCTGGTACCAACAGCGTTGCGAATTGATTCTGCTCTGCTGACCTGCTGTAAATTTATTTGTTTGCTATAGATTGTAATTCGTAAAGTGGATGCCTATCAGTGACTACGATGCAATGTACATTCCGCCATATTGCTCATCTTTTTGCCTCATGTTCTAGCAAGAATGGTACTAAAGGATTGGGTTAGATGTATCGTACATGCTACCTTTGCTCCAAATGTACGCAATTCCTGTAAGTGCAGTTGTGTCTGCAAAGACTGTTGTACCTTATGTTTGTTGACTCTCGGAAAACTCAATAAATACAATCTAAAAAAAAAAAAGATTACCTTTCTGCTCTGTCCACTTCCTTGCGGCTTCCGCATCAACCCTCTTTGTTCAAATCCCCTATTGTAAATAGGTTCTTGAAAGGGCTTGTACATATGTTTCCACCGACGCCCTTTGTCATGCCGCAGTGGGACTTAAACTTGGTCTTCACATGTCTTATGTGTGCTCCTTTTTAGCCTTTGCATAATTGTGCTCTCTGGCTGCTTACTGTCAAGACAGCCTTTCTCATGCCGAAAACAGCTGCCCGGAGGGTGAGTGAATTGCAAGCATTGTCATGCAAGCCTCCCTACTTGATGACTTATGCAGATAAAGTGGGTGCTTCGCACCCGGGCTTCATTCTTGCCAAAAGTGGTGACTCCATTCCATCTGGGTCAAACGATCACACTGCCCACCTTTTTTGCTTCCCCACATCCCTCTAAAGAAGAGGAGCGTCTCCACCGTCTGGATCCAAAAAGAGCGTTGCTGTTCTACCTTTACCGCACAAAAGATTTTCGGGTGGATGACAAACTCTTTGTGGGTTACGTGGGAGCTAAAAAAGGTCAGGCAGTGCAGAAACAAACCATTTCTCGCTGGGTCATTCTCAGAATTAAAATCTGCTATGCCCTGGCTAGATAGCAGCCCCCTGAGGGCTTACCAGCTCATTCCACCAGGGGGAAGGCTGCGACCACGGCGTTGGCTCAGGGTGTCTCAGTCCTGGACATCTGCCAGGTAGCAACATGGGCGTCTCTGCACACGTTTGCCAAACATTACTTCTTGGACAGTCAGGTTCACAGGGACGAGCATTTTGCCCGTTTGGTCCTGCAGGACTTTTTAGTGCAAGAATTTGTCCGCAGCCCACTGTCAGGATGGTATGACTTGGGTATCTATTCAAAGGTAAGGAATCTGCAGCTAGAAGTCTCTATCAGATGAACAAGTTACTTTCCTTCGGTAACGCTTTATCTGGTAGAGACAATATTTAGCTGCAGATTCCTTACAGACCCACCCATGCCTCTACGCTCTGTGGACTCATTTGGTACGGCTAGGATTGCTCCCTTATTCAGGGCCCTAATTGTGACACACACATGCACGTCAGTTCACTTCATGGCTCTGTGCTTCTGGCGTGGAAAAGTGAAAAGTAACTGAGGTCCGCCTGTCTGGGTGGCGCCTCTATAGGTGACCTCAATGTCATAACCGATGCTTACTATGCCGACGATGTCACGCGGAGCCAAAGAGAGCCACCCAACTCGCGCAGGGGTACTGCTCACGCAAAAGTTTCCAGTTCGAACGCCTGGGAATTCAGAGGTAAGGAATCTGCAGCTAGATATTGTCTCTACCAGATAATGCATTACCGAAGGTAAGTAACTTGTTAGTCATTAACCTGAAGATTAATATCTGTCTGTAGCATGACTGGTATCCAGTGACAGATGTGTTGAGTAGACACCTGGAACTAGTCGTCACCATTTAATATGCTTTAATCAAAAGACTGTTGCAGAGACAGCTCTTGCAAAGGAGAAGGTTAGATCTGCAGAAGCCCAACCTACAAAACAGGATGCACCACACTTTCTTTTGTCTGTTGAGAAGGCCATGGACTGTTGTTCTGGCTCCTCAAATTTCAGAAGCTCCCAGTGAACCCTCAAATATGATGAGGGCTGAAAGCCCGAAACCGGTCCTAGGATGCTTGTTTCCAGTCCAGGGAGGTCCTGGCCTGGCAGTTCGGGCTGGACTGTTCCCATTGGGCGCAGGGTCAAGACTGATTTGCATATGCCTGGGTCCAAACTGGAATGGCATGGTGAGCAAGAAAATGATGGATTTAGGCCCAGATCTCTGTACTGGGGTGAATGTATGACATTGTTCTGCATTCTGACAATCAATCGTTGTTTTTGCATTTGTCACCCTGAGTGGGACGGGTATGCCCAGACGTGGGTCCCGTGCTCTTCATGCCACTGGAGTCAAGCTATCCTGGCTGATGAGGGCTGAAAGCCCAAAACCGGTCCTAGGATGCTTGTTTCCAGTCCAGGGAGAACCTGGCCTGGCAGTTCGGGCTGGACTGTTCCCATTGGGCGCAGGGTCATGACTGATTTGCATATGGCTGGGTCCAAACTGGAATGGCATGGTGAGCAAAATAACGATGAATTTAGGCCCAGATCTCTGTACTGGGGTGAATGTATGACATTGTTCTGCATTCTGTCCATCAATCGTTGTTTTTGCATCCCTCAAATATACAGCAAAACATTGTACCCCCTACTATGTGACAGAAAGTACTTGCATGGTCACTTTCTGTGGTGCCAAACATGGTCTCCCGACCGCTCTGATTAAACACCTCAAGGGCCTTTAACTCAAACAGGATGAACTGGTACAGTCACCTCCAGAAAGAGGGATGATGTTCTGCCTATCCTGACTTCTGTGATTGCAGCAGAGGCTCCTCAAACCGGACTGAAAGTCCATCACAGTCCCTACATTTGAACAGGGTGTGGTTGCCTTGCTCTTTTGAATGTTGCAAATTTTCTCAAGTACATCTCGTGCCTTCTGTACAATCCTTTCCCTACAGAGCAATATGTAGTCAGGATTGCATTCTTCTAAGACTGGAACATTCCACAGCTTGTCTGTTGGGTTTAGTAAAGTTTTATCAGTGGCTGTTAAGAAGGTTTGGATTCCGTGCTGTGGAGTAGTTTTGAGTGCCACCACTTGTGGTCAGGGTTTGCTCTAACTGCACTAAACTTGTGGAAATAAAGCAATATTGAAGTTATAACAGGGATAGTCAAAGTTGTTTTACCTGTGCACCTCTGTACAACTTTTATGAATTTTGGGTTCATTGTGCCTGGCCTTAATCATTATCAGGATGCCTGTTTTGAGAGCAAGGTGCCACATCTGCCGGACCAACCTGACTGCCTGAGCTGTGTTACGGAAATGCATGTGGTTTTTTGTCACAGCCATGCTTAACATCAGAGTCCACACATCTTCATCAACTTGTTCATGTACTACCTTTAGCGGCCCACAACTCTTGTGGAATTGTGTTATGTACTGAACATAAGCAGCCAATGGCAGTGTTTGAATACATCTGTCTTTGAATTTATGCAAAATCTGAAGGAAAAGTTTGGAGATGTCAATTTGGGATGCACTATAAGGAGGTAAGAAAGGAGAATTGTGCTTTGGAGTTACCAAAGCACCCTGAAGAAGTGCATTGTGAATACCCACTCAATTAATGGATCAGGAACCACTGTGTGAAAGGCTGTGGGGCATATCATGCTTTAATCAGAGTATTTTGGAAGAAGTAGGCAAGAGCAATGACAGGATCCCTATCTAGTGGATTAAGCAGTAGATGAGTATCAGTCTGCAGCAGAAGGATGGAGAGAGATAAAGGACCTCTCATCAGTGCATTAAACCATTCTACAATGCAACTAATGCTAGTAGAAGCCCTTACCCAAATAGAGGACACAGCCACACATCCTTCTTGTGTTCCGCAGGCTTGGTCTTCATTCTATGCTGTTCATCTGTCTCTGCAACACTCTGACAGAATCCTTGTGCACAGGAACACCACCACTCTTTTTATGTTGTGTGATTCCTGATTTAGGTCATAAAGCTCAGGTCAGTCCCTCTTGCAGAGAGCATGTTGTAGTTCCCTGAGCCTTCTGGAAGCTGAGTTACATCACAGTCCCATCCTGTAGTTCTGGTCTGGTCCCTGTTTTATTTTACTGAGACCAAAACCTTCGAGCTGAGCCTTGATCTTCCTCTTGTGACTTGTGTAATGTTGGTTGGGACAGTTTTTCCTTTTTATAGAGTTGTTGAGTCCCACCAGCAATGATGTACTGCATTAAATTTGTTGAAAGAATTAATTGCTTCAGGTTATGTTAGCCATCTTCGCCACAGTCTCCAAGGAAGCTATTTTGTATTTTGAGCAGGGACCTATAACTGGGCAATATTGAGGCTCAAATACACATCCAGACATCATAAAGGAACTTAGTAAAGCATGGCGTCCAGGTACTCTGTGTGCGTGATTGACAAAGGCAGAAACAAAAACATGCCTCTTTGCCACAAGGCTACATATCTGGCAGTGGCGCAATGATGAGATCCATAGGTAAGTGACTCAAAGGCTCTTCTTCGCTGCCGTTTGCAGAATCCCTGCACGCAAGAATATTGTATCATATACATACAAGGACTCCATTACCAAGCAGCCTCCCACCACGCGTAGGAAGTGTGGAGGCCAGCTTGCCAAGCCAAGACTTTAAACCCCAAACTTTGAGAACAGGATTTCTAGATTCTTGAGTATTGCCTACATGATCACCTTTGGATTCTCCTTATCAACTGGGAAGCGTAGATTTCTGTTTCTGGGTTCCTTTGTCCGTGTCCTTGCCATTCTAGCCTGTCTGAATTTTGAGTCTTCTTTACCCATTTGCTATTCTGCGTACTGGGCCATCTGCCCCTCTGAGACCGTGATACTTCACTCCAACTATTTCTTTTGAGTGTCTACTAGGTCATCAATTCAAAAGTGGAGAGTAAGAGACCAAAGCATAGCCTCCTTAATTAAACATATACACACAACCGATACCTAGGCCAATAAGAGTTTTTTTAAAAGAATTATTTAAACCGCAGATGTTCAGAGATTTTGTAAAGATCACCACACCCACAACTTATCAACACATGCTTCATCAAAGGCGATCTGTCCACATCAGGGTAGATAGATACCGCTCCGGTGAAGTCAACCTGTGAAAGGAGTTCTTAAATATATTTTATTGAAGCGGGGGTAAAGGCTGATAAGAAATATCCCAGGATATATCCACAGGAGTTTTCTTTATTCATTTGAAACCTGGGATATCGTTAAAAATAAAATTAACTGTATATTGCCAGAACTACAATGGTTCTACTACCCTTAGAATTCAAGGCATCATATTTTGGCCGCATTTGAAGCCCACGCAGGTCTCTCTTGGCGTTGCTATATTCATTATGTATAGGTTTTCAGTGGTTCAGGATATGGCATGGAGATGTACAAAACCATATATTTTCAAACTCCGAATAACCCAAGGAAGGCATAAGTGGAGGAGCAGTCCTCTGTCACTCCGATTGGCCAAGCTGGAGACCTCACAGAAAGGGCTGGTTTGATAAAAGATGCTTGTTCCTCTATGCTGCCATCACACAGGAACATTCTAGTGGATAGTTAAACCCATATTTTATCTTTATGTTCCGCATACAGGAATACCAGACCTGCATCATTCTGAACAGGGATTCTGGGATGCAGGGCACATAGCTTATATGTCTCTGCCTAAGATTCTTCTGCACATTAGCAGGACTGCAGGAAAATGCTGTAAAACCATACATTTCTAATTGGACACACTATAAGGAATCTCTGGCTGTGTAGCTGTTCTCATTACGTCTGACTGACATGGAAACTTTCAAATATGTTGTGCCAGTGCATTTTGCCTGAAAATTCAATTGAATATTCCTCTGCCAGGAAAAAGCTTGCTTGGGCTGATGGGCACAAGCACTGATCTCTACTCCTTATCCCCCCGAAATCTCGCAGACAAAAAACCGCATCTCGATCTTTTGCAGGAAATGCGCCGAAAATATGGAACTCCCTTCCAGTCAAAATCAGGACTAACCCCTCCTTCATAAAATTCAAAAGGCAACTCCAGGACTTCCTCCTCAATCGATCTCCCCCAAACGGATAGCTACAAGCCAGTCGCCGAAGACAAACCATAGGAGCACACAGACACTTTGTCTTCAATGACCTCTACCTCACTCTCCGCATGACTACCTCCCGCCCCCACTCACCGGTCGAACCCATCCGGGAGTCATTGGGTTCTCTATGACCACCTCAGCGGGGCGTCATATGTTCCCTGTACATTCTACTGCGATAACTGTCATATGGTACATTCTACTGCGATATCTTACTTTACGAGTGACATTTTTTTATATACTAAATTGCTTAATGTATCCTACGAGTGATTCTTGTTGTAAAGCGCTCCGATACCTTCGGGTCTGGTTAGCGCTATATAAAACTCATAATAAATAAATAAAAGATGAGCCCCTGGTTCTAGGGATATCAGTTATGCATAGCTGTGCAGAAGGGATCTGGCCTTCAAGTCAGATAATCATTGCCTCTTCCTAATGGTAACATGGACACGGCATTGGTTCTCCTATTTATTTGTAAAATAAATGGAGAACAGTAGGGAAACTTAGGAAAATCGTATATCTTCTCACTGGGCACAACCATGGATGTGTATCAGTGTTTGGTAGTCTTTGGTGATCCTTACATGCTGGGCAGAAGGTGACACTGAACATTCAGCTCCATTGTTACGTGCCTCACATTTCTGCAGGTCTTTGTAATAAAGAGACGGTTATCTTGGCAAGAGTGCCCATAATCTGCCCGGTGGGTTCTCTTAGCCTAGGGAGAATTGTCAGGCATGCGGGTTCACTTCAGTATTTCCAATATTACTTGGATATTATCTAAACGCTAGTTCTCTATAACTACAGGAGCAATCACAACTGTGCCATGGTCCTGCTGCAATTCAGCTTTCATCTCTTTCCCCTCTCAGGTTTGTACCTCACTCTCAACCTTCACAATTCGCTTCCACTTACTGTGATCCTCTGGCCCCTCTCATCCATTTTTTCCTCGGATATCTCTCATCCATCTTGCCCTTTGCATGTCTCATTTGCCTGTGTGCCTCGGTCTTCTCCCTATTCTTTCATGTGCCTGTTCTCTCCCTCTGTCATCAATTGGGTGCCTTGGTCTCTGCTCCATTGGGCTAAGATTTCATTTTCCATCTGTGATTTCATGTGACTTGTGCCTCATGGGAGAGGAATCTTCTTAATCACTGTTCCATACTCTAATCAGTATTGTGGTTTGATCGCCTCACTCCTCCACTTTGGGCTTTTGTCCTCTTCTACATCATTCTTGTGCTTAAGGGCCTTCTCTTGTCCTTCGTTTCAAGCTTCCCTCTTATTGAAATTTCACCTTGCTCTCTGTCATCCATTTAGTGCTTCACTCTACTCTCATCCAGTTTTGGTGTCTGCGCCCTGTCTCATCAAGTGTGTCCAGCTTTGGCTTACATCTTGCTTTAGTATCTTATCTGACATGTGCATTGCAATCCTCTCATCCGTCTTGTGCTTCATGCCACTGTTTCATACCTATAGTGCTTCGGACCATTCCCTGCATTAGTTTTCTTTTACATTCGTCTGGCATTTAATTAGTGCTTTGCTGCCCTCTCTTCTCGGTCTCATGGTTTACTCCATTTTCTCATCTGACTTGTTCCTAACTCCACTCTCAAATCCAGATTGTGTCCCTGTTTCATGCTTCTTCCACTTTGTGCCTTGGTCCTCGCTCTAATCTATTCTCTGTGTTGCTCTGCTCTTTCATCTGATGTTCACTTTGGTCCCTGATCTCTAATGGCTGGTGTCATTCTCCCTCTTTATTCTGCCCCACACTGTCTTCTCGCATTCCAGCTTTAACCATGTTTCTGCTGTCCATGTTAAGCCATGGCCCCTTCTCTTAGTCTTCATCTTTACCAATCCCCTTAGCTGACTTGTTTCTTGTGCCCATCTCTCATTACTTTTTCCTTTTACCCTTCTCTTATCTGACATGTCCATTGGTCTCACCTCTCATTTTGTTCGTGCCTCGTTCCAGTGTCTCAGCCGGCTTGTGCCTCCTGCCTTTTTCATTTTTGGAAAGCACCTTGCTTTTCATGCTCATTTAGTCCCATCTCTATCTGGCTTGTGCTTCGTTTCTCTCTGTTCCATAATGCTATTGCTCCCCTCATTAAACCTTGTGCTTTGTCCTCTCCCTATTCTTTCATGTGACTGTTCCCTCTCATTCTTCAAGTACCTTCTTACATGCTTCATCAGGCTTCCATTTCACTTTGTGAATATCTTGTGCCACTCTTGCATCCATTTATTTCCTTAGGTCCTTCTCTCATCAGCCTTCTTTGTTTGTCCATTTTCACGTGATCTGTGCCTTGCTTCCCTCTCATCTGGCTTGTGTCTTGCCCCCCTCCTATCTATATTGTGCCTTTGCCCCATCTCATTTAGTGAAGATACCCTCTCTTCTTCTTGAGTCTTGCTGGCTGGTCACAACCTTACTGTGCTATCCTTTTATTTCTCATCTGGTGGGTGTTTCAGTCACCTCTCTTATTTAGCTTGTGTGTCACTCCATCCTCCCATTTGGCTTGCCTACTGCATCTTTTTCACCAGCTTCGTTCCTTTGTCTCTTCTCATCCAGTTGTCCCCTAGGTTCTCTCTCGTTCACTTTAATCTTAGCTACACTCACATCGTGGTTGTTTATGCTCCCATTTGTCTTCCACTGTTTTGTTTGCCTTTTTAAAAATGTAAAGGTACATTTAAAAATAGGTAAATACAAAGATAACTATTTAACAACACATATTGTCCTTTAATACTTAATATACCCCTTTAGCCATTGAAGGTTATAAAAACATTAACCACATAGAAATACCAACGCATTAAGGTGAAGAGAAGAGGTTAATTTATAACATTCACAGCCTAGCACCAGTACATTCAGTTAGTTGATATAATTGTAATACCTCTGCCATCCTATATTACCCACAGGCTCCTTTGTTTTAGTAGCATATTCTTACAAAAATTTCTGATCTGCCTTGTGCCTCAGTTGCATCTCTCATCCATCTGCTGCCTCATCTGTCTTGGCCTTTGCTCCACTTCATTGTACATCTCCTGCCTGTATCTCCTTTCTCATACTCAAATTTCTTCAATACCTTGACTCCGCATTGACATCAACTCCAACAGTAAACCTAATGCTAAATGTCAATAAATGTTATTACATTTTAATTAAATATAATACTATATTCTCACAGTGCCTCCAAAAACATGTATAGTACAATTGGGATTTCTTGTAAAATGCACTAATGCCTTCTGACAAAGTTTGAGAGCAATAGAACTTCAAAACAATATAGAACTTAAACCTAACCCCAGTGTTAAGCCCAACCCTTATTTGAATCATATTAAATTATTTTTATTAAAAAAACCAAAGTAAAATAACTCACTCAATAAGCTAAGTCAATACTAAATCTAAGTTAATTACAATTAATGGAAACCCTATTATATAAATTGAAATATTAGGTGAATTCTAATTAGTAACCTTTCCTTAATTTTGAAAATAACAATATTCAAACTTTAAATTAAACCAAATTGTTAGATGTTACTTACTGTTGTTAAATACATTACCTAAATGTTAATATAATCCTAATAAATTCTAGAACAATTACATTTTGCATACTACCTTAACATCATTCTATGCTAAACTTAAAATAACTGCAATTGCATAAAATACATGTGATACTTTTAGGAGACTGGGCCGGACATAAAAGCTAGGAAGCTTATCTTGTTTTGCAATGGTGTCTTTTATTGAGATATAACTGCGATTTTTATATGTATAGACGTCAACACAAAACTGAATCTCTTCAAATTATGTTCTCTATTTTTCTCCTCTTCTTCTAGGTCTTTGGGTGTGGCTGGATTCCTGGAACGCTCTCGGTGGAAAAGAAACAAGCGATAAGTAAGGGATTCAGAGGTAATACGTGGAGTTTCTGTTACCAACACCTTTGGTGGTTATGTGGACACAGGAGGAGTATCCCCGTGAAAACACTCCAAGGGTTACAGCGTGACTGGTTTAGCATTCACTTTAAAACGGAGAAATCATAAGTGCCCCTTCTCTTTGTTTGGTTTATTTCCTGTTTCCTTATTTTCTCCCTTCAGCTCAAAGAATAAATGATATAAGAGAAAGTAATGAAAATGTGTGTGTGTATATATATATGTATATGTGTGTGTATATATATATATTCACTGAAAAAACCACAGGTTTCAGGGACGTTATAGTTAGTTGGACATTTCACTCATACAAAACCAGAGAAATTCGGCCATTATAGTTAGTTCAGCTAACTATAACTCGCGCCCCCGCAATGCACTGCTGATGACGTCACATATTACATCATTCATTACATGGTCAGTGACATCACTGATGACATCACGGATGACATCTCAAATGACATCACTGATGACATCAAAGCAGTGCATTGTGGGGGCGCGAGTTATAGTCAGCTGAACTAACTATAACGGCCGAATTTCTCTGGTTTGGTACGAGTGAAATGTCCAACTAACTATAACGTCCCTGAAACCTGTGGTTTTTTCAGTGTGTCTGTATATATATATATATTCACTGAAAAAACCATAGGTTTTAGGGACAGTTTTAGTTACTTGGACATTGCACTCGTACAAAACCCGTGAAATTCCCCCGTTATAGTTAGTTCAGCTAACTATAACTCGCGCCCCTGCAATGCACTGCTGATGACGTCACATATTACATCACTCATGACATGGTCAGTGACATCACTGATGACATCACTGATGACATCTCAAATGACATCACTGATAACATCACTGATGACATCATCCAGTGACTGTGTGTTTCTGTAAAGTTTAAATATGTTTAATATATATAGGGAAAGGCATATTGAAGAATGAGTGGGTGTATAAGTGTCTGAATGGATGATTTAGTAGGTGTGTGACTGACTCTGAGTGAGTGATTAAACGTATCTTACTGAATGCATGGGTTAATGACTAAACTGTGTGAATGTCTGTATCTGTCTGTCTGTTGGTGTGTAAGCGGCTGCATGGGTTTGCGAATAGCTACATGAGTGTCTATATGGGTTATTGATTTGTTGTCTGAGTATCTGTATGGGTGCCTGAGTGTTTGTGTGGGTGGGGTGTGTGTGACTCTGTGCATAGATGTGTGAGTGGGTGATTCACTGGGTGCATGTTTTCAAGAGTGCATCTGTGATGGACTGTATGGGTGGGTGAGTGTGTGTATGGCTGTGTTAGTGAGTAAATGTATGTCCCAGTGGTACATGTGTGAGTAACTACATATGTGAAAGGCAGTATATATGTGTGTTGGAGTATATAAATGGCTATAAGTGAGAGTGTGTGATTGTGAGAGTGGCTGTATGGATGAGTGTGTGCTTGTATCACTGATTGTGTAAGAGCGTAAGAATGTGCTAGTATTTGTATGAGTAAGTGAGCTGGTGTGTGTATAACTGTATAGGTAAGTAAATGGGAGTGTGATTAATTATTTGCATGACTGACTAGGTGTGTGAGTACCTCTATGGATGAGTGGAGGTGTGTGAGTGTGTATATAGGTGTATGAGTGCATATGATAGTCCTGTACTGAGTGACCATAAGTATGAGTGATTGTACTGGTGAGAGAGTAAATGTGTGTGTAGACCTAATAATCAGTGAGTGGGTATGTAGTTTTTGGTGTTGGAGTGTCTATGGTTTTGAGAATGGCAGTCTGTAATTTAGAGTGGGTATATCAAAGGTTATATTAGGGTGTGAGAAGATAAATGAAATTATCACATGGATGATGTCATCAGTGATGTCATTTGAGATGTCATCAGTGATGTCATCAGTGATGTCACTGACCATGTCATGAGTGATGTAATATGTGACGTCATCAGCAGTGCATTGCAGGGCGCGAGTTATAGTTAGCTGAACTAACTATAACGGGGGAATTTCACGGGTTTTGTACGAGTGCAATGTCCAAGTAACTAAAACTGTCCCTAAAACCTATGGTTTTTTCAGTGAATTTCAAAGGTTTTTTAAATGCTAATTTGTAACTATAACGTGTCTGAAACCTATGGTTTTTTCAGTGAATTTCAAAGGTTTTTAAATGCTAATTTGTAACTATAACATGTCTGAAACCTATGGTTTTTTCAGTGAATTTCAAAGGTTTTTTAAATGCTAATTTGTAACTATAACGTGTCTGAAACCTATGGTTTTTTCAGTGAATTTCAAAGGTTTTTAAATGCTAATTTCTAACTATAACGTGCCTGAAACCTACGGTTTTTTCAGTGAATTTCAAAGGTTTTGTAAATGACAATTTTTAAATGTATTAATTGTTATATTAATTTTTTTCATACTGATTTACTACATTTTTAGAAACAATTTTTTTTACATATTTTATTTTTTAAATTACATTGTAATTACATTATACATTACATTACAAAAATACTTTCTCAGAATGAATTACTTTAGTTTAAATACTTTGCAGATAGGCAATAGACTTTTAAGTACAGTAGTTACAGTTGTTGCAATGGGCAACACATTTTCAAACACAATGCAACATTCAGCTCAATGTGAATTTCTAGTTAAATGCAATTAGTTACTTTATGGATTACTTTTGTAACCACAGGACTGGATCCTAGATTCAGTCCTGGTACATCTCCTGTAAACAGTTGAGTAAAAGCGTTTTGGTTACAGTCGTGATTTTTAAGGAATATTATTGTATTTTAAAAGTTGACACTTAGAAACTTTTTCTCATAGAATCACCAATGTTATCCTATGGAAGGAAATTCACTTAGCAGGTAAAAACTGTTATCGTTACTTTTTCTTACTCAGTGTTGGATCCTGGATCCAGCACTGGTGCATCTCCTGTAAACAGTTGAAAGAATGCGTTTAAGTCATACAGGCGATTTTTAAGGAATATTTGTAGTTTGTGAAAATCAACACTTTGAAACTTTTTGCTGAAAACCAGTCAATCTTAGCCTATGAAGGAAATTCAAGTTACCGGTAAGTACGGTTAAAATTACTTTTGAGGATCAGTACTGGGCTGAAAGATGCAGCACTGAGGTCTCTCCTGATAACAGGTGAGTAAATCGGAATTCGTATTTCGGCTGATTTTAGAGGAATATTTTAAAGTTCCAAAACTCCACACTTAGAAGAATTTCCAAGTGAAACCAGTCAGTGTTAGCCTATGGAAGGAAATTCAAGTTACTGGTAAGTACGGTTAAAATTACTTTTCAGGACCAGTACTGGGCTGAAAGATGCAGCACTGAGGTCTCTCCTGATAACAGGTGAGTAAATCAGAATTTGGATTTCGGCTGATTTTAGAGGAATATTTGTATGTTTCAAAAATCAACACTTAGAAACTTTTTCAGCAAAAAGCAGGCAATGATATCCTATGGAAGGAAATTCAAGTTACTGGTAAGTACGGTTAAAATTACTTTTGAGGATCAGTACTGGGCTGAAAGATGCAGCACTGAGGTCTCTCCTGATAACAGGTGAGTAAATCGGAATTCGTATTTCGGCTGATTTTAGAGGAATATTTTAAAGTTCCAAAACTCCACACTTAGAAGAATTTCCAAGTGAAACCAGTCAATGTTAGCCTATGAAGGAAATTCAAGTTACCGGTAAGTACGGTTAAAATTACTTTTCAAGATCAGTACTGGGCTGAAAGATGCAGCACTGAGGTCTCTCCTGATAACAGGTGAGTAAATCGGAATTCGTATTTCGGCTGATTTTAGAGGAATATTTTAAAGTTCCAAAACTCCACACTTAGAAGAATTTCCAAGTGAAACCAGTCAATGTTAGCCTATGAAGGAAATTCAAGTTACCGGTAAGTACGGCTAAAATTACTTTTCAGGACCAGTACTGGGCTGAAAGATGCAGCACTGAGGTCTCTCCTGATAACAGGTGAGTAAATCGGAATTCGTATTTCGGCTGATTTTAGAGGAATATTTTAAAGTTCCAAAACTCCACACTTAGAAGAATTTCCAAGTGAAACCAGTCAATGTTAGCCTATGGAAGGAAATTCAAGTTACTGGTAAGTATGGTTAGAATTACTTTTCAGGACCAGTACTGGGCTGAAAGATACAGCACTGAGGTCTCTCCTGATAACAGGTGAGTAAATCGGAATTCGTATTTCGGCTGATTTTAGAGGAATATTTGCACAATGGTGAAGGGAGGGGCGGGGCCTGAGGTTACATCTGTGCAAACGCGCCCCGTGGCGCGTTTTAAGTTGGGGGATTAAGTCCCCTTGAATCCTGAGGGTCCCTATGGGCCAACTAGCCCACCAGGAACCTCCAATATGCGCCAGGGGCTGCGTTGCAGAGACGTGTAGAGAGGCCACACCCTTTTTACACCTCTCTGCAACGCAGCTCTGTGGCGCTTTCTGGATGTACCTGTTGGGCTAGTTGGCCCCCAGGGACCCTCAGGATTGAAGGGATTTAATTCCCCATCTTAAAACGCGCCACGGGGCCTGTTTGCACACATGTCACCTGAAGCCCCGCCCCTCCCTTCACCACTGTGCAAACGCGCCCGTGGTGCGTTTTAAGTTGGGGGATTAAGTCCCCTTGAATCCTGAGGGTCCCCGGAGTCCAACTAGCCCACCATATACCTCCAAAAGCGCCACAGAGCTGCGTTGCAGAGAGGTGTAAAAGGGGCGTGGCCTCTGTACACCTCTCTGCAAGGCAGCCCCTGGCGCATACTGGAGGTTCCTGGTGGGCTAGTTGGCCCCCAGGGACCCCCAGTATTCAAGGGGAATTCGTTCCCCTCTGCAAACGCGCCAGGGGCGCGTTTGCAGAGTGGTGAAGGAAGGGGCGGGGCCTGCGGGCCCGATCGTTTTTTTTTTTTTTGTTGTTTTTTTTTGTCCCCTGAAGGGGGGCTGTGTGGCCCCCCTTCCATTTTTCTAGATTGCAAACAGCAGTGTCCCGGGGGTAGGCACCCCAGGACACTGCAGGAGCCGGCCCTGGGGGGTGGCGGTCCCCAGGGCCACCACAGGCTCCAGGAGGGGGCGCGCGGCCCCCCTCCCATCGTGGTGCACAGCCCCGGGGAGGTGGTGGTCCCCGGGCTCTGGGGTCCGTAACGGACCCCCATATTTAAATGTTTAGTGCCCCGGGAGGTGGCGGTCCCGGGCGTGTGGGGGGCTGGAGCCCCCCCACACAGGTTTTTCATTTAAATAAAAGAAGCCCCGGGGAGGTGGTGGTCCCCGGGGCTGCGGGAGGGCTCAGAGCCCTCCCGCACCATTATGCATAAAGCCCCGGGGGGTGGCGGTCCCCGGGGCTTGGGGGCCTTAGAGGCCCCCACACATAAAATTAACCCCCCCCAGCATGCCCCCGGGACTTGGCCCACCCGGGGCCACTAACATCGAGCGCGGAGACCGCGCTTCGATGCCTCGGCAGGATTCGCGCACCCTGAGCGCATCCTGCCGATTTTTTTATTTTTTTTAAATGCTTTTTTTGCCCAGGGGTCCTTGTGGGACCCCCTGAGCAGGCCTAGGGGTTAGGGTGTTTCTACCCTGCCCCCTTTGTGCGTTTTGCGCACTTGTTTCTTTTTTTTCTCGGCGGGATACGCGCACCCTAAGCGCATCCCGCCGATTTTAAAAAAGAAAATCTTTTTCTGCCCAGGGGTTCCTTGTGGGACCCCCTGAGCAGACCTAGGGGGTTAGGGTGTTTCTACCCTGCCCCCTTTTGCGCTTTCCGCACTTGTTTCTGTCCCTCGGTTCTACCGAGGGACAAAATGGCTGCCAACACTTCCTGAATCGAAATGTTGACAGCCAGCTGACAGCCAATTAGCATGCAGCTCGTGATCGGGACGGTGCGCGCAGGGTGCGCTGAGGGTATGCGTATCCGACGCGCCCATAGATATATATGTACTTTTACTTTTGATTTTCTCAGGAACTACTGAACGGATTTACACCATTTAAGCAAAAGGCACCAGTCTGAACCAAGGACTACCTCTTTGCCAAATTTGGTGTAATTCCGTTCAGCAGTTCGGGCTGTAGCTGCGACTAAAGGTTCCTATGGAAAAATGAATGGGGAAAACGCGTTTTGGGACCCCCTTTTTTCTCGGCCCCCGCTTCACGTATCACCCCGAGACTTTCAGGGTAGGAGCGGAGCGCCCCAACAAGTTGGAAACTTTCACGAAGATTCGTCAACCGGCGCCAACGTTATTTCAAATAGAATGTCGCGAATTTCCTATGGATAATAGGTTGTAACTATAACTATCTACTGGCGACCGCCAGTAGATAATATATATATATATATATATCACTGAAAAAACCATAGGTTTCAGGCACGTTATAGTTAGAAATTAGCATTTAAAAACCTTAGAAATTCACTGAAAAAACCATAGGTTTTAGGGACAGTTATAGTTAGTTGGACATTTCACTCGTACAAAACCATAGAAATTCCTCCGTTATAGTTAGTTCAGCTAACTATAACTCGCGCCCCCGCAATGCACTGCTGATGACGTCACATATTACTGTTTCTGTAAAGTTTAATTTTGTTTTAAATATATAGTGAAAGGCGTATTGAAGAATGAGTGGGTGTATAAGTGTCTGAATGGTTGATTTAGTATGTGCGTGACTGACTCTATAAGTGAGTGATTAAACATCTTTCTGAATGTATGGGTTAGTGAGTAAACTGGGTGAATGTCTGTATCCGTGTGTGTTGGTGTGTAAGCGACTGCATGGGTTTGCAAATAGCTACATGAGTGTCTATATGGCTTATTGATTTGTTGTCTGAGTATCTGTATGGGTGCCTGAGTGTTTGTGTGGGTGGGGTGTGTGTGTGACTCTGAGCATAGATGTGTGAGTGGGTGATTCACTGGATGCATGGTTTCAAGAGTGCATCTGTGATGGACTGTATGGGTGGGTGAGTGTGTGTATGGGTGTGTTAGTGAGTGAATGTATATCAGTGGTACATGTGTGAGTAACTGCATATGTGAAAGGCAGTATATATGTGTGTTGGAGTATATAAATGGCTATAAGTGAGAGTGTGTGATTGGCTGTATGGATGAGTGTGTACTTGTATCAGTGATTGTATAAGAGCGTAAGAATGTGCTAGTATTTGTATGAGTAAGTGAGCTGGTGTGTGTATAACTGTATAGGTGAGTAAATGGCAGTGTGATTAATTATTTGCATGACTGACTAGGTGTGTGAGTACCTCTATGGATGAGTGGCGGTGTGTGAGTGTCTATATAGGTGTATGAGTGCATATGATAGTCCAGTACTGAGTGACCGTAAGTATGAGTGACTGTACGGGTGAGTGAATGGATGTGTGTGTAGACCTAAGAATCAGTGAGTGTGTATGTAGTTATTGGTGTTGGAGTGTCTATGGTTTTGAGAATGGCAGTCTGTAATTTAGAGTGGGTGTATCAAAAGTTATATTAGGGTGTGAGAAGATGCATGAAATTATCACATGGATGATGTCATCAGTGATGTCATCAGTGATGTCACTGACCATGTCATGAGTGATGTAATATGTGACGTCATCAGCAGTGCATTGTGGGGCGCGAGTTATAGTTAGCTGAACTAACTATAACGGGGGAATTTCTATGGTTTTGTACGAGTGAAATGTCCAACTAACTATAACTGTCCCTAAAACCTATGGTTTTTTCAGTGAATTTCTAAGGTTTTTTAAATGCTAATTTCTAACTATAACGTGCCTGAAACCTATGGTTTTTTCAGTGAATTTCTAAGGTTTTTTAAATGCTAATTTCTAACTATAAGGTGTCTGAAACCTATGGTTTTTTCAGTGAATTTCAAAGGTTTTTTTAATGCTAATTTCTAACTATAACGTGCCTGCAACCTATGGTTTTTTAAGTGAATTTTAAAGGTTTTTTAAATGCTAATTTCTAACTATGCCTACAGAGGTAGGACATGTGAAGAAAGAAGAAAAAACGCACAGAAAGAAGCAAAAGAAATGCAGAAAGAAGCAACAGAAGTCCACAAAGACGAAGAAAAGAGCAGGAAGAAGCAAGACATGTGCAGAAAGAACCAACAGAGGAGCAGAAAGAGGCCTTGTTGCAAAATCATCCTGTGCCCACAACTTTTTCAGACGGGTACTGGTGGTAACTGACTCGGACTAACCAGGCCTAGAGCCAGTACTATGCTAAAAGACACAGAATACAGTGAAAACACCTACATACACTAGGGAACACTATGCGTTGGGGTACCCCTGTGATTAGCAGGACCTCCTCTGTAAGGCCCTAGTACATAATAGGGCAGGGGGATTAAAACTTCCTCTTAAAATGCGCCCGGGGCGCGTTTGCACAGTGGTGAAGGAAGGGGGGGCCTGAGGTGACATGTGTGCAAACATGCCCTGTGGCCGTTTTAAGTTGGGAGATTAAATCCCCTTGAATCCTGAGGGTCCCTGGGGTCCAACTAGCCCACTAGGTACCTCCAGTAAGCGCCACAGAGCTGTGTTACACAGAGGTGTAAAAAGGGGCGTGGCCTGGTCCACCTCTCTGCAACACAGCCCTGTGGCGCGCACTGGAGGTACCTGGTGGGCTAGTTGGCCCCCAGGGTCCCTCAGGATTCAAGGGGAATTAATGCCCCAACTTAAAACGCGCCACAGGGCGTGTTTGCACACATGTCACCTGAGCCCGCCCCTCCCTTCACCACTGTGCAAATGCGTCCCGTGGCGCGTTTTAAGTTGGGAATTAATTCCCCTTGAATACTGAGGTCCGTGGGTCCAACTAGCCCACCAGGTACCTCCAGTAAGCGCCACAGAGCTGCGTTGCAGAGAGGTGTAAAGGGGCGTGGCCTCTGAACACCTCTCTGCAACGCAGCCCTGTGGCGCTTACTGGAGGTACCTGGTGGGCTAGTTGGCCCCCAGGGACCCCCAGTATTGACGGGGAATTGATTTCCCAACTTAAAACGTGCCACAGGGCGCGTTTGAAGAGTGTTGCTTGGAGGGGGCGGGGCCTATGCACGATCGCGTTTATTTTTTTTGTTGGGCGGGGCTGTGTGGCCCCCCTTCTTTTTACTTTTTTGGGGCCCTGGGGACCCCATCCCCCAGGGCCTGACCCCCAATTTAAAAAAAAAAAAGAAAATTTATTAATGGGAAGGGGCCGCGTGGGCCCCCCTCCCGTGGCCAATTCCGGGCCCCGGGGACCCCATCCCCCGGGGCATGGCCATATTTTTTTTTTATTACTATGGAGGGGGGCTGCGTGGCCCCCCTCCTCAGGCCATTTATGGCCCCGGGGGCCCCATCCCCCGGGGCCGGCCTTTCCATCTTTTTTTTATTTTACATTTTTTTTTTTTTATAGTGTTGGAGGTGGGGCCGCGTGGCCCCCCCTCCTGGGCCACTTCTAGCCCCGGGAATCCCATTCCCCGGGGCTGGCCCTCTCCGTTGGGGACCGTGGGGGGGTCCCCAATCCCCCCACGGTCCCGCCGCCTCCCCGCGTCCTGCAGGAGCCGGCATTGCTTTTCCACATGGGGAGCTGCTGACATGCAGCTCCCCGTGTGGAAAAGCAATCTGCTTTGCTTCATTGAAGCGAGAGCAGGTTTCCCTGCTCTTGCTTCAATGAAGCAAAGCAAGTTTGCAATGACAGGGCGGGAGCCGCGAGGCTCCCGCCCTGTCATTGCAAACAGCAGTGTCCTGGGGGTGGGCACCCCGGGACACTGCAGGAGCCGGCCCTGGGGGGTGGGGGTCCCCAGGGCCATCACGGGCTCCAGGAGGGGGGCCGCGCGGCCCCCCTCCCACCTGTTGCACAGCCTTGGGGAGGTGGTGGTCCCCGGGGCTCGGGGGTCCATAACGGACCCCCAAATTTACATTTTTAGTGCCCCGGGGAGGTGGCGGACCCCGGGGCGTGTGGGGGGGCCCGAGCCCCCCCACACAAGTATTTTTTTTTTTTTAAATGAAGCCCCGGGGGGGTGACGGTCCCCGGGGCTGCGGGGGGGGGCAGTGTGCCCCCCGCTATTATAATTAATGGAAGCCCTGGGGGGTGGCGGTCCCCGGGGCTTGGGAGGGCCTTAGAGGCCCCCCCAAACTTTAAAAAAACAAGCCCCGGTGGGTGGCGGTCCCCGGGGCTGCGGGGGGGGCTGTGTGCCCCCCCGCAACTCATTATTCAAGCCCCGGGGAGGTGGCGGTCCCCGGGGTTAGTGTGGGGGGGATTGGGCCCCCCACACTTTTTTTTCCATTGCCCCCGGGACTTGGTCCACCCGGGGGCTAATTAGTAAGGAAGCGCGGGAGTCTGCGCTTCATTTTTTTTTTTTTTGCGGCCGGATCCGGAGCGCATTTTGCCGATTAAAAAAAAAAAAAAAAAAAAGCTTTTTTGGGCCCTGGGGGTCCTTGTGGGTCCCCCTGAGCAGGCCTAGGGGGTCAGGGTGTTTCTACCCTGCCCCCTTTCATTTTTTTTCATGACTGTTTTTCTCTTTTCTTGTGCCTCGTTTCTACCGAGGCACAAGATGGCTGCCAACACTTCCTGGTTTGGAGTGTTGACAGCCAATTAGCATGCAGCTCGTGGTCGGGAGGGTGCGCGGATCCACCGCGCCTCTATATATCGAAACTTTTATTTTTTGATTTTCTCAGCAACTACTGAACGGATTTACACCATTTAAAAAAAAGGTCGCTTTCTGAACCAAGCGCTACCTTTTTGCCAAATTTGGTGTAATTCCGTTCAGCAGTTAAGGCTGTAGCCGTGTCTAAAATTTCCTATGGGAATTAACATGGAGAAAACACGTTTTGGGACCCCCTTTTTCTCGGCCCCCGCTTGATGAATCACCCCGAAATTTTCAAGATAGGAGCGGACCGGAGTGGGCCACCTTGAGGCTTTAAAAAGTGGTTATTCAACATGAGGCACAATCCAATTGACATTTTGCATCATTTTTTGTACAGTCCAAAAAAATCTATTTTTTGATGAAAAACGATGACCGCGGACCTGTCGAACGTTCTCCACAATGTCAGGAATGGTGATTTTTTTTGGTTTAATCTTTTGACTGTAAATAACTATTGCATGTGAATTATCACTTTTGGAACTAAAATAAGTGTGTTTAGAGTCATTTTTCTGCCCAAAATCGGTCAAAATAGAAGCATCTGACTAGGAGGAAAGGTCTGAAAAATAGCAATTTTGATCACTGTGAGGCTTTAAAAAGTGGTTATTCAACATGAGGCACATTCCAATTGACATCTTGAAACATTTTTTGTACAGTCCAAAAAATCAATTTTCTGATGGAAAACAATGACCCCGGAACTGTTGAACTTTCTCCAGATGGTCAGGAAAGGTGATTTTAAAATGTTTAATCTTTTGACTGTAAATAACTATTGCATATGAATTATCACTTTTGGAACTAAAATAAGTGTGTTTAGAGTCATTTTTCTGCCCAAAATCGGTCAAAATAGAAGCATCTGACTAGGAGGAAAGGTCTGAAAAATAGCAATTTTGATCACTGTGAGGCTTTAAAAAGTGGTTATTCAACATGAGGCACGATACAATTGACATTTTGAATCATTTTTTGTACAGTCCATAAAAACAATTTTCTGATGAAAAACGATGAACCCGGACCTGTCGAACTTTCTCAAGATGGTCAGTAATGGTGATTTTTAATGTTTAATCTTTTGACTGTAAATAACTATTGCATGTGAATTATCACTATTGGAACTAAAATAAGTGTGTTTAAAGTAAGGGTGGGCGGAATTTGCGTAGTCGCGTTCCGCAAATCTCTGCGAAATTGCTCAAAAATTCCGCGAGCACTCGGAAATTTCGCGGAATTGCTGGTCCCGCCCGTTCGCGATGTGTTTTTGCGTGCTCGCGGGGAAATATATCACTAACTTGCCCATGCGGTCGCTAACGGGCACTGCCATCTTGTTTTCACTTGTCCCGCCCGCTCGCGATGGTATTTCCTGTTCCGGGTCGCGTATTGCATGTTCCCACCCGCGATGCTTATTTCCAGTTCCGGGTCGCGTATTGCATGCTCCCGCCCGTTCGCGATAAGGGTTTCCTGTTCGGGAACGCGCAATACGTGTTCGACGCTTTTTGCGTGCTCGGGGGGGGGAAATATCGCGCGAACTTGCCCATGCGGTCGCAATGGGCGCGGCCATCTTGTTTTTCACTCTATTGCTATGGTTCTGGGCCTGCTTTTCAATCCTCCATCTATCTTTTCAATCCTTTGTTTCTGCAAACTTT
Organism: Calotriton arnoldi; assembly: GCA_963921515.1. Lineage (NCBI taxonomy): Eukaryota > Metazoa > Chordata > Amphibia > Caudata > Salamandridae > Calotriton > Calotriton arnoldi. The sequence continues at coordinate 18,795 of CAWUFW010015198.1, read as the reverse complement.
TTTGGTCTTTTTTATTTATTATCTATCTATTTTCCTGATTCTATATTTTGAGTTTTTTTCTACTTTTTGTGTGTTTTTAACTACTTTTTCTATTACCTGCTTTTTCATTTCTTTTACTTACTTTTTTTAATTCCTACCTTTTCTTTTCCGCCCCCGCCTACCCAGAACCATGGCAAAGGGCCACAGCCACAGGGCTCGTAGTCAGAGCCGCAACCGCCTTCCTTGCGGAAGGCGGCGCCAAAGAGGGGTGCAGGCACGGGCCTTATTCAGTGAGGCGGAGGTGGCCGCACTGGTTTTTTTTGTTCAGCGCCACCTCCCCTTAACCCTGGCAGCAGGCGGCAGGCCTGGGTCCGGGTACGGGCTCCGGGAGCGTCGGCAGCGGTGGGGCAAGGTGCGTCGGGCAGTGTTTCGCTGCTCTGGTGTCCGGCGCACCAAGAATCAGCTGACGCACCGGTGGTCCGATATTCTGGACCGGGAGCAGGACCTGCTGGACCTGCTAGGAGTGGAGGTCCCGGGGCTTGGTGAGTAGCTATTTAATATTACTACTTTGTGTTCTTCTGCTCTGTTATATATTGCGAATATTTTTTTTTTCCGACCAGCAAGAATGCTGCTGCTTACATTGCAGGTAAATTACGTTTAAAAATCTGTGATTGTTATGACACAGGCGCTCGGCGCTACTAATCTTACTTGTTTGCAACTTTTCGCTCGCTTGGCCTTATGGTTATGTAAGAGTTTACTTTAGAGAACTTAAGTGACGTAATGCTAGAGAGAGTAGTCCTTCCTTTGTCCTCCTGCCACTAAGAAGGGATAGTGGTGGATTGATAGGTTTAGTTACTTATTAGTTGGTAATTTCTAAGTGGTGTGCGTGACGCATCCTCTGTCACGTCACGTGCTGCTGAGTGCTCCTTACCCCAGTCCTTAGTAGAACCTTTTGTAGTTTGTTTACTGAGTGTTATTAGGCTTATATCATCACTAGCAGAACATCAGCAGCAACCAGCCAACAATTTGGTGTATGCAAAAATGTATGCATGTGTCCTCCATCTATGCATTTTTGAGGACTAAAATAAATGGAAATTCAGACTTACTGAACAATTGGCCCGTCTGGATTGGAATAGGTGGGCTAGGTCAGGTGGTAGTTAGGCTTGCTAGACGGTCCGTGAATCTCGCAATACTACCAGTCGATCAGATATGTCAATTTTATTGCAATTGTTGTTACCAAAAATGTTTTTGGTGCGTATTTGAAAATATTTTATTTATTTCACACCAAACTTTAATTTTTGTCTCTTTCTTTATGAAATCTTACATGATCAGCAGCACCCAGGGGCAAGAAGACGGGGTCACAGGCGGCGGGCCAAGAAGATCTACAAGATGCCTCCCAGGGACAGGACCGCTCCTCTATCGAGGGCTCTGCTGCTGGCCTCAGTAAGTCCTCCAGTGGTTAATATTAATAATTATATTTCCCAAACTTTTCCTGCACCTTATTTTTTCCGAACTATTATTTCGGTATCCTAATTCTAATTTTTACAAATTCTTCTTTGATCTATACTATCTGTTTCTAAATTCTTGTTATCCCTGCCTCTAACTGCGTCTGCTATGACTCTCTGTACTACTATTAGTCTGTCTGTAGCTAAGCTTGCCCAGTTGCCCACTCTTTATTTAAAATATTTTAAATAAAACTCAGATTCACCAATAGCTATAGCCATTGAGTCCAGTCCTTTGGGTTGTCCTCTTCTACTACTTCTAGTCTTCTTATTCTTGAGGCTTTTCGACAATTCCCACCAAGAAAATGCCCAACCACATTTTACAATTTTTGATAGGATAGGACATACTACTAATGTTGTAGGGATTCTGCACATACAGAACTTTGCACAAGAAAATAGGACGTTGATGATGGGAGGTTGGACCTTCCTCACACCTCAATAAGAAGCCACCACAATCCCCTGACCGACTAGTTATAGTGTCTCATTAGGTCTCCGAAACGCCCCCCCAAATACCCAATGAGTAGCCAACCCAGAACATAACACTCCCGACCTCTGTCGCGGAAGCAATGCACACCCTTTCGCTCACTCTCTCGTGTAAGTCCACACCAAATACCACCGAGTCTATGTAAGTTCAAAAGGTTTATTTTTATTTCCAACTGACACGCTCTGTACGTTCTATAATGCAGCAGCAAAATGCATAAGATTAAAACAATAAACATTGTTACACTTAGTTACACTTACAAGTTACTTACAACTACAAGTCCATAGAAGCCAAAAGGCGAGATCATGATAACTGAACAGTGGTGGAAGAACCACCCTCCCCTTGGTAGGAATCTAGTTTATATAAAATTATAACTGGAGATGTGAGAATTCTGGGGACCCCTCACCTTAGAAGAACCTAGTACTAGTTACATCATAAGCTCTGCAAAGCTCTGGCTCTTCGTATAAGGGAATCTTCCGTGTGTTATGAGAAAAATGGTGCACGTTAGTATAGTGCAAGCATTTCTCAGTCGTGCCAAAAAGTGCAGTATTTTTATGGATAAGCAATATGGACTAACACCAGAACTCCATAACAAAGTGGCTTGTTTTTCAACCTTGTACGCAGCGCTCAGACAGTAGCAGTATGAGCTCATGTGGGCTCAAAGGCGTCTTTCACAACAAGCTGCGAGGTAACTTGCGCAAAAATAAAAGACAGAGCTAAATTGGTTGCATGGCTCGGAGTAACTTAGCAAAGACTAGAATGACCCTAGGGACCATATAACACTACTAGTGTCTACTCTACTACCTGATTTGTACTAGTGATGTATGTTGTATATGTATTATGTATGTATTAACTTTTCTTTCAATGTTGCTAGTGAAAAATAGGGGGAGGTGTATATGGCATCTAAAAAATGTGTAATGTTTTTTCTAGGCGTACTACCGACCACCAGTACCGGGGCCAGCGGCGAAGGTGACGCGGCCGCTGAGGGTGCAGGCGATGCGGCAGTTGTAGGAGGAGCTGCAGGGGGTGAGCCAGCAGCAGTGGCGGGCGGTGGTAAGTTATATTCCTAATCCTTACTTATTGACATTACACTCGCTGCAAGGGTGTAATGTATACTGTACTGTTGAGACTTAAGTAAGAAGTTGTTGTGGACGGTTGAAGAAGACACCCTTTACTTGGCATTAGCAATAGCATTAGCGACAGGAGTGTACTGAGTAACCAATGGCCTCTTCTATCGGACTTCAACTCAGCTGTGAAAGTTTTATGGAGAAGACTAAAAGTCAGATCAGATGACCTTGATGGATGGGTTGAACGAAAAGGGAAAGAAGGGTGGAAGGAGGAAGGACGGGCGAGATTTTATATTTATGACTGGCAGAGAAGAATACGTGGGATGCATGCATAGGTGTGTGATAGGAATCAGATGCATGGGTGGTGGAATGCCTGAAACTCCCACAAATGTTCGAGGCCGAGGTAGTGGGAGGATAGATGCATACCACAAATGTACGTACTGTGCTTGCTAGTGCTACTGTGCCACTATGTGTATAATGAATTTGTCTGACTGCTTTGCTAAGAGTATATTTTACAATAGTCTTGTTTTTTCTTCTTGATATAGCTACTCCTTCCAAAGGGAAAGCAGACAGGAAGGAGTTGGCAGCCAAGGCCCGGCGCCGGAAGCTGGAGGCCATACAGGCGGAATACCAGCGGCTGGTTGTTCTAGAGGAGGAGGAGGCGGCAGCAGCTGCAGCCTCCTCCAATGCCCCAGGCCCCAGCCACCCCCCTCCAGTGTTAAGGTGCCACCGCCTGGCAGCCGCCCGCCGCCACACTGCAAGAAGCACTGCTGCCCCCCATGGGGATGCAACTGCCACGCGCTGAAGCGCCGCGTGGCCCGCCTAGAGGAGCGCATCCGTGTCCTGGAGAGGCGAGCCCGCTGAGACCCCGTTTATTTATTGCCCCTTCTTTATAGCTTATTTTGGTGGGTGGGAATCGGGCGTTGGGTTTTGGACTATTGGACATTTGTTGGACTTTTCGTTCCGGGACATGGACATTGGTTGGGGTTAGGGAAAGGGGTGGGTCAGGTGTTGTGGGATTTTTTTACATAGTTTATTTTTGTTAGGGTATTAAATTAAATATTTAGACTTTATATACGATGTTGTTAATGTTTTGTGGGTGGGGTTACTGTTTTACGTCACACTGTTTCCTTGCTGGTGCAGTGCCACAGCCAGTGTCTGATTTAAATAATTTGGCTGAGTTACTAAGACACAAACAGACAGATGCGGTACCCCTCACTGAGGGACTTGTCCTACTAGTACTATCAGTCTCTCCTCCTAATCTATGCATTCTGCAACTGGACTCAAAGGGGTGTGTGAAATAGAATTAATGAAAAAAATTCCGTTATTAATTATGCCTCCCCAAACTTCTTCTCTTACCTGTGCTTGATGTTTAACTTGGGCACGGCGATGGCTGCATGGTGATGATGGTTTTCTTTCCCAACATGCCATGGTTGTGGTGGTAGTAGTAGTAGACCCTGGCAGTAGCACTTGCAAATAAAAGAAAATGAGACAGTCAGTCGCCTGAGAGAGACTGTGGGAGGAGTAGTAGAACGAAGTACAGTACGGAACTTACTGCCAAACAATAATATGCCAAAATACAAGGAAACATAATGGTTGCGGGGATAGCCTAGTACATAGAGTTACAAACTCTAGCTGTGTCGAGTCACTCGACTAGGCCTACAGTACACCGTGACTCGACACAAGCGTAACCGTTAGTGCTGTTTCGGAGGATGACAACAAATCCAATCTATGCCGGCAATTAATGCAGATGGATTAGGTTCCTTTGGTAAAAAAAAAAAGCGCAAATATACTGCTCATAGGACGGTGGGCAAGCAGAAGAAGATCCTCGCCCTGCCTTGAAAATGCATTTTTGTTGCTTTAGCCACATCCGCCCCAGCAAGCGTGTGATAAATTATTGGTGTACATTTAATTTAGTCTCACATCAATAAGTCACACAGCCCGAGGGAAGAGGGTTAGGGTTTGATGAATGGTTGGGAAGGGGGGTTTGGGAAAGGTTTGACAAAGAAAAACAGTACGCATGGACAACAACAAAACACAATCTTGGCAGACAACCATATCCATAAATCTGTTAAGGGAGAAAAAGGAAATGCATGCATGATGATGATAACTTGATGGTTAATGATAGTACTTACTAACTACTACTACTAGACAATTAGACAGTACAGGGCAGCAGTATATTATGCAATTTGCCTTGCCTGTCTGCCCTCAGAGAGACCCGAATTACATACAGTTTCTGTTCTGTTGTACCGGCCGGGGCTTAAAGATAGCAAAGAAAAGTCAAAAATTGCTGTAGGGATGAATTCAATTATAAGCAGAGAGCAAACATAACAACAACAACACACAGTAGTAATGATTGAAGACAAAAAATGAATCAAATTTAAAAGATGATGAAAGTTGATACTGTTACTGTATGTTATCCTGGTCAAAATGGGGAGTTGCATCTCGGCATTCGTCTTGGTCCTCCCTTCCATGGACGCTCCGGCCATCAATCTTGGGTGACGCCACTGCCTGCCTGGCAGATGTAGATTCATTGGTAAGGTAAGTGAGAGTTGTTTTTCCCAGTGTAGCACAGGGTAAGGGCCGGCCTGTAATTGCAGATGGGAAAACAAAAGGGATATTGAAAAATCAAGTCGGAAAAAAATGCCTAAATTACGGTGGAGTGCAACAAGAACACTTTCAGAGGCGGCATGGATTTGGATACATCATGTCTACTCTAGTCTGTTTCCAGCATTAACCTCCAACAACAACAGGACAGAGCAGGCCCGCGGCACCCGTGACACATCCTCCATTTAGCGTACCTTTTTTGACAGAGGCAGACAAAGCAGATATACAGCAACATAGCATTTTACAAATTAAGTGACTAAATCAATGCCCCGCTGTCAGTCATACCACCACACTCTACTCCACCACTACACAGACATGTAGGTCTGCAGTGGTTGTTGTTGACCTGGTTACCTTTTAATGCACTCATGAAACGCACTGAGTTATTCCATCAATCATCTCGGATCGTACTGAGTGACTGCGAAGAGATAATGTCACTGTGGTCATCATCATGGTATGTTGTCCAACTCTGTGTGCAGTAGTGTACAGATTGAGTCCCCTTTCCATATTCAAAATGCAATGGATCGGCCTGCAGTAGAAGTAGAAAATTGTTATTGAAAAACAAGAATGGAAACAAACATTGCATTGAGTTACTTTTAGTGTGTAGATTAGATAATAGTACACAATGAATTACCTTCATGCACTACAAACAACAACACAAATCACTCAGTCAGCGTCCAATGCATGTCATCATTCATTACCTGTTCCTTCTCATCTTCAGTTAATGGGCAGTCTGTATCGGCTCGGAAAGGAGGATAGCTATAGTAGTCATCATCATGTTCCACTTCTTTTGGAGAGACGCAACGAGGCAAGATTTTAGTTTTTCTTCGATTATGCTACATCCAATCATCATCTGGCTTGAGGGCAATAGATTTAGGTCGATTCAGGAGGATGGAGGAGCAGGACTCGGAGGAGTGGACTGAAATGCAGACAGCTGAAACTCATAAGGCAATAAAATACGAAGACGGTGGTGATGGATTTGTTGTGATTTGAAGTTTCCAAACAGAAAGACAGACACACAAATAGAAGTAAATAAGGGAGAACCACAGTAAGAAGTGGAAGCCTAGTTGTCAGGGAACTATAGCTCGTCCTCAAACTCTGGGGGTTCAACCAGAAGTAGGGAATCGGCATCCAACACGCTACTTCCGTCACCTGAGCCGCTGTCCTCATCTTCCTGCGTTGATTCATGTATTGTGTAATTCGGTGGTATAAATTGCTGATTCATTTTGATCATGGTTAACCTCTCCACGTTTTTGGGTGAGAGACTGGTCCTTTTCACTGTTACAATGGAACCAGCAGCACTGAAAACACGTTCAGAAGAGACACTTGCGACAGGGCAAGCCAGATAGTTTATCGCCAGCCTGCTGAGCACTGGCCATTGGCCCCTTTTGCCATACCAATACCGCAATGGGTTTTGATCAATGTAGACCTCTGTTGGGTCATCCAGGTAGGCCTGGACCATTCGGTCAATGTTCAGCGGTGCTACACTTTGTGCGGCCTCTTTTGTCTTTGCATCAGCACTGGACCTAGCAAGTCCTTGCTGTAAATACCAATCCTGTGCCGTTTGTACTGGGGCTGATGATCCGGTTCTTGCTGTTGTCGATAGTGTTGGTGACAGCTGTGAACCAAATGCACTGCCCACAGGCTCTGAAGTTGAACTTGACGCCGGATGCCCTGCTGCAGTACTTGACGTGGGTTTGAGGCCTTTAATTACCAGCCGTTCATTTTCCAATGTAATGGCTGCCTCAGCTATCCAAGTTTTGTACCGGGCAACATCCACTTCTGAAAAAGGGAGTAATGTCTTACTGTGCAGTGCCGATTTGTACCGTGGATCCAGAATTGTGGCACAAATGTAATGTTTTTGTGACAGAATCTTATTTTGCACCCTTGCATTTTCACTTAAGCGACATAATAAGCTCGCCACCAACTCGTATGCTTCTTTTTTTTTTCCTCCACACCTATGTACGCTTCACACACCTCCTTCAGCTGTTGCTCTAGCATGTGCAACAATGGGATAGCTTGGCCCATAATACAGTCCTCCTTGCTGACTTCACGCGTGAAGACCTCGAAAGGAAGAAGCATCTCTGTAAGAGATTTAACTAGGCACCATTGGTCCATCTGAAGGGTCATGCCTTTCACAGTAGCATCCGCCCTTCGCATGACATATTCATTGATTGGTCTGTACTGCTCAAACAGACGGTCAAGCATGTAATACGTTGAGTTCCAACGTGTTGCCACCTCCTGGATGAGTGCTTAGACTGTCATTCTATAGTCAATCAATCAATCATGTCACTTATAAAGCGTACTACATACCCGGGAGGGTCTCAAGGCGCTGGGGGAAGAGGGGGTGGTGCTGCTACTGATCGAAGAGCCAGGTCTTGAGGAGTCTTCTGAAGGCCAGTAGGTCTTGGGTCTGTCGGAGGTTGGTGGGGAGGGTGTTCCAGGTCTTGGCGGCGAGGTGGGAGAAGGATCTGCCGCCGGCGGTCGTTTTTCAGATGCGGGGGACTGTGGCGAGGCTGGTCGAGCGGAGCTGGCGGGTGGGGGTGTAGAAGCTGAGTCGTCTGTTGAGGTAGGCTGGTCCGGAGTTGTGGAGTGCTTTGTGTGCGTGGGTGAGGAGCTTGAAGGTTATCCTCTTGTTGACAGGGAGCCAGTGCAGGTCTCTCAGGTGGGGTGTGATGTGGCTGCGTCGGGGGATGTCGAGGATAAGACGTGCAGAGGCGTTCTGGATGCGTTGCAGCCGTCTCAGGAGCTTAGCCGTCGTTCCTGCGTAGAGGGCGTTTCCGTAGTCCAGCCTGCTGGTGACGAGGGCCTGGGTGACTGTTTTTCTTGTTTCGGTGGGGATCCACTTGAAGATCCTGCGGAGCATTCGGAGGATGTTGAAGCAGGATGAGGAAAGCGGCGTTGACCTGCTTAGTCATGGAGAGGGTGGGGTCGAGGATGACCCCTAGGTTGCGTACGTGGTCGGTGGGTGGCGGGGCTGTTCCCAGTGATGTTGGCCACCAGGAGTCGTCCCAGGCTGAAGGGTTGGAACCAAGGATGAGGACCTCCGTCTTGTCCGAGTTCAGCTTCAGGCGGCTGGTCCTCATCCATTCGGCGACGGCCTTCATTCCTTCGTGGAGGTGGGCTTTGGCGGTGTGAGGGTCTTTGGTGAGGGAGAGGATCAGCTGGGTGTCGTCGGCGTAGGAGATGATGTTGAGGTTGTGCTGTCGGGCGACGTGGGCGAGGGTGCCATGTAGATGTTGAACAGCGTTGGGCTGAGGGAGGAGCCTTGGGGTACGCCGCAGATGATCTTGGTGGCCTTGGATCGGAAGGGGGCGAGGCGGACGCTTTGTGTTCTGCCGGAAAGGAAGGATGTGGTCCAGTCCAGGGCCTTCTCTTGGATCCCGGCGTCGTGAAGGCGTGTTCGTAGTGTGTGGTGGCAGACCGTGTCGAAGGCGGCTGATAGGTCCAGGAGGATGAGGGCTGCTGTTTCTCCGTTGTCTAGCAGGGTCCTGATGTCATCGGTGGCGGCAATGAGGGCGGTTTCGGTGCTGTGGTTGCTGCGGAAGCCGGACTGGGAAGGGTCCAGGATGTTGTTCTCCTCGAGGTAGCGGGTCAGTTGTTTGTTGACGATTTTCTCGGTGACCTTCGCGGGGAACGGGAGCAGAGAGATGGGTCGGAAGTTCTTGAGGTCCTTGGGGTCTGCCTTGGGTTTCTTGAGTAAGGCGGTGATCTCGGCGTGCTTCCAGCTTTCCGGGAAGGTTGCTGTCTCGAAGGAGATGTTGATTATTTTCCGGAGATGGGGCGCGATGGCTGTACTGGCTTTGTTGAAGATGTGGTGAGGGCACGGGTCTAGCGGTGAACCGGAGTGGATGGTGTTCATGATCTCGCTGGTGTCCTCGTCGTTGATGTTGGTCCAGGAGAGCAGGCGGTTGGTGGTTGTGGGGGCAGTGGTCTCGGTGGTTGCCGGGGCGGTCGTGGTGTTGAAGCTGTCGTGGATGTCGGCGATTTTGCGGTGGAAGAAGGTGGCCAGTGAGTCGCACAGGTCTCGCGACGGCTGGATGTCGTTGGTGTTGGAGCTGGGGTTGGAGAGTTCCTTCACGATGTTGAAGAGCTCTTTGCTGTTGTGTGCGTTGTTGTCTAGGCGGTCTTTGAGTGAGGCCCTTTTGGCGGATCTGATGAGGTGATGGTGACTGCGGGTGGCGCTCTTGTGGGCGGCGTAGCTGTCCGCTGTCCGTTCGTGGAGCCAGATCTTCTCCAGTTTTCGGCATGTTCGTTTGGAGGCCTGGAGGTCTTCGGTGAACCAGGTGGCTTTCTTGCTGGTGTGGCTGTTGGGCGGATTCTTGAGCGGGGCGAGGGTGTTGGCGCAGTCGTCGATCCACTGTCTGAGGTTGCGGGCGGCGGTGTCGGGGTCGGAGGGTTCGGCGGGTGGGCTCAGGGCGAGGGTTGTGGTTAGCTGGTCTTCCGTGACTCCGCTCCAGCAGCGGCGAGGCATTTGTTCGGTGCGGTGGTGCGTGGTGGGCTTCCTGTAGGTGAAGTGGATGCAGTGGTGGTCAGTCCAGTGGGGTTCGGAGGTGTGGTTGAAGGAGACGTGTGGGCTTGCGGAAAAGATGGAGTCTAGCGTGTGGCCGGCGGCGTGGGTGGGTGTAGTCACGAGCTGCCTGAGTCCGAGGGTGGCGAGGTTGTCGATCAGGGTGGTGGAGTTGGTGTCCTTGTTGTTCGAGGTGGAAGTTCAGGTCCCCGAGGAGGATGTAGTCTGTGGAGGCGATGGCGTGTGTGCTGACGAAGTCAGCGATGGAATCGCTGAACTGTGGTCGGGGTCCGGGGGTCTGTAGATGAGGGTTCCTCTGAGGGTGGTGTTGGGATCGGTGTGGATCTGGAAGTGCATGTGTTCGGCGGTGCTGAGGGTGTCGTCGGTGTTGGTTGAGACTCTGAGGGTGTTCCTGTGGACGATGGCGATGCCTCCTCCGACTCTGTTGGTGCGGTCCCTGCGGGTGATCTTGTATCCGTCCGGGATGGCAATGGCGATGTCGGGGGCTGAAGCGGGATTCAGCCAGGTCTCCGTCAGGAATGCGATGTCTGGGGAGGTTGAGTCGAGAAGGTCCCAGAGTTCGATGGCGTGTTTGTGGGCGGAGCGGGTGTTGAGGAGGATGCATCTGAGGTAGTTGGGTTCTTTCCTGGGCGGTGGTTTGGCGGGGCGGGTGCTGGTGAAGCTGCAGTTCCGGCAGGTGAAGGGCCCTTGGGTGCGCTTCGGGGTGGCCTGGTAGCAGGCGTGATCTTTTCCGGGGTTGAGTGCGTGGAGGGTGCTGGCGTCGTATCGGCGTCTGTTGATGTGGCGGGCACGGGGGATGCCCGGACCAGGGGGTCTGGCGCTGGGCGCGGTCACGGCGCGGACGGCGCAGACGGGCTTGCCTTAGGCGCGCCTTCGGCACGCCAGCGGTGCGGCCGCCATAAATGGGGAGGTGGGAGGGAGGAGCAGGGAATGGGGCAGCGAATGGGCAGTGAGGGGGCGGGGCCGCAGGGGCGCAGCGGCGGGAAACAGGCACAGAAGGGAAAACGAGCACAATCAGGGGCAGCAAGGGGGGCACAGAAAGGAAAAAAAAACTAGCACAATCAGGGCAGCAAGGGGGCACAGAAAGGAAAAACGAGCACAATCAGGGGCAGCAAGGGGGCACAGAAAGGAAAAACGAGCACAATCAGGGGCAGCAAGGGGGCACAGAAAGGAAAACGAGCACAATCAGGGGCAGCAAGGGGGCACAGAAAGGAAAAAACAAGCACAATCAGGGGCAGCAAGGGGGCACAGAAAGGAAAAACGAGCACAATCAGGGGCAGGAAGGGGGGCACAGAAAGGAAAAGCGAGCACAATCGGGCAGCAAGGGGGGCACAGAAAGGAAAACGAGCACAATCAGGGGCAGCAGCAGGGCACAGAAAGGAAAAACGAGCACAATCAGGGGCAGCAGCAGGGCACACAGACGGAGCTGTGTGGTGGGGGAGCGACCTACCAGTCAAGGTCAGGGGTCGCTCTCTTCACCACGCAGCGGCCGCCATAAATGGGGAGGTGGGAGGGAGGAGCAGGGAATGGGGCAGCGAATGGGCAGTGAGGGGCGGGGCCGCAGGGGCGCAGCGGCGGGAAACAGGCACAGAAGGGAAAACGAGCACAATCCGGGCATCAAGAGGGCACAGAAAGGAAAAAAAAACGAGCACAATCAGGGAAGCAAGGGGGCACAGAAAGGAAAAAACGAGCACAATCGGGCAGCAAGGGGGCACAGAAAGGAAAAACGAGCACAATCAGGGGCAGCAAGGGGGGCACAGAAAGGAAAAAGCGAGCACAATCCGGGGCAGCAAGGGGGGCACAGAAAGGAAAAACGAGCACAATCCGGGGCAGCAAGGGGGCACAGAAAGGAAAAACGAGCACAATCAGGGGCAGCAAGGGGGCACAGAAAGGAAAAGCAGAGCACAATCAGGGGCAGCAGCAGGGCACACAGACGGAGCTGTGTGGTGGGGGAGCGACCTACCAGTCAAGGTCAGGGGTCGATCACGTTGAATGATCCTCAGCTTCTTCCGGGCTTTAAAAGAATGGCTGAAATGCGTGCATATTCTGCGGCAGGTGGTCAGTAAGTTGCTGACTATGGGTTCTTTTTCAGAAAGTCTTGAACTATAATGTTAATGCAGTGCGCCAAACACGGGACCCTGAAATACTCACCAAGCGCCATGGCCTTAAGTATATTACTGCCATTATCCGTGGCAACAAAACCAATGTGAAGCCCTCTGGGCGCAGCCATTCAAAGACCTTGCTGTTAAACTCTTCCAAAATGTTTTCAGCAGTATGAGATTTCTCCATGGCGAACATGGCTACAGTTGCATGTTTCTGAGAAGCATTAAAAATCTCAGCTGTGTCAACAGCACCTACTTCAGATAGCTTTTCTCTAACCCCCACAAAAGAGACCCAGTGTGCAGTGATGCACATGTAATCAGTGGCTTGGCAACTGGTCCACATGTCTGTTGTCAGGTGGATTTTGTGAACAGCACTCTGCTGCAAAGCTTGTCCAACCAATTCCAGCACATCGTGATGTAGTGCTGGAACAGCAACTCGGGCGAAATAGGACCGGCTGGGAACCTTCCATTTAGGGCAGATGGCTGACACAAATTCAAGGAAACCCACCCCTTCCACAAATGAAAAAGGGAGAAGGTCCAGCGCTAACATTTTAGCCAGCTTCGCATTGTACAACCGTGCCGTTGGGTGGTTGCGTTGGTACTGCCCCTCCGACCTAAGCATGCTGTCCATGGTAGGCTGGAATATTTTCCTTTGTGGTGCACCTTTCTTCTTGAACCCAGCTAGGCTCAACGACGCTGCACTTTTGCTCATTGCAGTGCCCGGTTGCCTTGGTGTCTCATGTTGACTCTTACTACGGTGCCACTGAGATGTTGCTGAGGATGTGGGCGTTACCACTACACTGCTGGGGGTAGGGCTAGAAATGTCTCACTCTTGTTGACCTTCCACCGCGATCATATCTTCCCCTACTTCTTCATCCCCAACAACAGCAATGGGTCCAGTTTTACTTTTTGCTAAGTGAAGTAGGTGAGCCTCCCACTTGATACTGTGGTGTTTTTGAGATGACTTGTTTGTCCTCCGGTACCATAGTTTGTACCAAGCTTACCCCGCCTAACAGCCTGCCGACAAATTGAGCATATAGCAATGTTCTCCTCCTTACTGCTAACCGAAAAGAAGTCCCAAACTGGGGAGGAGAACTTTCTGGCGCTGCTGGAGGTGCCACTTTCAATACCATATGAAATGGAGGGTGTGCCTGGAATTTGACTCTGTGCACTTACATTACCACCACCTACTGAGGTGGTGGTTGAGCTGGATGTAGGTCCCTGCCGGGCCTTTGCAAAGGCAAATATGGAAGCTGGAGGTTGTGTTGGCGTTACCTGTGTTGGTGGTATCCGTGCTACAGCCCTCGCAGCAATTTGGGATAGTCTAATAATGTTGGTCTCCATCTCCGCAGGCCCAGGAGTGATGTTCATGATGACTGGCTCTTCATCATCATCACCCCCCTCGTCTACATCTACCTCCATAACTGTAAGGCTTTCTGGAACCTTCCTTTTCACTAGACTTGTCTTGTGGCGTGCATCACTCTCAGGCTGAGCTGGTGGCTTCCAAGTGGCATCTAAATCAGAAGCAGGGCTTGAAGAAGAAGTTGATGGACTAACCCTCCTTTTCCTTGCTGGGGGTCTGGAAGACAATGGATCTTCTGAAACAGTGGCTTGCTCCTCTTCGTCTGCAAAAAGCTCGATTTCCTGAGCTGCCCCTACTTCAGGTGGAACAATTACTATTGTGGGCTGTGGTTCCGGCTGCGGTTGCGGCTGTGGTTCCGGCTGTGGTTGCGGTTCCAGCTGCAGTTCCGGCTGAGGCTGCGGCTGGGGTTGTGGCTGCGGTTGCCCACTTATCTGCTGAGTTTCCGCCTGCGAGTGCGTGGATTGGGTACTACTTTGCGATAATGACATTTCAACATCACTGGTCGTTAGTAGACTGGCTACCTCTGCCACAGTCATGGGCTTGGGCCTAGGTTGGGCCCACTGATGCAGTGGTGCTGCTCCCAGCTTGGTCCCTGCCGGACACCGCTGCTGCAGGCGTAAGTTTTTTTTTTACCAAAAAACACATCGGCCGGCACACCAGTCTTGGCAAGTGCCACTTCCTTCTTCTGTCCCTTCTTCTCACTGGCAACTTTCTTGGTACTGGAGGACCTGGTACCTTTCTTTGGGGCCATCTTCTTCAGATGTCAGCAGGACGCAGGTGCACAAGTTGCAGAGATGTCTGTGGTCACACGTGGACGTGACGCACAGCAGGACTTCTGCCTGGCAGTACAACGGATGAGATGATGATGATGACACCTCCTCCTCTGTCTTTTTGTGCACCTAAAAGCAAAGAAGCCAGGAGAAGAACATCAGTGAAATGTTGCATTTGTTGTTGTGGTTCAATTACTAGTAGTACAAACAAATAAAATATATAAATTAGTGTAGCCATTTGTGAGACTGTCAACAAGGGCTTTCATGGTATACTGTGTACACTGTCAGGAAGGATAGGAAAGAAGAGGAACAACAACAAAAATACAAATGTAATAGAAGTGGACCCTGTTTGGAATTAAATTATTTGCTCATCACATCATTCAGGGAGCTGCAGCTGGCAAGGGGATGGATGCAAGCAGTAAGCCAAGAGGAAAACCATGCAGGCCTAAATGGCAAAAGCAGCACACTTAGTTAACTCCCACCAGAAATGGCCACCAGCCACATGGACACTCACAAATCACAAGCAACAAGCATGAGGCCTGGAAAACAATGTACTGAAAACAGGCCTACGATAGCCAGGCAAAGGCTGCATGGTAAACCACACTGCTTTGCCTGTAATGCAATAACATGCAAAAACGAAAATCCACAGGGCTAAACAAGGCCTGCAACACACCACACACAACTAAGGCATGTATTTAACACACAGGCCAAAAAAGTGAAATACACCCAAAAATACACATTTTGCAATTCAATCCAATGCCATCCATGTGCTCTCAATGATGTTTAAAAATTCAACAGAACACACAGAAACAGTTGTTTCATGCACCCCTGACTACCTCTGCGCCTACTGGATGAAAGGCCTGTTGGCAGACTAGGCCACAAGCTTGCAGGACTATGGATAAAACTAAAAGCACACTACCGGGCTTCAAAATGGCCGCCAGCCTCATGGCCAGGCCCACAACAACAAGAAACTGAAGACAGACAATGCAGGCCTATGGCAAAAAGCACACTGCCTGGCTTCACAATGGCCGCCAGCCTCATGGCCAGGCCCACAACAACAAGAAACTGAAGACAGACAATGCAGGCCTATGGCAAAAAGCACACTGCCTGGCTTCAAAATGGCCGCCAGCCTCATGGCCAGGCCCACAACAACAAGAAACTGAAGACAGACAATGCAGGCCTATGGCAAAAAGCACACTGCCTGGCTTCACAATGGCCGCCAGCCTCATGGCCAGGCCCACAACAACAAGAAACTGAAGACAGACAATGCAGGCCTATGGCAAAAGCACACTGCCTGGCTTCAAAATGGCCGCCAGCCTCATGGCCAGGCCCACAACAAGAAGCCTAGGCCACAAAGGAAACACATGCAGGCCTTAGTATATGGCAAAAGCAGCACACTTGTAACTCCCACCAGAAATGGCTACCAGCCACATGGACACTCACAAATCACAAGCAACAAGCAGGAGGCCTGGAAAACAATGTACTGAAAACAGGCCTATAATAGCCAGGCAAAGGCTGCATGGTAAACCACACTGCTTTGCCTGTAATGCAATAAAATGCAAAAACGAAAATACACAGGGCTAAACAAGGCCTGCAGCACACCACACACAACTAAGGCATGTATTTAACACACAGCCCAAAAAACTGAAATACACCCAAAAAAACACATTTTGCAATTCAATCCAATGCCATCCATGCTCCCTAAATGATGTTTGAAATTAATAAATACGTCACACAGCAACCCATGACTAGCTCTGGACCTACTGGCTACCCACAACGATTTATTTTTAAAAATGATGAAAAGTACCCAAAATGAAGTTGCAGCAACTGCAATGCCCCAATCAAACAACACCAACTTACTTGTAAAATCTCAAATCCCAAAATCCTCAAATCCAATGATAATGATGCAGGAGACACAGAGTGATCCTTCCAGCTCAAATCCAAGTGAAAAATGAACAGGGGATGGACAAAGCACTGGGAGGAGCCTGCTGGACAGGAACAGGAAGTAGGAGACTCTGTGGCACTTCCTCCCTCTCCCCCCCAAAACAATTTGACCAAAAAGGACAGCCAAATATAAATCTGAGGTTTTTTTCCATCCAAATCATCAATTTATAGAAGGTTTATGCTGCTTGCGATGTTATTGTTCTCCAAATTGAAAATTTTGCGTGTTCGGGATCGCGAGATGTACCAAAATATCGCCGGATGTCCGATGGCGCGCCCGAATGACGTGTTCGCGGTCGCAATCTCTCTCGCGGTGCACGATGGCGCGGTGAATGACATGTTCGCGATCGCACACTCTCGCGTTGTCCGATGGCGCGGCGAATGACGTGTTCGCGATCGCAAACTCTCGCGGGATAACGCAGCCGGCTACCGAAATCTCGTGGCGCACGCGAACGGATAGGAAAACCCGTCGGCGAACGCAGGAATCACGGTAAGTCGCTAGAACGCATTTTAAAGCGCGAACACGAAAATAATTCCGCTACGCCGCGGATCGCGGAATTGGCAATTCCGCGTTCTCCGCGGAACGCGAAATTGCCTACATTCCGCAAATTCCATGAGCGGAGCGGAATTGGATGACCAGGGTTAGTTTAAAGTCATTTTCCTGCCCGAAATCGGTCAAAATAGAAGCTTCTGAGTAGGAGGAAAAGTCTGTAAAAATGGCGATTTTGGTCACTGTGAGGCTTTTAAAAGTGGTTATTCAACATGAGGCACAATCCAATTGACATTTGGAATAATTTTTTGTACAGTCCAAAAAATCAATTTTCTGATGAAAAACGATGGCCCTGGACCTGTCGAACTTTCTCCAGATGGTCAGGAAAGGTGATTTTTAAATGTTTCATCTTTTGACTGTAAATAACTATTGCATGTGAATTATCACTTTTGGAACTAAAATAAGTGTGTTTAGAGTCATTTTCCTGCCCGAAATCGGTCAAAGGAGAAGCTTCTGAGTAGGAGGAAAGGTCTGAAAAATGGCAATTTTGGTCACTGTGAGGCTTTAAAAAGTGTCAATTGGATCATGCCTCATGTTGAAAAACCATTTTGAATCCTTTTTTGTACAGTTCAAAAAATCAATTTTCTGATAAAAAAGGATGACCCCTGACCTGTCGAACTTTCTCCAGATGGTCAGTAATGGTGATTTTTTATGTTTAATCTTTTGACTGTAAACAACTATTGCATGTGAATTATCACTTTTGGTATTAAAATAAGTGTGTTTAGAGTCATTTTCCTGCCCGAAATCAGTCAAAATAGAAGCTTCTGAGTAGGAGGAAAAGTCTGTAAAAATGGCAATTTTGGTCACTGTGAGGCTTTTAAAAGTGGTTATTCAACATGAGGCACAACCAATTGACATTTTGAATCATTTTTTGTACAGTCCAAAAAATCAATTTTCTGATGAAAAACGATTACCCCGGACCTGTCGAACTTTCTCCAGATGGTCAGTATTGGTGAGTTTTTAATGTTTAATCTTTTGACTGTAAATAACTATTGCATGTTAATTATCACTTTTGGAACTAAAATACGTGTGTTTAGAGTCATTTTCCTGCCCGAAATTGGTCAAAATAGAAGCTTCTGAGTAGGAGGAGAAGTCTGTAAAAATGGCAATTTTGATCACTGTGAGGCTTTAAAAAGTGGGTATTCAACATGAGGCACGATACAATTGACATTTTGAATAATTTTTTGTACCGTCCAAAAAATTGATTTTCTGATGAAAAACGATGACCCTGGACCTGTTGAACTTTCTCCAGATGGTCAGGAAAGGTGATTTTTAAAATGTTTAATCTTTTGACAGTAAATAACTATTGCATATGAATTATCACTTTTATAACTAAAATAAATTTGTTTAAAGTCATTTTCCTGCCCGAAATCGGTCAAAATAGAAACTTCTGAGTAGGAGGAAGAGTCTGTAAAAATGGCAATTTTGGTCACTGAGAGGCTTTAAAAAGTGGTTATTCAACATGAGGCACGATCCAATTGACATTTTGAATCATTTTTTGTACAGTCCAAAAATCAAGTTTCTGATGAAAAACGATCCCGGAGCTGTCGAACTTTCTCCAGATGGTCAGGAATGGTGATTTTTCAATATTTCATCCTTTGACTGTAAATATCTATTGCATGTGAATTATCACTTTTGGAACTAAAATAAGTGTGTTTAGAGTCATTTTCCTGCCCAAAATCGGTCAAAATAGAAGCTTCTGAGTAGGAGGAAAAATATGTAAAAATGGCAATTTTGGTCACTGTGAGGCTTTAAAAAGTGGTTATTCAACATGAGGCATGATCCAATTGACATTTTGAATCATTTTTTGTACAGTCCAAAAAATCAATTTTCTGATGAAAAACAATGACCCCGGACCTGTTGAACTTTCTCCAGATGGTCAGGAATGGTGATTTTTCAATGTTT